>VXBS01006714.1:383145-403453 GCA_013400255.1 Sitta europaea | reverse complement strand
CTTTCCCCTTTTCCTTTTCCCCTTTCCCATTTCCCCTTTCCCATTTCCCCTTTTCCCTTTCCCTTTCCATTTCCTATTCCCCTTCACCTTTCCCATTCCCCTTTTCCCCTTTTCCTTTTTCCCTTTCCCCTTTCCCTTTCCCCCTGGCTCTGTAGCTGTCAGTATTCCCTCTCTAACTCCTGCTGTGGGATTCAGCCATTCCCTCTTTCCCTTCCCATCAGATCCAGGCTCGTAGTGATTCCTACAGGGAATTCCAAGGCAGGGCTGAGAGCTGAGAATGTGGACGTGGGGCTGAACAAATCCCCCCCAGCTGCTGGATAACCTGGTGCCAGCAGGGCAGAGAGACCTCCAGGGGATTTTATGGATGCTTTCTGTCGTGTTTGCACATGGGACTGAAAAATCTGCCTTTTCCCCTCCTTTTTGTGGAGCTCTGTGGGCAGAGTGAAAAGTCCCAGGAGCAGCCTGGGACAGTGGGAGGTGTCCCTGCCCATGGCAGGGGTGGAACTGGCTGGGAAGGGTCCCTGCCAACCCAAACCATTCCATGATTCTCTGAGTTAAGAGGCTGCTGCCCAGTGTTAGACTCCATTTCCAGTTTTGGGAGCCCCCCAGGCTGGTTTGATGCTCTGACAGAAGCAAACACGATCCTCAGTGATCTCCAGATTTTATTCAGCAGAGGATGTTTTGCTTAAAGGCCAAGCACTGTATGAATCAGTCCTGTTTAAATTGCTTTTAAAAGAGAAGAAGTAAGACATCAGAGAAACAAGTAGGACATCAGGTGCAACAAGAGCCAAACATACAATAACCTGAGGCAGAATATCGTGGCAGACCATGCTCCAGAGTGTAGAGATACAGAACACTGAAAAAAGCAGAGATTTTTTACAGCAGGTAGGCACAGCCTTTGCACACCACAAGAGTTCTGTGGCTCCCCATGCTGGTTTCATCTCCATGTGCCACATCAGCTGCTGCAAGGGCTGGCAGGCTGGGCTAGCAGAGCTTGGGGCTGCTGAGCTGGGCTTTGTGGCACACAGGTAAAGCTGCAAGCATTTGGCTTTGCCACTCGGTGGGATTTTCTTTGGTCTCTTCTTGAAACAGGGAGAACTTTCATTTGTGCCTCTTCTGCTCCACAGTGACTGTGGTTTTGCTTTTTTGTTCTTTTTAATTTGGCCTTTCTAAAATTAAGGGTTATTAGGTAAGTGTTGGAAAGGGGGAAGTCTGCAGGATGTGGTTATGGGAGGAAGTGAGAACTCAATTAGGGAATTTCGGGTGGGATCAGAGGGCAGGAGAAATAGGGAACATCAGGTTGGCTTGTGGTGGGGCAGAGCATGGCTGGAGCATGGGGAGAGGTGATTCTTGGCCCCAGGAAAATTATTTAGCCCCTGGGATTGGGAAATGGGGCTGTTCCTGTTCCCTGTGGGGCAGAACTGGGGACACAGGAGCTGGGGGAGCTCCGGGGGCATCAACAATTTCTCACCTGGCAGAGGGGAGTCCCAGAAAAAAAATTACAATAATAATAATAAATAAAATAATAATAATAATAGTATCATCAACCCAGCAACTCCATCCAAGGGAAGAAGCGGGGAGGAATAAAAGAGAGAATTTTAAGTCAAAGGAGATCTTTGGGATGTTTGAAAGCATCAGGCAGCCCTGAGGGTTTGGGGATCCCACCCCTCCTGAAAGCAAGGTGCCAGAAAGGTGCTGAAGAGCCTTCAGGGGGGCTCAGGGTGTTCCCAGGCTGGACCTGCTGTGCCACTGCCTGTGCAGGACATGGTGCCAGTGACAATGACAGTGATGCTTTTTCAGTGACAGTGACACTTTTCCAGTGCAGGTTTTTTGCTTGCATGCCCTGACACACACAGGGGAGAGAAGAGGTGCAGACAGCCCCGGTGCCCTCCAGCCCCCAGGGTAAAGCTGAGGTGAGCAGACACTGCCCCAGGACGTTTATTTCTCAATGGATAAACTCCTCTCTGCCACACACATCTGGTTTCTTCCAGCTGCTGAATTTACAGGGGGACATTTCTAAGGGCTCCCTGCAGCTTTTACACAAAGCTGCGTTCAAAATATTTTGTGTTTTAGCTCTTTCTGATGTTCAGCTCCACGGATCTCATCAGGGAGGGTTTATCAAAAGGAGACTTCTGTGAGTTTTTACAATTGCTACATTGATCGGGGCATTCCAGCTTTAAAAAAATAATTAGAAATTCAAGGATATAATAGTCTGATATCACAATAAATAATGCAAAAGCCTTCACCTGAGTCAATCCTATCAGGCAGCTGTTGAAGCCACACTGTCACTGATACTGTAGTGACAACTGATTTCAGTGCAAGAGAAATGTTTGCTTTCACCCTTGGAAAATTGTACTCAGGCTGCTTTAAGGCAAGCAGCAAAAGTGTCAATCTATGCTTTCATTAAAAGGTGGAGGCATGGGGTGGAACAATGCTGTTACCTGTTGGTGTCTGGAAAAATAGCTTTTCACAGAGGTTATTAAAGAAATTTTTTAGAAAACACCGACCTGTTGGCAGTGGCACAGAGATAAAGCAGCAGGCACAAATGAATGCTAGAGGGAATTTTATCTCAGTCTCTGGAAGGTGGCATTCCCTTTCAGGATTCATTTTCCCCAGTAAGTATTTGAAACTGCTTTGTAAGCCACTCTGAATTTCCTTCCATTACAACTATTTAAAAAAAACTTCAAATAATTCAGTCAAAACTGTTTTTTCTCTCTAAAAAGTAGGAAACAAGGCATCATGTAGGAGGCTTTTGTCTTTTCCTGCACCCTTCCTTCAGGCACTGCGTTTCAAGTGAGCTGCTCTGTATCTCAACATACACATAAAGATATTTATATTCAGACACCCAGGGCGTGTTTTTTTCCACCCAAAGCCAGGTGTTCACAGCATGCACTGTCCCACACTCATGCCATAGCAGCAGCACACGATCTCTTTGAAAGTCTTCCTCATCTCCAGGCTCCTGAAGGCGTAAATGAGCGGGTCGATGACCGAGTTGCACATGATCAGCACCAGGTAGGTGTTGAAGTGCGCCGTGTAGCAAATGCAGTAGGGGTTCATGGGGCAGGAGATGATGAGGATGAGGTGGAGGAAGAAGGGCGCCCAGCAGACGATGAAGACCCCCAGGAGGATGGTGATGGTGACGGCGCCCTTCATGCAGGAGCGCTGGGGGGGCACGCCCTCGGCGGGCAGCGCCGCGATGCGCTTGACGTGCAGCCGGGCGAACAGGAACATGTGCACGTACAGCGAGGCCATGAGCAGCAGCATGGTGAAGAACATGGTGATGAGACACACGATGACGGTTTTGCTCTCCGAGTAGGCAATGAAAATGATGCCACAGATGATGCAGGCCACCCAAATGAGCACAATGAGGGTCAGGGCTTTCTTCACCGTCATGATGCTGTGGTAACGGAGGGCATAGAAAATAGTGATGTACCTGTCGATGGCTATGACCAGGAGGTTGCAAATGGAGGCTACCAGAGAAATGCAAATCATGGAGTCGAAAACATTGTCCATGTGCTGGATGAAGTGGTCGTCAATGATGAGGATGCCGTTGCTGAGGATCGCGATCATGACGGTCTCCAGGGCGTTCGACATGCTCACCAGCATGTCAGCCACAGCCAGGCTGCAGAGGAAGAAATACATGGGGGAGTGCAGGTTCCCGTTCTTCAGCACTGCCAGGATGACAAGGATGTTCTCCAGCAGGCTGATGATGCCCAGAGTCAAGAAGACCTCGGCTTTGATGAAGACCTGCTCGCAGAATCCGTCGCCGCTCCGGTTGTTCGGGATGGAGTCGTTGAAGTCCTCGGTGGTGTTGAGCAGCACGGGCTGAAATGAGAATGCAAAGTGTGTGGTGTTCATTGTCAGCAAAGCAGCTGAGTTCACCGGGGATTGTGGACCTGGAGAGCACGGGTTGAAAGGAGAAAAAAAAAAAAACAAAAGAAAAAGGAAAACGAGTCCTTCCAAGCTGCTGCCGTGCATGTGGGGTGGAATCAAGCAGGACTTTAGTCACTTTTACAAGTGCGAACATCAAACAATCTGCATTTACAGTGAGCTTTATGCCAGGCTGCTCTTTCCTTTAGAAGAAAGTGATCTCCCGAGCCTGCAGGCAGCACACAGTTTTCTCTGCAGGGAGGAATCGGCAGCAGGGCTCAGCTCTGCCGCTGGTTAAAAGCAGCGAGCTTCCCCGCCTGCCCGGGCAGCTCGGCTGCCAGCATATCGCAGCTCAGCCAAGCATCTGTTGCTATTTCAGTGGGAAGAAAAGAGAGGAGTACTAAGGGATTTATACATGCAAGACAGAAAAACCAACTCCTACTTGCCGCTGCGAGCAGAGCATTGGCCATTGGAGAGCGCGCACCTTGGTGAGTGACAGCCGCAGCACCTGGAGCGGCATCCCGCGCATCCCGCACCGTCTGGCGCCCTCTGCAGATGCCGAGTAGGCTGGATGCGCCCTAAAATTCCTCTGGAAAGCGGGGTTTGCATCCCGGAGAGCTCTCTGTGCAGCCGGAGGGAGGGTTTGGGGCGGGCGGGATGCTCCTGCACTCTCCGTGCACCTTTGAGCAGCCACCTCGGAGGTCCCGTCTCTAATTCTTGAAAATCCCTGATACCTTTCCCTGCCTGTCTTTGGGCACTGTGAGAGCACATTTGTCTGAGGGAGTAGAGTCCTCCTCCAGCTGGGTTCTTGTGTACTCCCTCAAACCCCCGAGCTGCTGTTTTTTCATGCCCTGGTGTGGGAGCAGAAGTTCTTGGTGCTGTCACCTCCTGGCTGTGCTCTCACACCCCCTTCGAGCCCAACAGCACTGGGGCCAGAAGAGAATTGCTTCTCGGGAGGAAAAACAGCCCTTGAACCATTGTTCCTTCCCTCTCTGTTTCCCCCATCAAGAATTTTTTTTCTCCTTCCTACCTTTTATTTTTTCAGCCTACGGGCCAGAATCCCTGACCTCTTTTGTTCCCTGCAGATGGAGAGGAAATGTGTATTTCAAAAACCTGGCTGACTCAGGCTCTCAAAGCTGTGGTGATCAAACAGGAGGCAAAGAAATCTCTGTCGGTTTGGCTGCCAGAATCACCCTCTTCTGAGTATTTCTGAGTATTTCTTGGGAGGGGTTTTCACACCCCCAGAAGTTTAGAGAGACAAGGGGTGATTTTTGTGCTTGTTTTACTTGACCCCTAGACCGACTCTGACTGCAGAAGAGCTCCTCAGCCTCCAGAGGGATTTACTGGAGGTGGGTTCTGGAGATGGGCTTCAGGGTCTCAGCTGAGAAACAGAGAATTTTTGGGATGCATCTGGAGTTCAGAGCTTGTGCTGGCTCTGTGTGCAGGCTCCAGCACTTGGTGGGCTGCTGCAGTTAACACCTGTTCTCTAACTGGGACAGCTTTTACTGAGGAAAACACCCCCTGTGCTCCTATAATGATTATTTCAAACCCATAAAAATGGGTTAAGGCAGGTCCAGATGTGACAGTGCTGATCAGCAGCCTCTTCCTTTCAGAGGTGTTCAGAGGGAAACTGCTCTGGGCTGTTCTGAGTTCTGGGCTCCTCATCTGTGCCCTCACCAGGGATGTGCAAGATCCAATTCCCACTCCCTCCTTGGCCAGAAAAGATCCCGAGCACAAAGCTGCATTTGTCAGGGTTGGCACTGCCAGACCTTTCCTTCAGCCTCTGCTCCAGCCCTGCCACCAGCTCTGCTGATCTGCCCGTGCCAGGGCTGCCCTTCACTGCCTGAGCCTTCCAGACCTGAAATTATTACCCAGCCCGAGGGTCTCTAATGAATGTTTTGTGTGCTGCAGTCCTAGCAGATGGGTCCTTTAAACAATCGTGAGCAGCCCTGGGAAAAATGTCAGGACAACCTACCCCGAGCCCATGAAGATTCAATGGGTTAAATGTGGAAATTCAATTTATTGTGATGTCTCTTACATTACTCCCATTCGTGCTCTTTCCTAAAATTACTCTTTTTCTAAGAAAAATGAGCTCTAAATAAGAGGATGTCAGCACAGTTAATGAAATATTGGCTGTGATGAAGGCAAAGCAAAGGTTTGGCTGCTTTAGCTACCAGCAGAAATGAACAATTTTCTCAGCTAAAAACCTCTGTCATGTTTTACAAAGCAGCTAAAAGCAAGGCTGATTATTGTCTTAATGCTGTTACTGCTCAGTTGTTTCTTCACTAGTGAAACCATTTAATCTTCAGGGGAAAGTAAAGAGAAAATAACATTTACTGCTAATCATGGAGTTTCCAAAGAGAATTCCCCAGTGCTGTTGTTGTATGAGAAATCTTGTTTAACACTTGACATGAGATTGGGCTGATAATGGCTGGCAAATATGTATCACTTTCCTTTATTGTCACTCTTTTTCGGCAACAGTTTCTGCCAGATAAAAGTGGAAATTTTAAAGGAAATCAGAGGATAATAAGCAGATTGTTTCCCCCATGCCCCGGGGAATTATTTCTGTCCTGAAGTTTCAAGTAGCCAAACCAATGAGAGAAAAACTGTTGAAGAGTTTTCCTCTGGCTTATTCTTTATAGAAAAGGACTTAAAAGATGAAACATCTTCTCTTAGCGAAGCAAAGTGCTCTGGTTTTGAATTCCGTGCACATTTCTGGAGTGTGCCCTGGGGTTGGATTGGGAATATCCGTGGGCATGGGCTGGAATTCCTCCCCTGGGCACTGCCCAGCTCTCTGCTCAAGAGCTGCCTCAGCACAGCTGAAGTTTTTGATAATGGAATACTTGACAAAATAAATGAAACTTCAGCTCAGATTCAGCACTTGTAGAACATGAGCTCCTTGACTACTGACTTAATTCAGGAAAAAAACCTCTTTGCTGATTTTCTGTGATCACTTGTTATGATAAAGAGCAGAAACACACTTTGGGGCATTTTCTATGATTATATAAAATTATTATAAAATATATAAAATGATACGAAATGGTTTCTAATTCATGATTATAAAACTCAAAAAAGTCTGGAATTAGGAACCTCACAAGAACCTGGCATGTGAGGAAACTGAAGCAAGGACACAGATGATTGAGTTCTGTCTACTGTTTTCCTTCAATGTCTTGAGGTAACAGCTTTCCAAGAACAATTTCTGTCCTGTCAGAGTCACAGGCTTCAGGATCACCAGCAATACCAGGTTTTGGATGCAATAATGGAAAGATTTCCATGGTCTTCTTCCAAGAAATTGTAGCTCCTACAGCTCCCAGTCATGCCCACAGCTAATAATGTTATTTTCTAGTCTGAGGCAAGAATGATTCTGACACCAGCTGAGGTCAGTGGAAGTTAAATTTGTCTGCACCACTTTGCTGGCAGATGTTTTCAGATTGCAAGAGTCAATCCTCACCTTACCCAACAAGCAGAGTCCCTGCTGAAGCCAAGCACCGGGAGTTTGCATCCTTTGGGATGTTATCCACGGAATTTTCCTTCAAAAAAGCACCAGCACTGCAAGTGGGGAGGCAGCCAAAAAGTGATCAGGGAGGAGAAGGAGCACGAAATCCTGATTGCAAAGGAGGGGCTTGCAGATGAGGAGTTCTCTATTTTCAGCCAGTTAAAAGGTTAATTTAAACAGACTCAGCTTTGGGGTATTTTGGACAATTTCCCTTCTCGTCCCTGGGTGGAAGGAGACAAAGCAGCCGTGATTGCAGAACACTCAGCAGCACCTGCAGGCGCTTTTCGTGTTAAAGGCGTTTTAAATGCTCTGGACTAACACTGCTCAGTGGCAGCTTTGTTCTCTCATTTCCAGAGTGAGAGACAAGCAGACGTGATTGAGCCAGCTGCTCCTCAGCCTCGAAGATCCCTGGAGCATCCTCCTCACCTCCCCGGGTTCAGAAACCTCATTGCCCCGCGGGGCTGAGGGATGGGTGAGTTTGGCATTTTCAGACCTGAAATTTGGCGTTTTCAGACCTGGCTGCTGCTGCTGCCTGACCTCAGCCCTGGACCAGAGAGAACTGAAGGATTTTGGAGGCTGGCAAGCTTTAAAGGTGATTTTGCTGAGCTGTCAGCTGCTGTGGATGGATGGATATTGGGACAAATTGTTCTGCTAATGCTCAGAGCTGCTCAATTTGTTGCAGTTCTTGCAATCCAGTGTTGCTGCTTTCCAGACAAGAAAGAAAAAGCCCCACAAACCAATCCTTTAATCTTATTTATCACTTAGGTCTGACTTCTGCCTTACTAATTTTGTCCAAGGGTTTCCTGCTCATTTCTTTTACTGTGGGGAAGATGGTGTCCTATGGTTATAAAAATTCCAACTTCAGTGCTTTTATCTGCGTTGTTTTTTGCAAATAACTTCTAGAACAGAGGGAGGCTGGTTAATTGTTATGGTTTGGGGATAACAAGGAGTTTGCTGCCTTCCAAAATGTTGCTCCTCAACAATAAAATGGGATTTAAATGCTCTTCAGGGTTAGAGGTTCCCTTTTCTGGATTCTGCAGTTTGCAAAGTGAGCCAGCTGTTTTGAATAGTCAGACTACAGGGTGTCAATACAGAATATTTTCTGTCAGAAACAGAACTGTCTTGATTTAGAGAGCAGAAGAGATTTGGAAAGCCAATATGACTCATGTAACCTTGCTTGAATTTATCATGGAAAACAGAAGTGATAACTAGTTATTCTGTCATTCCTTCCCTTCTTTTCAGGTGAAGTGTGCAAGGTTATTTGCACATCCTCGAGTTTAATAATAATCCATAGTTGGGTGTTTCTGAATAGCACATTTTCCTGTTGGACACAAAAGAAGAAGCTGAGATTGAAGGTTTTGTTTGCTCTGGATATTGTCTTGAGAAGAAAAGGGGTTGTCATGAAAAGGTTACATCTGTCACTCATCCTGCCCCACTCCTGATGGCAGAAATAGTGGAATTGCAGCCAGTTCCACACTTTGGTGGCTGCTGGGGAAGTTCCCAAAACGTTTTGCAGCCTTGCTCGTGCAGGAGCCAGGATCCAGCCTGACCTGAGGAGCTCCCACAGAAGGGTTTGGTGTTGCTGCCCCACAAATGATAACAGAGGGAACCTGCAACCCCCTCCTACCCCTCCTCAACCTCCTCTTTGCATCTGTGCTCTGTTATTATCTCCTGGGTATTAGTTATCAATAATTTTTAGATAGATAGACATAACTGATGTGTCTGGGTACAATACACAGAGATAAGATCACTCAGGATTCTCTCTATTTGAGCCATGCCAGTTGGATTTTCTCCATTTAAGCCATGCCAGTGGGATTTTCTCCATTTGAGCCATGTCACTCGAAAGGCTTGTGTGGGAGGAGAGGCTCTGTGCCAGAGGGTGTGCAGGGATCTGTCACTGCTGTAAATTCACCCCCTGCCTGGTGGGTTGTTGTCCCTTCCCTGGGTAATTAAGACAGAAAACAGAGTCAGGGACTGGACCAGAGCTGTCCCAGGCTGTGCTGCCAAGACCAGACAAATGAGGAGGTGAGGAGGCAGCTGCAACCTCCTGACATATTTTTAAATATTTTGTCATCTTTCAATTTATTGTTTATTTTAATATTTGGCTTGCCAAAACCAGAATGTCTGTTTTTAATGATGAAAGGATTGAAGTTTCAAAAGGAGGTTGCAGGAGAAGAGGCATCCCTCAGTCCTGGAGGAAAAGACCCTGCTGGACTGTGGAAAACCCTGACCCTGTACCTTATTAAAGGGTGCTGCTGTTTCAGGAGCTTTCCCAGCTCCCCTCAGGATTGCTTTTGCTCTCTCTCTGATCCCACAGCCAGTTCCTTGCTGTTTCAAACCTTCCAGCACTGCTGCTGTGCCCAGCCACCCCCAGGAGCCATTCCCTGGGCGCAGCCACTGGAGAGCCCGTGGTTTTCTGGCTCCTCTCATTGAAACCCACGAACTCCTCAAAGCTTTTCTTTCTGTCCCATTTTTATGGCTGGAGTTAAGGCAGTGTCTGGTGCCACCTTGTGTCACAGAGGAGCAGCCCGGTGGGGCTCTCCCTCTGGAATAATGTGGGATTCACTCCTTGGCTTTGGGATGGACAAGGTGAGATCCCCGGGGAGATTCGGGGAGAGACTTGGGCACCAGAGGAGTCTGAAGCAGTTGAAAAAATAACTAAATTATGAATTGGTGCTTTGGCTTTTTCTGGAATTGCCGGACAGGGCTTGGAGCAACCTGGGGTAGTGGAAGGTGTCCCGTGGCAGGGGATGGGGTGAGATGAGCTTTAAATTTATTTTTCAACCCAGGGCAGTCTGTGATTCCATGATTCCCTTTATTGCTGTGAGGAGCTCAGAGGAAATAGCCGAGGTAGATGAAGAATTGTTATTTTTGGGAATATGTGGGCTGTCTTTTTCCTTGATGCTGACCACCAACCCCTGCCAAAGGCAGGATGCTGCTGGGAACCTTTGTGTTGTTCAAAATTCTGCAGCTGAGCTGTCTCTGCATCATCAAGCAAGGGAATTATTAATGGCTCCAGTGCTAATTACTGATTTGCTTTATTTAGGCATCAAGCTGCCACTGAGCTTTGCAGATGCATTGTACAAAAAAGTGAAGAAAAGAAGCCAAAAAATTGCACTCCCATTAATCAGACCTCATGTGCCACCTTCTTCACTGGAATGAGATGTTTTTTCTCTGCCTCCAACTTCCTACCTTTAATTTTTTTTCCTTTTATGGATTCTCCCATTATGCATTCAAAATACTGAATTAATTAAAAAATTAGCTCATATTCCCAGATAAAATTCTTAACTCACATTCTATGGGGAAATATTTCTTTTATGGTGTATCTGGTGATACATGGTAAAAGTTTAAATTTTTTTCATGAGTGAGGGTGCTGCAAAAACAGAATTTGTGCTGAACATCACTAGATGTCACCCTCGACCTGAATTTAGTTTCACAGAAGTTTTAATTTTAAATTACTCCTCTTCTGCTCTCATACTTGCCCCTCTCTTTCCCCCCACCCTTGCATTTAATGCCTCTCCCAGTTCAGTGTAGCACAAACTGTTGTGCATGGATATTTTCCTTGCTCAAATGGAAAGGCCAAATGGAAACTGCTGGAATTTGCAATACCATCAACTTCTGTGCTAGATCAGCACTGAGGAAACAGCAACTCTCTGTTTCAGCACCATTTCCACAGAAAAAGAGAAAAAAAAAGAATAAAAATATAGAAAGAGCCCTTTTATAAACCAGGTTTGGGCAGTAATTTTCAGGTGAAGCGAGTTTTCAGGGAAAGGCTTTGTTTTTTAACTCTGGAATCCTTTTGTGAGAGCATTCCTGCCCTGCTGGAACCTTCATGCTTGGATGAGAGGCAAAAATGTGTCCATGAAGTTCATGCTGTACTTATTTATTTAAAGAATCATTTCATTCAGCTCTCATTCTCTAACCTGAAACAATTTATTTCATGATGTTCTTTTCTTAGGTGTGAAAAAGTTTAGGGAAATTCTTTAATGAAATGAAAAAGAGAATTTTGCCTGTTAAACACATACTTAAGTTGACTGAAAACATGCTGGTCATAGGTTTAGGTTGTTTTTTTTTTTTTCTTTATCTTCCACAAAAAGCACAAAACAAGGATTCCATGGGTGGATATTGGAAAACCCTTTGGGGTTTGGAATTTCAGGGAGTTTGGTTTCTGGCCTGTGAGATAACACAAACCAGGAGGTTGGGATGGATGGATGCTCACACCTTGTGGCTGGAAGGAAGTTTGGGGAAAGCTGTTCAGAATCTCTGAGAGTAAACCTGAGAGAATCCAGTCTTTTTGGCCTGGAAAACAGAAGGTTTAAGGAGAGGATTGGGATGGTTCAGCCTGTTTGGGGTGGCTTTGCAGAGCCTGATGGAGCTGGGATATTAGGAGAGAATTCCTCCCTGTGAGGGTGGAGAGGTGCCAGAGAAGCTGTGGGATGTGTCCCAGGCCAGGCTGAGCAGAGTTGATGTTTTTCTACAGCAAAACCTGAATTTCTGGTCCCAAGCCTTCACCCTGGGCGTTGTTCAGACGGTGCACAAAGGGTTCCCTGTCCTTCCATGCCCACTCCAAGCCCTTCCCCCAGAATTTTCAGCCCCACTGGATGTGGCTTGTCCCAGCAGGGAATTCTCCCCTGTGTTTGCTGCAGCACCTGATTCTGGCACCATTCTCTGAGAGCAAAGAAAAGGAAATTACACCAGAGCCTTTATTAAAGGGAGCTGTAATTAACTTCAGACTAATTGAAAATGTTTGCTCCAGGAATACCAACTGAGCCCTGTGCTGATTAACTGCTTTCTCCCAGGCTTTGTGGCTTGCAGAAGGGGCAGGCAGCAGAGGGAAAGCACCCTCTGACATCTCTGCAGAACCTTTGTGAGAGAAACCTGTCATTTCCCATTCTGAAATGCTCTGTGCTTCTGTAATCATGTTACAAAGAGAAGTTCCTTGGGATTCTTCAATTTTAAAGAAAATTATAGTTCCTCAGGGCTGAGGATTCTAAGGGGGAATAGACCAGTACTAGAATGTGATTTTGAGTTGAATTAGTTGCTATTTTATTTTAACCAAAATGCCTTCAGTTAGCTGTCAAAGAAATGTGTTTCCTATTAATCCTTTTTCTAGTTTAGTGAAAAACTTCCATCTGTCACACTGGACACAGAGCAGTCAGAATTGAGGGCATTGAAAGGCAATCTTTTATTCAATATTTCTTTAGAAGAGCTGGATTTAGTCAGGCCCTGTTTCATTACTGACTGTGTTAAGCTAACACTCCTTCAAAGACTCCCTTTGAATGGGTTCAGTGATCCAGCCCTGTTGATATCAGCACATATTCACCCTCCAGTTCATTCCCAGTGCCTCCAGTGGTCTGGCAGAGTTCACTCCTCATCCCTTCTCTCCCAGCTCTTGCTCCAGGGCTCTGGTGGATGGGATTTGCACCCGTGGGGCTGAGCCAGGGGCACCTGCTCTGCCCCAACTTCCTCTCTTGCTTCTATTAAAAAGCTGTTTTTAGAGCAGCAGAGGAAGGAGAGCGTTACCAACCCCAAATGTTTTCAATTCCTGTTGCTTCTTACAAACCCTGCTTTGCAGGTGATGTTTCAGAGCTTCTCATTTTTCCCTCCATCTCTTCTTGGAGGAGAAAAAAGACAATTCAGACTGTGAAGAGTTCCCCTTCCAGCTGTGTCTCTGCAGGACTTTCAGGGGAGCCCAAGGGGTGCTTTCCCTGCAGCTGCTGAACAATTCCTGTCAGGGCTGTTGGATTTCAGGAATGCTTTGCTGGTAATTCCCTCTCCCAGTCACAATTCTCTCCTCCAGCACAGAGAGCAAAGAAAAAGTTTAATAAGCTGTTTATCTTCAGGGGAATCTTGTGCATTGAGCTGCAGGTGCCTTGGTGCTCACATCCAACACGCAGAAATTTGTGCTGGAATTTTATGTCAAAGTTGCTGCTGGGCATAAAAACACTGCTGGGAACATTGAGCCCTGTGTTTGGAGCTCCTCAGGCAAACTTCCTTACATTTAACATGGAATTTATTTGGGAACTAACATGTGTTGGGTATGCATACAGATGCAATGTAATAAATTACAATAAAGAGTAATGCATCATAATAAATAGTAACAAATCATAATAAATGGAAACAAATCATAATAAATAGTAATAAATCATGATTTGAGTGTTCAGGGCTCAGTGATTTCAGGAAGTCACTGGAACATAAATATCAGTTCAGGAAAAGCAAACAAACAGCTTCTACATTTTTTTTTTAGTCCTTCCACAGAGCTGCCATAAGGAAGCAAAGCATCATTATTGTTTCTTTCAGTTCTCAGCATAAAAGGAAGTAACACTTAATAAAAGCCACTGGCTGCAAGATTTCATAAGAGAGAGAGGCAGAGAGAGAGGAGGAGCAGCATGCTGAGGAGAAGCAGGTGTGATTCCTGACCAAACTGCTCTTTGCCACCCTGTAGGAATCTGGTGAAACACAGAGAAATGGATAATACAAGGACAGCAGAAGCTTTTTCACAGGTAAAGGCAGGAAGGGCTCTGGCTGGTGTGGAGGTGCTGCCTGTGCTGCCTGGCTGGAGATGGTTTATCACAAACTGGGGATGATTTTGTGCTTTACTGGCCAGGAGTTTGCAGTAGGTTTTGATGTAATGGGCTGTTATGTGACAGCAGCTCAGCCTGGCCCCATAGATCAGAGAGTGTTTGCAGAAGGTGTGCAGGACACAATATTTTCCTGTGCTTTATTCTTGAGAAAGTTGAAACGTGAGAAGTTTTCCTGATACAAGGAGAGAAAAATCAGTCTTTCTCTTGCCATGCTGGAGAGGATTTATTAACACTTTATATCATCTGTGCTAAAAATTTCCATAAGGTAATTGGAGGGGAGAAGAAGTGCTTTATATTCCAGGCAAAAGCAGCCATTTGATAATCCTCCTGGAATGTGAGGGGATTGATATGCCAGGATTGAATATACATCAGCTTGCAGCACTGTGGATTGCTCTGAGTGCCTGCCACACAGACCTGGGGCATTCTGCTTGCTCCAAAATTGGCATTTTTGGGAGCCTGGTACCTGGAGAATTGGGCAGGGGGAAGCTCCTCTCTGGCTGGGACAGCTGATGGGGTTGGCAGAGGGGAAAGAGCAACCAGGGACAGGAGGAATTTGGGGAAATAGCAATCAGGGACAGGAGAAATTTGGGGAAATAGCAATCAGGGACAGGAGAAATGAGGGGAAAGATAAATCAGGGACAGGAGAAATTTGGGGAAAGAGCAATCAGGGACAGGAGGAATTAGGGGAAAGAGAAATCAGGGAAAAGAGCAATTAGGGAAAAGAAGGATTGTTTTGTGTGCAGGGTCTGAGCTCTGGCTGGCAAAGGGTGAGGGTTGGGGAGGATCCAGCCCTGCTTGCTGGGTTCCCATTGCTCCTCAAGTGTCAGAGATTTTCTAGGCCAGGCTCTGGAAAAATCCAGAGCCATCAGACAAATGAGGATGAAAACCAATTTACTGCTCTTTGGTTTGTGTGAGGGGCAGAAGGGCAGGGGCTGCTGTGGTTTCCTGCACTCAGCACCTGCCCCTTGCCTGGGCAGGGTTTGGAGCAGGGCAGGGACAAAGGCTGAGTTCTTGACCTCCACAGACATCCACTGCCCCACCTGACGTGGGAGAAACCTGCAGCTGCCACCTGGCACTGCTGCAGGGAGATGTCAATGATGCCCTAAGATTTTAGCTTTTATATTTTCAGGTTCTGTGCTGTTTTATTGGGTAGTTTGGGGTTTCATATTCAGTGCTATGAGGTCTCTGCACAGAGCAGGGAGACAAAACAATTCCTGCTCCAGCTTGGCACCAAGGACAACTTCCAGGCCCAAGAACAAAACCAAGGGTGAAGGGAGAAGGAAAGCCAAGGAGGATGGAGCTGCATGGGCTGGAGCTGGGATTGCCCCATGAACTCCAGTGTGCTGTGGAGCAGAACTGATCCCAGTGTGACCCTCGTGCCCAGGTGTCCATTCTGTGCCCACCCTGGGGTCCCTTGGCTGTGGGGCTCTGGCACTGCCCAGGTGTGCCCAGGGAGCTTTTTAATAAATCCCTTCTGTTATCTTTTTGCCCTGGCTGCTCTCTGTCCCAGGGCAGCTCCAGAAGGCATCACCGAGGTGCTGTGATCTCTTTGGAGCAGCTGCTGATGCCAGAGGGGCACAGACCAGCCTGGGAAGGGTTTTCCTGCCCCTGCTGCCCGTGGCTCGGGGGTTTCTGCTTGGCACAGACCCCCAGCTCCTCTCCCCCTCCCCTGGCACTGCTGGGCAGGTCGGGGGCAGCACAGATGTGGGACCAACCCGGTGTCTGCAGCAGACAGGGCTGGATGTGGGTGAGAGCAGCAAACAGGAAACCACAGGCAGCCGGTGCCACTTTTCACTGATTTTCACCCTGCAGATGCACAGAGCTCAGCTCGTACCAAAGTCCCCCCAAAGCGAAACTGGGCCTGAGAAAAGCAAGTTTTAAACTGCTTGTGAGCTCCTCTGAAAAGCTGACTTTATGTCTTCCTGAGGCTTTTCATCTGAGGGCTGATAAGATCATGGTGCAAAATCAGACCTTTTGCTTTTCCACCCTGCTTTACTTTAATCAACTCCTTTAAAGCACTTTATCCCCATGGATTTCCCCTACAATTTTCATTAGACTTTTTCTTAAAGGCCACCTCTCTTAGGTGATTGATTTTTTTTTTTCCTGTTTTAGTTTTTTTTTTTATTATTATTTCCCTGGTCTTTCCTAAGGTAGCTTAAAGTAGATTTTCACTGCACACTTACCAAGGGATCAATTCTATTTAAATGAGGCCAAATGATTCCATATTGGCTGATATGTTTTTTATATGATTATTACCCAGCCCTGGGTAATATATAGAATATAATAAATATGTTTATTACCCAGCCCTGGCAGCAGCTCTGGTGGCCTGAGGGACAGGGGTGACATCCTGAGGTGTGTCCTCCTCCTCACCCAGGCAGAGCTGAAGCCCCTCAGTGAAATTTCCTGGAACCATTTGGAGCTGCCCAAATTCCTGACACTGGCAGCACAATGAATATCCTCAAACCCTTTTTGTTGAGCAGAATTATATTCTGACTTTAAGACCCAGCTTAAATAGATGTCCAGGAAGCTGATCCTGAAGGATCTGCCTGACTGGAAAATGTGGTGTATTTTTATAGGCAAGTATCCAGAACAGAACAAAACCATTTATACACATCCTGCTAAACCTCTTGGGGTTTAGGAGGAGTTGGATAAGGAGAAATTCACCTCAACATTTTGCTCAGATGATTTATTAACAACCCAGAATCCTGGGGAAAGGAAAAGTCAGGCCAGAAATGATCCATCAGCAGATGGATGCTGGTTGGGGTTTTGTTTTGCAAGCTCTTAGTCCATGTTTTGATTAGAACATAATGAAGGGTTTGTTCATTAAATGTTCCAGCTAATTAACGTGGAGCTCCTGCAGACCCTGGATCCTCAGTTAAACGTGCATGAAATCAGTGCTGCTTTCTCTCTGTCACCCCTTTGCTTAGCAGGTGTTAATGTGATTTAATAAACCTCCAGCAGAATGAAATCTTGTTCAGCATTTAATAATTTTAGCAGCCCAGTGCTTGCTTGGAATGAATCTTTTTTTTACAAGACACAAGATGAGATTGTGAGCCTGTGAGCAGGATGCCTGTTTCCCCCAAAATAATTAGATGTCACTGCTAAGTAGCCCAGCAATCTTTGTTTCTTCACAAAATTAATTTGACTCTCATGTTAATAAGCAAACATGACAATCCTTGATGCTTCTTATTGCTGTGGATTATTTTAATTACCATCACTAAAGGCACAGGACATTATTGTTTTAGTAGCAAACTGAAATGCTCAGGTATGAGCCACCTTCTTTATTCCATTTCATTTTGTAGCAGAGCATTTAAACTATCCCTCAGTACACCAAGAAATTGCTGGTTCACACCTCAGTATTGCTTTGAAATCAAGTCTAATTTAAAATATTCAGGCCATAGACTGTGGTGGGGCTGAGGCTGGTTCTGACAAAGCAGCACATGGAAACAGCTCTGCCTTGGCAGTAAAAGCTCATAGGCTGGATGGAGTTTGCCAAAATTTTTAAATCTCTGCTTGCCCCTTTCCCCCTGGAAAAGCAGTGGAACCTTCAGTTCTTTGCAGGCTTGCACTGAATTAAAGTGCAAAACAAGGTTAGATATGGCCCAAAGCATTTGTTGAATTCTTCTTAGGGATATTTAGTGGTGGGAGACTCCATAATTTTCCCTGGAGGGCTCATTGTTACCCTTATATTTTCCAGACAGAAAGTAGAATTCTTTTGCTGTATTTTCTCTTGTATTTCTCCTCACCATGCAGGGTCCTGCTCCTTCCTCCCCTTTTGGAGCAGCAGTTTCTGAACCCAGGCTCTGAAATCCCAATCCTTCCCCTGGAAATCCCATTTTCCCAAAGCTCTGATCACTCTCATTACCCTCAGCTGGACTCACCCAGCTCTTTTCTGGAGGCACAGAAATCCTCCCCCTGTTCCAGCAGGATCCTCTGGCAGTGCTGAGCACTTTTATTCCAGTGTTTTGCTGCTGTCTGGGATTTCCTCCAGGGAAATTCCCTTTTATTGCAACAGCACCATGGTGGGAACTGCTGTCACTCTGCAAGCTGCTCAAACTTCTGGGCTTTTGCTGCAAAAATTGTGTTCTTCAGGCAGTGCCTGTGAAGCTGGCAGTTCCTGCTGAACATCCAGATTTATTTTTTTTTCTCCTCTGCTTGCTGAATTATAGATTATTGCTGCTTATTTGTCGAGGTTGTCTGGAATTTGAATCCCCCTCGCAGCTCTTTCCAGCTGCCCATCAAAATCTGCAAATTTGATAAACAGAACCTCCAGTCCTTCAGCAGATCAGTGGTGGAGCAGTGAATGGCACAGAACGAAGTCAGCCTCCTGTGCAAGCTGCACCACCCAATTTATCCTGAATTTTGGCACTGAAATTGCTTTCCAAATGTCATTTCCTGAGGAGTTCTTGGAGCTGACGGGGCAGGAGGGTCCATGCTGGTGATTAAGGGGGAATCTGAGGTGTTTGCCTCACATGAGTCCTAGAAGGTGTCATTTTCCCAGAGGGAATTTTAAGGAATGTTAAGGCTTTGATATTCCTCAATGTGGTGATGTTTTAAAACTGAAAATAATTAAATTGTTGGTATGGTAATGTCACTGGGCACCAGTTTATCTCTTCATATTTTTGAGCACTGTTCTTTGAGGCTTTTGTGTTGTTATAATCAATCACTTCATATTATTATGCCAGTAAGAAATAAATTACAATAAAATATCTTTGGGTTCCTCCAGTTCCTTCTGGAAGTGGCAGAGATTCCAGAGTTTTCAAGGAAACCAAGCCCCTGTTTGATGAATCCCTTCTTCTTTGAATAAATGTTGGCAGATACTATTCAGCCAGATACGGATCTGCAAAAAAATGCAAAAAACTTTATTACAGATGGATAATTTATTTGATGCATAGCAGCTCTGCTTGACAAATAATATTAGTCTGTCTCTAGGCTACAAGAGATGGTATTGCCACATAAAAATACCACATCAGTCACCTGGTTTGAGGCTGCATGTAAATTCAAACTGAAGGCCTTCCAGATACCCCAGTCCTAGAGAAAAGCACTGCCTTGGAAATGTTTGGGAGCACAGTTTGGGCAGAGCTCAAAGCTCCTAAATTGGGAGAGGGAAGCTGATAACACTTCAAGCTGGAGCTTTAAGGCAATCCACATTGTGTCTGTTGTCTTTAAAGTCACTTTTTCTTCACTGGGTCTTGGAAGAGCTGGGGTTATCCCAGAGATATTCCCATGCAAACCCTCCAGTGGGTAAGTGGGCAGAGGCAGGAAAGCCTGGGAGGGGTCACGAGCAGGGCAGTGTTGGCAGCTGCCCCAGAACAGGGCAGGAATCTCCTCTCTCCCCACTGAACACATTTATACCAGGCCAAAAATATAAAAATATTTTTAAAAAATCACCTCTCCTCCCAGAGAATTCACTTCTCCTCCTGGAGCCCCAGGCTCTTCCTTCAATTGTGAATTCTTTCAAATCACTTGGGTGGCTCTACTGAGTTTGGGCAGGGTGATGAAAATTTAATCTGTTTTAACCTGGCAGGTAATTGAGTGCATTATTAACACAATCTCGTGTATTTCCTTAATGTGCCTGCTTTCTAATAGAAGAATTTAAATTTTTTTCTAAGTTTTGTTATTCAGTCCTGTACAAAACACTGAGTTTGGTTGCTCCTGTCACATTTTATAAGGCAATATAACACAGACTGGCTTAGAGGCATTTTGGTGGATAACATGACAGAACTTGTTTCTTTTTAAGAAAAATATAACCTAAACAAACATATTACACAAATAGTGTCATGCTGAGAGAAAAGCCCTGGAGAAACAAAATGAAAAAGGTCAGGATCTGATACCAAAGTCTTGTTTGCAAGTAAAAATACCATGAAATGTGATTGTCAACAACCTAAGTGAGCCAGGCAGACTTCTGACAAATAATTCTGACAGCTCTAAGGAGCTGAAAAGAAACTTTTCTGCCTCTCTTGGCTTTGGAAATGTTTCCCTTTTGCTTCCAGATGTGCAGAGAGTTAAAAGAGGTGTGAACCATAAAAACAACCAGCCCCAAGCAGTGCCTTTTGTGTGCCCCTGGGGCTGGGTTCTCTGGCAGGGCTCTGGCTTCCTAACAGACCTGCCTGGATTTAAATACACAGGAGGATTTGGTTCTCTTTTGTAAACATTTCCCCCCCTCATCCATTATTAAGCAAATTAAGAAATGTTCCTCATTGCTTTCACGCCTTGGGCAGAATTCATTTGAGTCTGGGGGAGACTTTGATGAAGGGAAGGAGGAACAAGAATTAAATATTGAGTTGAATGTCTTCCTTTCTGCATTTTTTTAAAAAGAAGAAAATATCTTAAAATATAAAATTTGAAAAAAAAAAAA
>VXBS01006714.1:358705-383132 GCA_013400255.1 Sitta europaea | reverse complement strand
CTCCCAAACCCTCTTGGCCCCTTTTCTTCCCCTTCCCAATCCTCTTGTCCCCTTCCCAACCTTTCCTGCCCCTTTCCAACCTTTCTGTCCCCTTCCCAAACCCTCCTGGCCCCTTCCCTGCCCCTTCCCAATCCTCTTGACCCTTTCCCAACCTTTCTGTCCCCTTCCTTGCCCTCCTGACCCTTTCCTGTCCCCTTCCCAACCCTCCTGCCCCTTCCCTGCCCTTCCCACCCCTCGTTCCCAGCCCGTGCTGGGCTCTGCAAAACCCTGAAGGGATTGGAAATCGCTGGCGTCCCTCCTGGTNTCTGACAGCTCTAAGGAGCTGAAAAGAAACTTTTCTGCCTCTCTTGGCTTTGGAAATGTTTCCCTTTTGCTTCCAGATGTGCAGAGAGTTAAAAGAGGTGTGAACCATAAAAACAACCAGCCCCAAGCAGTGCCTTTTGTGTGCCCCTGGGGCTGGGTTCTCTGGCAGGGCTCTGGCTTCCTAACAGACCTGCCTGGATTTAAATACACAGGAGGATTTGGTTCTCTTTTGTAAACATTTCCCCCCCTCATCCATTATTAAGCAAATTAAGAAATGTTCCTCATTGCTTTCACGCCTTGGGCAGAATTCATTTGAGTCTGGGGGAGACTTTGATGAAGGGAAGGAGGAACAAGAATTAAATATTGAGTTGAATGTCTTCCTTTCTGCATTTTTTTAAAAAGAAGAAAATATCTTAAAATATAAAATTTGAAAAAAAAAAAAACAAACCCAAAACTAAAATTGTCAGCTTGCTGCAACAATTCTTTGAACCTTTTTCCAAAAGGCCTAACAGACAAAAATACTTTCCAACTTTGTCTCAGGAGCTGCTCTCCTGAATAATCAGGCTCTTGCCCTTTGGAGCTGGCAGAGCTTTGCCTTAAGGTAATTATATTTTTCAGTTCAAATAAATCCATATTCCTGTTTACTCCCCCAGAGCCTGGTGGAAGGAAGAGTGGTGGGTGTGGGAACAGCAGGGCAGGGTCTGCACAGCCCCAGCTCCAGCTGCACACAGCACCCCTGGACCCTTCCCAATCATGCTGACCCCTCCCCAAACCCTTCCCAACCCTCCTGACCCCTTCCCAAACCCCTGACCCCTTCCCAATCATCCTGGCCCCTTCCCAACCCCCCTGACCCCTTNGTGCTGGGCTCTGCAAACCCCTGGAGAGTTTGGAAATCGCTGGCATCCCTCCTGGTGTTGAGCTCAGGGCACACTGGATCTGGGAGTCTGGCTGAAGCCATCCCAACCTCCTGAGCTCTGCTGCTGGCACCCCCGGGCTGTGCCTGCTCCAGGGAATTGGGGTTTATCCCTGGGACAGCCGCAGCTCCCTGGCCCTGCTGCCTCCCTGGCCCTTTTCCCTTTGCCTGCTGCCTCTTTGCCACCCCAGCAGCGCTCAGGAGAGGCAGAAATTTGGGTGGGAACTCAGCTCGAGGGGAGTTTTGGTGAGAGCCAAAGGGGAAGTGCAAGGCTGGGTTTCGTGTGCCTGGCTGAGTGGCAGCTGCACCTCCCCGAACCCCCAGCAGTTTGTCCCCTCTTCACCCTGAAAATTTCAAATACTCCCGATTTTTCTTTCATGTTGCCCTGGATGCAGGGCTTTGTGCTCAGGATGAGACAGGCTCCCATGCAAAATTGATGTTTTCACTGCTTGCTGGGGTTTCTAAGTCAAAAAGGGTTTCCCCCTGGCAGTTCTATCTCCAGATATTGCCATCACATCTTCTCAAGTTGTAAAAGCTCCTCTATATTTGATATCTCGTGGACTTTCACCGGGTTTCAAAGGGGGATTATATTTGCTGGGCAGGTTGTCAGTAGAACACAAAATATGAGTGAAATTGTAATTTTATGGCAGTTACCTTGGCTGTGTCACGAGCACTCTGCATCCTCCACAGCCAGATGAAAAAACAGCCTCTAAAAACACCTGATTGACTTTATTTCTTGCTTGTTTTTTTCCTAGTTAAGCCAGGAAAAAATCCTCAAAATTATGAACATGGTGAAAAATAAAGAAGTGAGCATCGAAGGAGCTCTGCATTTGGCACAGAAGGAGGTGTATGCTCAAAAGGTAAGGCAGCTCCTTTGATGTATTTTTTAATAAATTCAGGTGTTCTGGAGAGCCCTGCTGGGATGAGGAGCGTGTCTGGATTGCTTTCAAGGATCCAATCCCAGTTTGGGAATCACAAACAGCCCAGCTCCCACCCACCCCTGGCTGTGTCCTGGGGTGCTCTTCCCCCAGGAATGGAGATGCTGGGGGTGCTCTGATGGCATCACCTGGATCAAGGAGTCCAGATCCATACAAGGGTTCTTATTCCAAGGGTAGCAACAAATCCTGGATTAATAAATGTGGGGCAGAGCCATGGAATTGCAGAATCCCAGAAGGGTTTGGGTTGGGAGGACCCTAAAGCTCTTCTTGCTCCTCCTCCCTGCACCTCCCACTGTCCCAGGGGCTCCAAGCCCTGTCCAGGCTGGCCTGGAATATTTCCAGCTTCTCTGAGCACCCTGTGCCAGGGCTTCTCTCCCTCACAGGGAGGAATTTCTTCCCCAAATCCCATTCAAACCTCCTCGATTTCAGTGGGAAGCATTTCCCCTTGTCCTGTCCCTCCATCCTTTGGAATTTCTTCCCCAAATCCCATTCAAACCTCCTCGATTTCAGTGGGAAGCATTTCCCCTTGTCCTGTCCCTCCATCCTTTGGAAATCCTCTCTCTCCATCTTTCCTGCAGCTCCTCCTGCAAAGCTTCTCTTTCCCAGGGCCCCCCACCCTCTCTGGAAAGAATTCCTTCCCCCTCTGTAACCCAAACTCACCCTCTGCCAGTGTGGAGCCATTCCCCCTTGTCCTGCCTGGTGAATAATCTCTCTCCCCACCTTCATTAAGGTGATTAACAGCAGTCAGGGGGATGCTTCCCTCTGTCCCATCAGGGATTCCTGTGGAATTTCAGTTCCCAGCGAGGGTTTTCCCCTGAGAACAGCTGGATGTGGGTGGCCAAACGTTTGCCCAGCCTGGGCTGTGCTGCTGATTCCTGTTCTGCTTCCCAGGATCCACAGGATTCCTTGACTGGGTCCCAGTTTAACTTCATTATCTACAAATACAAACACTACCGGTGGCAGAAAAGAATTTTGCAGGTAACTTTCAAAATTCTCCCTTTTGGTGCAGTGTGTAAAATTATGTTAAAGCAAACTTCTGTCAGCAACACCTGATGGTGATTTCCAGCTTTCATGAAGTCATTTTTTTTCTCCTGGATTTCACTAAAACTTCTTGTAGTTTGGACAAAACTTGATAATGAACAAGTGCAAATCATGCGTGCTACAGGGTGGTTTTTATTTACTACATCTTAACAGTACAAAACATAATTTTAAATTATTTAAAAAATAATTTTCCCAGCATTATCCACCATTTTTTTTGGAATGAAAAGAGTATTTCTTTAGATGTAAAGTGGTAAAATGGAGAGACGTGTAGTAGATGTGGAAGTTACCTGTCTGGATTAGTTTAATTTCAGTTCTCTAATTAACCAGCAGCCTTCAAAAGCCAGAGATAATCAGGAGCAAAGTTCTGCTTTGGAGGTTTCCTGCTCTACACAGGACAGAGGGAAAGGCCACAGTGTGGGCTTGGTGCTGTGGGCTGCACGTAGGAGTTTTTAACTTTTAACTTGGAACTGCTTTTCTAACCACCTGCACTTCAGGGACTGAGGGAGGGAGGAACTGAGGGAGTTCTGCCATTTGTCTGTGCTGAAGGGGAAGTTCCCCCACTGGGTTTTGTGAGACAAGGGGAATTTAAAAAGAAATGATATTCCAGAGTGATAAATGGATGAATATCCATCAAAAGAGACGTGTGGAAACACAGCTTACAAGGAATATCTGGGGGTTTTTTTTGTGACTAAAACAAGCATTGGGCAACACCTTGATGGCGGAATGTTATTTTTAAATTATATTTATTCTGCTTTTTTATCTAAACATGGCAACACATGCCTTTGCCTTTCAACAATTGCCTCGAGTGATGCAGAATTTCCTCTTGCAGCTTGACTTCAACAGCAGGACCATTTTTAACATCGAGAAGGGGATAATTAAGAAGCAGTTCCCTTTCTCACAAGTCAAGGGCTGCGAGGACACTGACAGGAGGCGCTTCAGCATAGTCTTCCACGGGAGGCAGGACTACGAGCTGGAGGCTGTGTCCCTGGATGACAAAAGGAAGGTGAGTTGGTAAAAACTGCTGCAAAAATCCCTGTAAAAACTGCTGCAAAAAACCCTGTAAAAGCTGCTGCAAAAATCCCTGTAAAAACTGCTGTAAATCCCAGCTGGGCTGCTGGCACCCAGCAGGGCGCAGGCAGGGAAGGAAAAATTACAATTTTAACTGTGCCACCTAAAATTGAACCAAAAATGTATGGACCTGGAATAAGAAATGTGGGGCAGCAATTGTTTAACCCAGAATGGTCCCTCAAGAGTGTTGAATGCAATCAACATTTCAGAGACTCAGCCAGCTTGCTCACCCTCTCTGAGGACATTTTTTGAAGGGTGGGTGTTGCTGGTTAATACATCTTTTAATATCTCTTTTATTAAAAGAGATTAATATCTCTTTTATTAGCTTAATATCTCTTTTATTAGGGGTCATTCTCTCTTATATATAATTTTCTACAGACCAATGTGATTGGTGAGAGAAAGACAAACTTCTTCACTCACATTGGTCAAACCAGAGGGATGTCAAGAGAAATCCCTCTTCCCAGAAGGAATGAACAACACAGATATTGTTATAACAACACTCTTGGTGTTTATGTTCTTTCCCTGGGAAAGAATTTCAGAAAACTAAAACATCAGGAAACCAGAACTTTAGAAAACCAGAACTTCAGGCTCGAGACCAGACTGCAGGTGGGTAACATGGCTGCAGAAATAAACTTATATTAAAGGCAGAGGATGGGGAGATTTAACTGCAATAATGGGCCCAGGACTAGGGGTTCTGAATGGAACTGATTCAGAAATATTGAGGAAAAAATTTGCTACTGCAACCAGTGATTTGACAAAAATAAGGCAGCCTTTGCAATCCTCTTCGCTTGCATTAGGGACTAATCAATGGCAAATTTCAAAAGCCCTGCCAAATCTAAGGGAAAACAGAACCAGGACCCCAAATTAATATTTGAGGCACTTTCTGTGGCTCAGGAGAACAGGAGAACAGGAGAACAGGAGAACAGGAGAACAGGAGAACAGGAGAACATCCCCTGGGCTTTTGGCTGCAGCAGGGCCAGCTGTGGGTGCAGGCAGCAGCTGCTGTGGTTACCAGAGGAGGCAGGGGAAGGGATGGGTTTATTCCCTGGGACAGGGATGGGGAAGGGATGGATTTATTCCCTGGGGCTGGCCAGGGATGGGGAAGGGATGGGGGAGGGATGGGGTTATTCCCTGGGGCTGGCCAGGGATGGTGAAGGGATGGATTTATTCCCTGGGGCTGGCCAGGGATGGGGAAGGGATGGATTTATTCCCTGGGACAGGGAAGGGGAAGGGATGGATTTATTCCCTGGGACAGGGAAGGGGAAGGGATGGATTTATTCCCTGGGGCTNAAGCGAGGGGTGTCTTGCGTGGGGCTGGGACAGGGATGGGGAAGGGAAGGATTTATTCCCTGGGACAGGGATGGGGAAGGGATGGATTTATTCCCTGGGACAGGGAAGGGATGGATTTATTCCCTGGGGCTGGGAACAAAGGGAGTGAGAGCTCAGGGGGGTTTGGCCTCAGGGTTTTGGCAGAGTTCAAGGACTGGGGGTGTGAAGGTGAGATGTGAGATGTGGGAGTGGGGCAGCTCTGCAGCAGGGCTGGGCACACAGAGCAGGCAGGGTTAAAGCAGATTTATTGCAAAATCAGCCCCAGGGCAGGGGGGCACCTTTGGGTTGTTACATGTAGACACCAGAAAACCCTCTTAATTCTGATTACAATGTCTTTTTAAAATTTCTTTTCCAATTAACTTCTTCCACAAAGTTCTCTGGCTTCTCCAGAAACCAATCATTAATTGCTGCATTTGCCACGTTTCTCCCACAATGCATCTCTTTGATCCAATCATATAATTCTACAAAATATAATATTCTATTAATTCTAATAATATTCTATATAATTCTAATCATACCATTCTACAAAAACTCATTGCTGTACCTTCTACTTTTACCAGCTTTACAGCAGGCTCTATTACCAAATTTTAAGATTTTCTACTAACTTACTTAATATATTTATTTGCTTATATGAGGCATATTTCTACTTGCTTCAAACATATTTCTATATAAATTACAAATTTCCTTTTCCTGTTCCAAAGGCCTTGGGTCAGACCTTGTGTCCATCTCTGTCTCTGAGCCTGGGAGCTCTCTGGGGTGGAATTTCTCACCTAACTGCCCTGGGAGTGTTAAAACAAGCAAACAAAACTGGGGATGTGCACAGCTGAATCCTGACTGGAACTTTGGAAATGCTTTTTGTTCTCTGTGTAAGATATTTCTTAAAATGCCCGATTTTAAGGGTGAATGAGGATTGTCTTCCTGCTGAGAAAAACCCAGTGGTTCATCCCTGAGCATTGTCTGGGATTTTCAGCTGAATCAATCGAGTGCTGCTTGGGCTGGCACTGAGCTGAGCAGAAACTTCATCCTGCACTGCTTTGTCCCTGAATTTAAAAATTCTGTTTTACAGTAACCCCTTCAGAGTGAAATGATATCCTCCTTAGACTGGCAGGTTTAGAATTGTGAGCATAAACCCAAATTGCAGTTGAGCAGGATTGCATCATGGAAAGACCAGAGTTATTTTATGTTGATTTATTTTACCCATTTGACCGTGGCTTTGTACTTGCAAAATCCAGCTATTGATGTCTTATCCAAGGGAGTTAACATGGAAAATATTTTTTTTCTCTGCTGCCACTTATTATCTAGATAATCTACCTGCTGAGCAGAGTTATACAGAGCAATTCTTACAAGAGACCAGTGGAGGCCTGCCCTGAGAGACCTGCAGAGTGTGATGTGATCCACGAAGGGCTGCTGGACTTGCAGCAGAACACTTCAACCTCCACTGAATGGGTGAAGTAGGAACTCTGGATTTCGTTAAAATTTCTGATAGAGGAAATCTACATTTAGATTTGAATGTGCTGATAATAACTGGATTATTTAGGGTTTTTTTCTTTTTTTTTAATGTAAAGGTAGTTGCTCAATCTGCATGGAAGCACTGCAATGAGCTGCCAGTGCAGCAGTGGTTCCCAAAAAACCAGACTTGTGATCTGGAGCCTGTGGGAGCATGGGCAGCACAAATCTGTAATGGTGATGGTGCTCAGAGCAGTTTTGATGCTGGGACTTTGTTTCTCTCTTGGCTTTTCCCTCTATTCTCAGTAATCCAATGGTTTTCCATGGTCTGCTCCCCATTCTGCAAACATTCTTCCCTGAGACAGCTCCTAAAACACTTGGGAATTTCTTAAACCATCAAAGGAGAGAGAGAAAGAGAGGAAGAAAAAAAAATCTGTCTAGCTAATGAAAAAAAAAAAAATTCACATTGTAATTATCTGCACAGGGCAATTATCTCAAAAGACTTCACAGCTCACAGAAAATGATTTTAATTGCTTTTAAAAGGTTACCACTGTATGTGTTGTAAACACTATCCTCCAGTATGTCCAGGATTTGTTACCTTGCAACACTGAACAGGTTTGTTAACAAACAAAAATTGATTTTTATTTATCTTGTGAAGCAAAGCCCTCGTTGTTTTCTTCTTGATATTAATCCTGTCTCTTCCTCCAATTTTTTTTTTTTTAATTTTTTTTTTTCCAACTAAGTGATGGTGGAAGCATCTGGAGATCCGATTAAACCATGAGTCCCTGCCTTCAAAAAGGAGAGATCAATAACATTGCCAGCTCCATTAAACAATTCTTATCACCCTGACTGTTTGTGTGGGAATAGATGCAATTCATATTTTATGTGTAATTTGTTCTGGAGCAGCTAAACTTATTTAAATTCTTCATAGAACACCTTCATCAACCAGCCACACCTTGAGGAGAGAGTGGAGGCAAAGAGAGTTTTGCTGCAACTGCCAGGATGATAAAGAAAGGCAGAAACCCTCCAGGAAAATGAGAAGAGAAAAGCTTAAATAAGAATAAAGCCCACAATAAAACCCAACCTCTTGTTGGGACCTTTATTTTAAAGAGCAGGGCAGAATTCCAGGGGAGAGGCTGAAGCAGAGCATTCTGCTGGAATGGAAGCTCCTTATGCTCAGGCAATTTCTTCCAGGATTAATTATAATTTAAAGAGCTTTTCCCCAGATTTTGGCACAGTCACTTCTGCTGGAAGCCCTCAAGAGCTGGATGCTTTGACCCTTTCCACTCCTGGGAGTGAGGGGGTCCAGGATGAGTTCCCAGGGAGTAACAGGGTTTCCAAGAGAGGGAGATTGGACTGGATGACAGGGAACCAAACTGGGTGATTTGTTTCTAGCTTGGTGGGGAGAAACCAGGAAGCCACAGAAACTCTGCAGCCTGGTCACTGCTCAGTCACAGTCACACTCCTGTAAAAGCTCAGAGTCCCAGAGATCCACCACCCCAAATAAACAAGAGGAGGGAATGGAGAGGCAGGGACAGACCGTGGCTAAAAAACTATCAGGATTTGGGTGATTTTTTTAATTGATGGTCAGAATTAATTTTAGCTCTCCCTGGGCATGGCAGGCTGTTCAGATTTTAGGTCACACTTCATTTAGGTGTCAGATGCAAACTAGAAACTCTCAAGCAAGAACACCTCAAAGATTGCTACCGATACTTTTGACCGTTCCATGGAGGATGCTGCAAAAAAAGTGATTTATTGACCTTGGAAGGTGCTGTGTGAATGAGAAGTCAATGAAACGAGCTGTGTCTCCATCCCTTGTCCTTCAGGTGCCTGGCCCAGCTGCGGGAGGGAGAATTGTTGCTGTCCTGCCTGGGGCTGGGGGGCAGGAGCCCTGCAGCCACGGCCACCATCCCTCTGGCAGGGGCCAGCCTGGGGCTCAGCAGGGACAGTGCCTGCAGCACCTTCTCCCTGCACACCAGGGACCACCTCTACCTGTGAGTACAGCTGGGGCTGGGGCTTGCTAGAGCAGAGTCACAGCTCAGGCAGCAGAGGATTGCACAGAGAGAGAAGTGAAAAGATGGAGCAGTGAGGCCAGCAGGATGGCAGAGAGGAGCCCTCCCACTGCTGTGCAGAGAGCTGGGGAGGGTTTTCAGCAGGAATCCCAAGTGGAACGAGGTGGCAGGCTGAAATCCTGCCCACAGCAGCTGGTGCAGTTGCCATCGTGCCAGGGGCTGGGCAGGAGGAGCCTCCTGCAGCTGCTGGGCCAGAGCGAGCAGGTTCTGAGTGTGCCCAGCCAGGGGGAGCACACTTCCCGAGGAGGAGAGCAGGGATTGTGGGGTCACTGCACCCAAACCTCAGCTCTGCACCCTCAAACCCACGAGCAGGCAGAGCCAGCAGCACTGGGCTCCTGTGCCAAGGGCTGAGCAGAGCTCTGGACCTGGAGGGGCTGGAGCACATCCAGGGGGCACCGAGGCTGGACAGGGGCTGGGACACAAACCCTGCCAGGCTGGGGGGGCTGGGGGGCTCAGCTGGAGAAAAGGAGCCCCANCAGCCTGGGCCGTGCCCAGGGGGATGCAGCCCCAGCAGCAGCCCCAGGCGCTCCGGCAGCCGCTCCAGAGGCGCCCCCAGCCCCTCCTGCGCTCCCCCAGCCCCGCAGCGCCTCTGCAGCAGCCGGCAGAACCAAAGCCTTCCACTGGGACCTGGTTCCCGGGGACAAGGTGAGGATGGAGCTGTGTCACTGNACTCGGGGATCCCTTCTGGGAACATAAACCCTGTAAGGGGCTGTGCCCGGGGGAGTGGGCTCTGTCTGCAGCAGCACTGACACAACCAGAGGGCACAGCCCCAAGGGAAATACAGGCTGGAGAGCAGGAGAAGTTTTCAGAGAAAGAGTGATAAAATACGGGAATGTTCTGCCTGGGAGGTGGTGGAGCCCCCATCCCTGGCCGTGTTTCACACAGCCTGGCTGTGGCACAGGGGTTGGGGCTGGGCTGGACTCTGGTCCTGCGGGGTGATCCTGTGCTCAGAGCAGGACCCCCGAGCCGGGCAGGGAGGGGCTCGTTGCCATCTCCTGGCGTTCCTCGGTGCCGTTTCTCCGTTCCAGGCTGCGGCTGCCGCTGACCGCCCAGAACAGGCGCCCCGGGGCTGCGGGCAGGCTGCAGGAGTGGCTGTCCCTGCTGCGGGGGCGCNGCTGATTGTCAGGGACAGCAGAGCTGTTAAAGGGAATGTTATAAATTCGTATTGTGGTGTTGGCTTTTGGCAAGTGTTGGAGTGAATGTTGCAAGTATGATTTTTTTTTCCTGTGGTTTTTAGTGTGTTTTAGCTGCCTGAGTAGATGTATAATGGAGTTTTTTTGCTGAAGCTTGGAATTTAGGTGTAGTGTGTTTCAGCTGCCTGAATAAATAAGATAACTTCCAAAAATGGCCCAAGTGACTCTCAGCATTCACTGCCTGTGAAAAAGAGACCAAAGCCCAGACCAAAATTTGATAAAAACCAAATAAAAGTAAAACTGCACTTGACAGACTCAAGGAGAGGCCATGCAGAACAGTTCCTAAAAAAGTTTGATATGCATAAGTCCATACATGAAGAACAGGATAAAAAGGGGGGGTTCCAAGACACCAGCCTGCTCTTGGCAGAGCACAAAAGCACCCGGCCATATTTAACCTTTGCTTTATTTTTTATGTCTCTAATTGTCTCTATTAAACATTTTTAAATTTTACCAGGAAAGTGAACCTCATTTTTCACAGGAAAAACCCTAAATGTTATAGCTGTGGGTAGTGATAAGGATCCAGCTGTGCCACAAAATGACCTGGGTGCCCCTCTCTGTGCTAGCAGGGAACAAAGGACCTCTGTTCTTCTGGCTTTTTGTTTACCCTGTGTCCCTCCTGTATTTTTAGATTCAAAAATCTGTCTGGGCAATGTGCGACCCGTGCAAGAGAAAAATAGATGTGTGCAGGCTCTGTGAGCAGTTCCAGATCCAGGACACAGCAGTGCTTGTGGGCAGCGAGCCTGCAGTGAGTCAGCACATCCTGCTGGACAGAAAAGTTGCACATAACTTCAGTGAGTGATTAACAGGGGCTCTGTCTCCTCCTGAAACCCGGGCTGGGCTCTGCCTGTGTTTGCTCTTGGTGCTCTCTGCCTTTGCACAGGCACTGATCTGTTCACTCTGTGTAAATCAGCTTTTTACTCAGTGCTCCTCTCTCTCTAACAAAGGCACCCCTGGCTCTGCTGCTCCAAACGTGCCCTGGATGCTGCAGGGAGAAATCCCCAAGCTGCTCTTTGTTCACAGGCTGGCTGAGCCACTGAGCTCTGGTGCTGCTGTCTTGGGGCTGGGGTGTAAAGCCATCCACAATTCCAGGGAAATCCAAGGATTTTCTGATTCTGTGGGCTGCAAGGTGGCCAGGAGCAGCTTGGGGGGCAGCAGCTGGGGGACAGGAGAGCTGGGGCAGAGCCAGGAGCCTTGGGCAGCTCCAGCTCTGGAATTCTTGGCTTCTCCCTGGCCGAGGGCTCGGGCTGTGTGCAGGATCCTGCTCTTGGACAGAACCTTTGCTCTCCTCTTCCAGGTGGGATCCCACCAAAAGCCCGACCTAGAACAGCCTCTCAGAGCTAATGAAGCAGCTCAACCTGGTCTTCCTAATAAAATATTGTAAAGGACTTTTCAGTCCCTTGATGAGAAGTGGTAGATATTAATTATTTACAGTAATTGTTCTCCAAAGAGCGCTCTGATTTCTGTTACAAAGATGCCTTTCCAAAAGATTTCTGTAACCCAGAGATGCTTTAAGATGGTTACACGTGTAAAGAATTTGGGGCAGTCAATTCTGAAGTTTTAATGATTTCATCTTGATGAATATGAATAAGATAAAAATGCGTTTTGGAGAGTGTGTCAAGTTTTAATTGGGAAATGCAAATGGAGAAAACTCGGAATGATTGCATCCCTTGACTAACAATTTGAAGGGTTAAAAGGAAGAGCGATGGGAAAGTGCTGTTGCAGATAAAAGAATCTTGTAATGGCACTTTTATCTACTAAATTATTGCAGTTTCTTTGAGGAAATGTCTTTCTTTGGCTGTGCAAATAGCACCATTGCTCCTTTTGATCCTGTTCCTCTTTCAGCATTTTTCACTGGGACGTTCTACATCCCTTTCTTAATCTTCTCCTCGTCAGTGAGAGTTCTGGCATATCCTTATTATAATGGACATTACTCAGATCAAAAGTTAATTTGATCCTGAGAATTCTGATTAATCTTCCTGCAAGTGCTGCAAACCCACAGCCCTTAAATTAATGAATAAAAAGATGAAGCTCCAAAATGCCAGTAGGTTAAAAATTCTGGAGGTTTCGAGTGGAGTTGTGAACACCAGAGGAAAATGAGAGTTCTGAGAGATCTCCACACTAAATTCAAGGCCAGCATGGGAGAAAATACAAATAAAAGCTAAGTTCTCTAATGGATTCTTGTTGAAAAAAAGAAATATCTGCCACACAGGGAGCAGGTATCAGCAGGAGACCAGAAAATCATCCTCAGATTTGTTTTTCCTTGACCACTGCTATGTAAATTTAAAGAAAAGATGAATAGTGAGTTTTTGCCTTATGATAGCAGCTGCTAAATATTTTTTATTCTGTGTTTTGGTTGAGTTTTATTTTGCTTTCTGTTTTAATTCTGCTAAGCATGAGATAATTTTGGTGCTTTTCCTTCCCTCGAGCATTTCCTTCCAAGTAACCCCAGAATCCTTTTTTTTTTTTTTTCTCCAGACATTTTTCTTAAAAGTTTCCGTATAAAACCCAGTGAGCTGAAGGACAAACTGTTCCTCATCCACGAGGAGAGTGGGGGGCTCACAGCTGAGCAGATCTCAGCACTGAGGAGGTAATTTTGGGGGGGAATTCTTTGGTTTTGGCACCTTCTGGAGGAGGCAGAATCTTCTCCAACGATGTGAAGTGTGGAAAATTGTTCTGTAGAGGGGGAGGGCAGACAAGAGCTTAGTGGGATGGTGGAATATTGGGAATTTTGGGGTGCTGGGTGGCAGAGATTTGGGGGTTTTAAAGCAGAGTGGAGATTTCTGTAGCTTGAACAAAACTGAGCGGATTTAAGCTGAGAACTGAGCAGGAGTGTGAGCAAATTATTGGGGTGTGAACTTGACAGGGACTGGATTTTATCTTCTTGGATGGTTGGAGATGTAGAAAGAGAGGAAAGAAATGGGATCCTGGAGTGGGAGCTGCTCCACAGCCCAGTGGCCCTGGGACACTTGGGCCATTTTAATCAACATTTTGACAGGCAAAAGCTTGGTGTGAAACTGATTCTTGCTGCAAAATGAGGCAAAAAAATCAATGTTTTGCTAAAGAGAACTGGGGGATAGAAGACACTGACAGAGAAAGTGAGGAAGTAAATAATTGATGGTTCTGCTTCCTGTGGAATCAGTTTAATTTTGGCCTTAAAATCTTGATCTGAGACAGTAAATTTAGAGTGTGCAGAATCCTATCTGTGCTTGGGAAGTGATGTGAGCAAGAACAGACATGAAACATGGAATTAATGTCGTTCCCTGTGATGGCTTTGGAGGAATGAAGGGACACTGGGTATTTAAATAAATGGCTTTTGAATTCTGGAAGGTATCTCCTTGCTAATTTAAAAATTAATTTCACCCCATGCTGGTGCACATGAATCAGGAGCTGCTGAAAATCTGACCCTAAAGGCTCCACGAAAACAGAAATATTTTATTGCAGTGCTGGGACTGGGCAGGAAACAACTGCAGGGAAATGCTTTGGATGTGGATGCAGTCTGGTTTTCAGGCCTGGAATTTCTGAGTGCCTAAAACTCTGTTTTTCTGATGTTTTAACTCACTAAAACATGTTCCCAAGAGAGAACACAAACAACAGAACATGGTTTTTATAACAGTGCTCGTTACAATGCTTTATTTACAATAACTCTCCCATACTTATTCACTATATTAAACAGTTACCTTAAAACCAATTAAAAAGTGAAGATCACAGCAGAAAATGGAGAACAAGAGATGAAGGACAGGGACACACCCAAAATTCTCCATCTTTCCCCCTTAAACTTATATTAAAAAAACCCCAAAATTCTACTTTTTCACCCTGTGATGTGTTAACCATCATTCTTCCTAAACTCTTGTAACTTATAAATTTTCCAGAGGGGTGTCCTGGATTCCCACAGCTTGGATTCCCCAGGCTCTGGGGGATGGAAGGGGCAGACAGGAATGCTCAGGGAGCATCATCTCTCCCAGCTCTCCCTGGTGCAGGAGAGAAAAAAAATTAATATATTAATATATAATNTATAAATATATTTATATATACATATATATACACATATATACATCTATGTATAAATATAAACATATGTATAAATATATACATATATATGTATAAATATATGCATATATATATGTGTGTGTGTGTATATATATGTATATACATATATACCTCTCTCCATCTCTGAAGGATTCCTTATCCTCATGTCTTAACACTCCAGGTCTCTCTAAACTTCTTTATTTTTATTTTTTTTTTTTATTTTTTTTGAGAAATGGGAATCTTTTTCATTGTGCAAATTCCATTAGGGCTGCATTCATGTAAAAAGATATTTATGGAGTGTGTTCCCGTGCCTCCTTTCTCGTGGCTCCCATTGTTTAATGCTTTAAGCTTTAAACCTCCCAGATAATCTGTAAGTTCCATTTTCTGTGCATAATGCAGCTAAAGAATTTAGTGGGGTATCAGACTTCTGAGTCAGTGAAGATGTTTGCTGTCACCTTTTAAAATAATTCTCTATGAATTTGCCTAAGAGCTCAAGCTATTTTTAATGATGAATAAACACCCTTTCATTTGCCAGCAGCTAGCTTGGTTTTAAATGAAAATTCTTTATTTTTTTCTTGGTGGTAAAGTGGGCTGAAAGGATTGCATTTTAATCTGCTACAATACAGAGTTAATTCAAACCCCAGCAATCTCACAGTCGAAATTTCCTATCAGTTATTGACAAGAGCAAAATAAATCTTGGTCTTTTTACTGTGTTTGATGTGCTAAAATATTTGGGATTTTTTGCCATCTTTGAAAAAATCCCCTGACTTTTACTGGAAACACTGCTTAAGCAAGTAAAAATAAATTAAAAAATGAAGATAAAGAAAACCCAAGTAAAAATAATGTAAAAGTGAAGATAAAGAAGAGAACACGAATAAAAATAACGTAAAAATGAAGATGAAGATAAAGAAGAGAACCCAAGTAAAATTAATGTAAAAAAATGAAGATAAAGAATAGAACCAAGTAAAATTAAGATAAAAAATTAAGATAAAGAAGAGAATCCAAATAAAAATAATGTAAAAAGTAAGATAAAGAAGAGAACCCAAGTAAAAATATAAATAAAGAAGAGAACCCAAATAAAATTAATGTAAAAATGAAGATAAAGAAGAGGACCCAAATGAAAATAATGTAAAAATGAAAATAAAGAAGAGAACCCAAATAAAAACAATGTAAAAATGAAGCTAAAGAAGAGAAGCCCCCAGGCCGGGGTGTGTGGGCAGGGCCGGGCTCCCCGGGGCCCCTCCCAGCCCAGGCTGGTCGGTAATTCTGCCATAACCAGAGGGTGCAGCCCCTGCCTGCACACCCTGCCTGCTGCCTGTGCACACCCTGTGCACACCCTGCCTGCTGCCTGTGCACACCCTGTGCACACCCTGTGCACACCCTGCCTGCAAACCCTGCCTGCTGCCTGTGCACACCCTGCCTGCACACCCTGCCTGCACACCCTGCCTGCACACCCTGCCTGCACACCCTGCCCGCTCCCTGTGCACACCCTGCCCCTTTCCCAGCTCGTTCCCAGGTATCCAGAGGTGCCTGCACGCCCCTCGCCCCGGTGTTCCCCAGGGGCTCCCAAAGCTCCAGCAGTGGGTGGGAGCCCCCAAAGCCCCCAGAGTGGCACAGTGCCGGGGCAGGGGTGATCCTTGGCCAGCAGGCAGTGCAGTGTCACTGAAATCTCTTTGCAGGTACCTGCCCACGCCCAGGGATGCAGACAGGTACCTGTCCTTCCAGGGCTCCTGCTCACAGCTGCACCTGGTGGACCAGTTCATGTTAGAGGTGAGGAGTTCCAGAGTTAAAAGGCACCACATCCTATTTTTAGGACGTTCTCCAAGATAAAATCACTGCAAGAAGCTCTTTCCAACTTCAATTTACAATCTCACCCAGAATCAGATTATTCTGATGAAGAGTTGAGACAGCTGGATGAGACAAAGTGCATCCCTTTGTGTCTCCAAGTCACACCCCCTCCTCTTTTTACAGAGTAGGAACTGATTTATCCACACCTAAATCTAGATTCCCAAAATCTAGAAGCCATAATCCATAAAATTATGTGTATTTAACCATTTTTGCTCACCAGAAAGGATTGCAATTGATTTTAATAATGTCTGCCCAGGGGCATACCGTGAATTTTTAGGTGTGTGCCCACAGGATTAAGGCCCAGAATAAAATGAATAAACGAGCAGAATAAATAAACAAATTTATTTATAAATTTAATAATAAATATAAAATGAAATAAAATGAATGAAATTAGCAGAGAAATTAGGCAACCCATGTCCCAGCTGAATTGCTCAATAAACAACCCAAGGCACATGCGTGTTTTGGTACAAATGTGAGTTTTTATTCTGTGCAGATGTGTAAAATCCCTCAGCTGGGCCAGAGGCTGGATCTCCTGCTCAGTGTCCGTGAGCTGCCCCAGAGCATCAGGGACCTGGAGCCTGTGAGTACCAGGGGTTTGTGCTCAGCACCTCTCACAGGGGCAGAGAGCCCCAAATCACATTTCCAAGCACTCCAGGAGGATTATTTTGGGTTTTTTTCCCCCTTGTGTGTTTAATACCATCCTTATTCCACCGAGGTTCAAGGTAATGGGTGTGGCAGTCAGGCAGACTTCCACAAAAGAGGGAGGAAAGAACAGGAAAAGATCTTCAAAATTTCTATTTGGATTAATTAAATGTTTCTCCTTCGGCCAGTGATAACTCAGAAGTGAATTTCACCATTAAAATTCAATTGCCTCTGTGGGGAGGCTCTGGCCCCAGGAGCTGAAAGAAGACACGGAGGGAGTTTATTTGACAAAGCTCAAGGAGATTTATTATTTCCTGGCCACTGAAGGAGCTGTTTTCCCTGAGGATTACAGCTCTGGGCTGAAATGTTTGCACACCAGAGCTCCCTCTGTGCCTCTTTCCTGGGTGACCTGAGGCTGGGGATGCAAATAAACAAGTGCTAGCCTCGTGACTGGACCTGCTGCTCCAAGCCGTGCCAGGTTTGTCCCTGCTCTGACCCAAAACAAGGATTTCCACACCGTGAAAATGTTTCAGAGGGTTTTGCCCTCTTTCTGCATGGGAATGAAAATAAAATGTGCAAGTTCTGTGAGCCCCAGTTGTTATCCTTGGCCTGGCTGTGGTGAAAGCCCCAGTAAAATGAAACCCCAGTATCAGGGAGAGGGACAGATGGAAAGCCCAGGGATTCCTGACCCTGCCTGCTGCAGCTGCACCTTTGCTGTCCTCCACTGAAGCCAAATATTGAATATTTGAAAGGTGTTCTACGCACTCTTTGCTTTGATGGCTATTTAATGTTCACTGAAGAGCTAATTAGTGTCTAAGTATGTTCTTACCTGTTTTTAAATCACAGATTATGCACCTAAAATCCAAAACGATAATGTGAATATTGGCTTTCAGCACCCTCTGGCCTTGAGCTGTGCTATGAATGCTTTCACAACAGCTTTCAGTGCACCCACGTGTTTCATCCTCTCCCTGTTTTTAAATTTGTATGCTGGTGACTGATGAAAAGAGGTGTGGTGCTAAAAAAAATATAAATTTTTTAACTAAGGACAAAATCACCTCCTGTGCCTGTAACCCTAGGAGGGAGGTGGCTTCCCTGGGAAAAACTGAATTGTACTGAGTTTGAGTACAGGAAATTATTATTCTTCCTTGGGGGGAAACTGTGCTGAGAATTTTGATAGCAGCATTGAGCTGGTGTAAATGGAAGGGAGGGAGGGATGGAGCTCCAGACTCTGCTTCCCCTGACATCTGGGCAACCAAACAGCAAACCCCTTTGGGTGCCCAGGAGGCTGAGGTGGCTCTGGCAGCCAGAAAGGCTGTGACTCCTTTTTGGGGTGGCTGTGCCAGCACAGCTTTGTCTGGGGCAGCCTGGGCTTGCTGGAGACGCCGAGGGGTTTGCACAGGGAGGAGCCCTCGGGCCAGGTGGGCCAGGCTGGCAAGGCTCAGGGTTTCTCCCCATTTCCAGCCTGCTTCAGGGGAGGTTTGTGTGTTCCAGCTGCTGGCCCAGAACATCCAAGCCAGCAGGCAGCTGCACTCCAGCCCCAAGTTCGTCGCTGTCTTGGAGTACATTTTAGCCATGGGCAACCACCTGAACGAGAAGGCTGGCAAGGAGGTGGCCAAAGGATTCCGACTGTCATCCCTGGCCAAAGTGAGTAAACACCCCCTGGGCATTAAAGCCATCCCATTCTCAGGTTTGTTGGCCATTAATCTGAGCCTGGAGAGAGGCAACAGTTCCCAATGAGGAGCTCACATTCTGGCGCCTGCCCTGGGAGGCACGAGGACAAAATGCTGTTTAACAATGAATTCTCTCATGTCCCTGACCCCAAGCTGGGTTTCCCCTGTTCAGGCAGCAGCACTGGCTTTGTGGTGCTGAATTTGCTGGGTCTCTAATGAGGTAGAACATCAAAATGCTGCCTGCCCTGATATTAAAATCCCTGGGCACGAAGAGCTGTCTGAGCTGCAGGCTCAGGTGGACACCAGCTCTGAGCCAGGAAATGTGTGTGAAACAGAAAAATGAAGTTTAATTCCATTGTTTTCTATTCTTACCAAATATTCCTGGGATCTGCTGGGTCCGTTTTCACATTTTGTTGGATCCATGGGATCCATTGTCACATTCAGTTTGTTTTTAACGGCTGGCAGCTCAGTGTGTCAGGGTTTGCTCTGCTCTGTTGCAGCTGTCCCTGCTGAGGGGTAAGGAGAGGACATTCACCCTCCTGCACGCCCTGGTGGAGCAGATCCTCCTCCACCAGCCTGAGCTGGCCACGTTTCCTCAGGAGCTGACAGAGTTTGAAGCTCTTCCTGATGGTGAGAGGATGGAAGGGGGGGAAAATAACCAACAAATAAAATATGAAGTCCTTCAACTTCTGTGCAAACTCCCGTGCTCACTGTATAAATGATAATTGTGATGATGTTTTTCCCCCTCTCTCTTCCTTTCCAGCATCCATGAAGGGCCTCAGTGCTGAAGTTGATGGTATGTAAATGTGGGTTCTACATTCAGAAGCAGATATTCATGCACTGTGCAGTCATTTGGAACAGGTTTTCATTGCACCTCTGTAGTTTGCAAAGAGAGTTAAAGGATCAAAACATTGAGGTGAAGCGTTGCCATGGAGATGCTTAACCTGCCACGTTACTGTGCAGAATTAAAAAAAAATAAAATATTGAAGGGTGTCCAGGTGGTTTAGAAATGTAAAAAAATGGCCACGGTAAATAGATATTATGATAAAATACAAAAGTTAAGTGGTACAAGTGCTCCATCACAGTGAGGGTCTCTGGGACATGGCAGTGGGAATGCAGCAGAGAAAACTTCCTGGAGTTCAGGAACTTTCTGGAGACAAACTGGTTTCCTTCTCTGGAAAGGACTCCAGCACCAGTGAAGCTGACAGGAGGGCCAGAGCAAGGTGGTTAAATGGAGAGGAGAGGCACCAAAATGCAGGGAGCAGCTTCCCTGAGCCTGGGGATCCCTCAGCCCAGGCACACCCTGGAGCTGCAGGAATCCCCAGCACAGGGCAGCAGATGCCAGAGGAGCCCCCGAGCCAAGGCTGTGCCCTCTGCCCCGTTTCCCAGCTGCTGGCAAGATTCCCAGCTGTTCCACTGAGCATTTTTATTCTGTTACCTTTAACAGAGCCCAGAGCCTCCTGCCCAAAGCTGTGGGTTTGAGGGATGTGATTTCCAGGGCTAATCCCCGTGCTCAGGGGGGGAAGGTCAGATTTATGGCTGCTGCATTCCCACGCTCTCCACCTCTGCATTATCCTGCACTTGCTGGGATGTGATCACATTTTTTCCCTGAGCAAATGCCTCTTTCAGGAGCTCTACCTCCCCCTGGGAATTTAACACTCCTAGATCAATGTATTGCAGACCCACATGCTCTTGTATTTTCCTCGTGCCCTAAATTAGACAATTGCAGCCCTTTGGACACCTCTTCATGCTGGTGCAATAACTCATTTTCTTTCCCTTTTTTTAGTTTTAAAAAAAGAGTTGGAGAACCTTATCCAGTGCAGGAGGCTCCTTAAACCCAAAGCAAGCAAGGCAACCCCCCAGGAGTCCCAGTTCTGCAAGGAACTAAAGGTAAAAATCAACCACAACCTCCCTGTGGGCAGGAGGAAGGGAGGAGTAACCTGGGAGTTTGTGCTGACACCTGGGAACCAGGAGAATTTGAGGGAGAGTTTTCATTCCCTTCTGAGGGCTCTCCTGTTGTAGTTTGCAGTGTGGGAGGGGTTTTTAGGGTTTCTGCATCTCCTGTTTTTGCATCCCGGGCAAGAGGGTGAGGAGCAGGCAGCCCCACGGCTGCCCCTGAGGAAAAATTTGGGATAATGGGAATTTTAGAGTGAATTTGGAATAATTCCTTCTGCCCTCAGACAGAAGGGATGCAAGAATCATGGAATGGTTTGGTGTCAGAACCCAGGATGTGTCTGACAGCCCTGGATGATCCCAGCTCCAGCCAGGGGCTCCAGAGCCCTGGCAGGGGGGACACAGACCCTGGCAGGGGGGGCACAGACCCTGGCAGGGGGTCCCAGACCCTGGCAGGGGGGCACAGACCCTGGCAGGGGGGGCACAGACCCTGGCAGGGGGGGCACAGACCCTGGCAGCAGCCAGGGACCCCTGGGGCTTTGAGTTTGACCCCTGGAACAAATTAAACCTTTGCATGAGGAATTAAAGGTCAGAAAAGTTTAGATAGCATGATAGTAGGAGTTGTAGAGTGAAAAGGGAAATTTTGGGGATTTTTCCCCTGGGGGCTCAGGGGGTGAGATGGAGGGACTTGGGCATTGTCCTGTCCTCCTTCCTTCTTCTCCCCAACCCCATCTCCTTGGGGCTGGTGGCACTTGGGGATGGGACTGGAGTAGGATGGAACTGTCTGACACAGGTGAGGGGCACTGGATCATCACTGTCAATAACTCACAGGGAATTTGGAGTATAAAATCAGTGCCTGCCCCAGGGGAGGGCAGAGTGCCTGGGGCTGCCCTGCTGGACAGACCTGGGCAGCCCAGACAGAAAATATCTGAGATAAGGAACGATAAAACAACCTTGAGAGCATCAGCTGAAGAGTTCAGACTCATTCTTGGACAGCTGGGTTGGGAAACAGAGACTTTTACACCTCTGGGAGTCACCTGGACCAAACAACCTGCTTGGACATGAGCCAGCCCCTGGCACGGAGCCAGCCCCCACCCTGGGCACCCACTGACCATTCCCGACCCTTCAGGCTGGGCAAGCCCCCGAAGAGCACGGAATGCCACCCCCAGTGCCACCTGAACCCTGCAGGGGTGGCACCCTGCCCCGGGCAGCTCCCTGAGCGAGCAATTCCCCCTGAAACCCAGCCCAGCCCCCGGGGCAGCTCGGGGCGCTCAGACATCCCGGTGTGCTTGGATGAGTGGGTGCTAAAAATGAGCCAAAAATGAAGAAATCTGATTTCCAGGCTTGTTCCCAAAGCCCTGTGTCTGCCCTTTAAGGACCTGGCAGTGGCAAACATGCTGGAGATCAGGACCTTGGGATGCTTCTCTGCCACTTTTAATGGATTTAGGTTTTGTCATTTTATAATGCAGTTAAAATTCTCTAACCTTAATGTTCCTTTTTATTTTTTTTTTTTGGTCTTTGATGTCTTAATGCTTGTGAGGAAGTGTGTGTGTTTCTCTTTTGTGAAATGTGAAATTTTTATGACAAGGAAAAATCTTGCCTTGAATGATTTTGTTTTCTCTGCTGTTTAATTCCTGCTTTAATCGTATGCTCCTGCAGCAAATTAAGAAGTTTTATTTTATTACAGGATTTAATTCAGAAATATGAAGGGGATCTCTCCCAGCTGTCAAAAAGATGTGAGGAAATGAAGAAGCTTTATAGCAATGTACTGGTACATATCATATTCAAATACCACGAATATAAACCTACATTTCTTTTTTAAAAGGGAAGAAAGGAGTGCAAGAAATTCCCACTTGATTTATATTTATACTAGCTATAGAGAAAGAAAGAAAACCCCATATCTAACAGTGATCAGAGATCTTAAAGGAAGGGACAGAGATGCAGTGAGAACCTCTGAAATATCCTGGTGCTGGGGTTGGGATATTTTTGTACACATTTTCTTTAGGGAGTGCATTTCTCCACCAGGCTGCAGAGCCAGAGCCCCCCAGCATTCCCTGACCCCTCTGCTCTCCAGCTGGAGATTTCAGTCCAGCCAGAGACATGAAGCTCATTACTGAGCTCCATGACAACTCCTAAGATCATTTTTATTTGGGATATTTTGAATTTCAGTTCCCTGGAGGTTTCAGACAGCTCAAAGTTTGCTTCTTCCTCCCCTTCCCCTTCTCCTCCTTCCTCTTCTTCTTTCTCTTAACACCAACAGCAATGCAGGTTTTTAACTCTGCTCTGCTCCTTAAATGCCATTAAGCTCCTGGACATGGTTTAGCTCACTCAGATATATTAAAATTAAATATTCTTTTCTTTCCAATCGCCAGGTGAAGTTTGGGGAGCCGCCAGAGCTGGACTCCCAGGAGCTCTTTGGCTGGGTGTCGGCGTTCATCAGCCAGTTCAGGCGGGCGTGTGCTGAGCTCCCCCCGGAGAACGCGAGTTCTGTGCGCAGCTGAGGGGGCCGGCACTCCAGGAAACGATTTGCATTTGGGTTTTTTCCTCACTGGTTGCGTTGCCCATCTCACCTGTACAGCAGAACACCTTGATTTTGAGAGAAATTCGATTTATTATGTGATTTGTAATGTGCAATTTTAAGTGGTGTTTAATCTGTAATGTCCCAGCTCGCTTATGAGCCTCCCAGTTTTGTGCTTTTGTACCTTGAGATTCCCATACATTGAGGGAAAAAACACTTCTGACCTTTTCTAATTTCTTTTCCACCTTTTCCTTTGAATACCCTGGCTTCTGACCCTGTTGTAATTCTTATTTTCAGTGAGTAACTCTCTGTGTGGTAATTTAATTTCTAAAGAATACTTCACACATTTTATAATGAAATGGGGAGCTGTTCCCCACAGAGCAGAATAGTTAAACAAATTCTTGTTTATTTTGCTGTTAAAACATTGCAAACCTGGTGTGTAATGTAGAGAGGATCTGGCTGAGTGTTTTATTTTGCCCTGTCCCCCCTAAGTAGGACAATAAAATGAAATGAAATGAAATGAAATGAAATGAAATAAAATAAAATAAAATAAAATAAAATAAAATAAAATAGAATAAAATAAAATACAATAGAATAGAATAGAATAGAATAGAATAGAATAGAATAGAATAGAATAGAATAGAATATAGCTTTGTAAGGCTAATGTCATGTACCTGCCATAAAGGCTACAGAAGTCCCTAACAATCTAAACATCTGGCAAGAGATAAATATCTAAGGGTAAATAAATCATTAGCTAAACATCTAATAATGGTAACTATCAAATAATTGGTAAACATCTAACAATAATTATAACAGGCAGTAACAAACAAATTTCAACACAATTCAATACGAATTTCAAACAGTATAAAGATAAATAAACAATGTAAAGAAATAAATTTCATCCCAGGGGAGCCCTGGAGCCCCCAGGAGCTCAGGGCAGGACAGGGAATTTCAGAGCAGGCACACTTGGACGCTGCCTCCAAAGTAGGGGTGGAAGATTTTTTTTCCATGTGTGAACCAGAAAAATCTTTTATTTGGGTTTCCCACCAGCCCTGTCAGGGCTGTGCCCCCAGTTAACCTTCTCAGAGGCACAAGGAATGAACCAGAACTGAAATCAGCACCCCTGAGACTTATTCTACATAAAAACATTCGCAGGAGCAACTCGAGTATTTCATTTTCCCCACAATTGGCTGTGCCATCTATAGGATCTGCAGCTTCCCCCTGCATTTCTGCCTGAGAGAGGGAAGCTCAGGGAGTTTTTCCTTCCTTGCAGCCCCGTCCCGGGGAGCCCAGCCCTGTGAGCACCCCTGGGTGTGACTGCAGCTCCAAAATCTGCATCCTCTTCCTTTCCACGGGCTTCCTGGCAGCCAACCCTGGACACCAGTGCCAATTCCATGCACCAGGAGCCCTGCAGCCCTCAGCAGCAGGAGTGATGCTCATGATAAGTTACACGGGGTTTTTAGCTCCAAAATCCTGCTAAGACTCTTTTAACTAAAGATTCTTTTTTTTTTTTTTTCTCATTAATTC
>VXBS01006714.1:246113-350123 GCA_013400255.1 Sitta europaea | reverse complement strand
GGGGGCTGCACAGGTCGCCGCTCGCCCCCCGAGCCCGGCAGGGGCCGGGGCGGCAGCGCTCTGGGGGCACCAGGGCCGTGGCATCGCCCCGAGGGGCCTGGGGATGCCCCCCAAGCATCTTGGGCAGCTTTTGAGAGCGGGAGAAGGGAGAATTCTAAAGGAAAACCCTTGGACTTCTCCCGGAGCAATCCGCGGTCCAGCTCGGCTCGGCTCAGCACCAACGTTTTAATGCTTTTTAAATATTTTTCATGCTTTTTCAACATTTTTAATGCTTTTAAAAACATTTTTAATGCTCAGCACACGTTTTAATCCCAGCTCCCGTCCTGGGGTCAGTCCAAACTCCTTGAGACTGATGGTTCTGCTCGTTCCTACACGGTCGCGGTGACAGCTGCAGCCAGATGTGCCGCACGCCTCAGTGCTGGCATTACAAACGACCCTAAAACTCCAGGGACAGTCCGGGAGGCTTCCGAGGGCTGTGCCAGGCACAAAGGAACCTGGAAATATCAAGAAATAAATCACAATTAGGCGGAAAGAGAGCGAGACGCAGTCCTTACAGAGGGTGTGCAGCACACGGGTGATGCACTCCTCTCAGATGTTCCCCTCTGCCACTTCCCTCTGCTTAATCAAACCCAAATTATTATCCGTGCTCCTGGGAGCCACTGCAGGCTCCCAGGCAGGTTTTTTTTCCCCAGGTGCTCCAGTCTCTCAGCTGGGAGCCGTGCTGGGTTCATGCTCGTGCTGTTCACGGCATCCTCGTTCACCCCGGGTCCCTCCATTGGGGCTCGGCCGTGGCTTTCCAGCAAAAAGCCCCTCCCAGGATTGGGGTTTCCGAGTCGTTTTGGGGGACTGATGGACAAAAATGCCTTTTTAAAACGTGTGTGGAAGAAAGGACTTGAGGGTATGGTGTAGTAGCAAAGTGAGAAATAATTCCCGTCTTAGTTTAATTGTAGTAAAGTTGTCCTATAAATACAAATAAATACTCATTTTATGAGTTATTCCAAAGTAATCGAGAGAAAATGAAGAAAGCAGCTTAGATAAAGATTACATTTTTTTCCTGGGTGAATGGTTTCTAAAGTTAATAATCTGTATTTTTCCTTAGCACTCACTACCTGTACTAATCCCCATGCTATATTCTTCTGTTTGCAGATCCTTGTAAATGTGGGCAATTTTTTCACGTTGGAGTCTGTCTTTGTAGCACCACGGAAAGGAATTTACAGCTTCAATTTTCACGTAATTAAAGTCTACCAGAGTCAAACAATTCAGGTATGTTGATGGGTATGATTATAAAATCTCTATTTAAACTGTTTATTTAGGTTAGAATATTGACTGAGCACGGGAGCATCTATTATGATTTTAAGGAAAATTTGCTTTGTTTACAGCAACCTGTGGTGTTGACTTCCTAGCAGTAGAGTCCATTAATTTAAAATGAACAGAAGCAAGATAAATCTCAGACAAACCTCAGATAAATCACCACGACTTCCCTGCCATGCCATGAATACCTGGGGGACATCAAGCATTCAATAGAATGAATGATCCAAGAGTGAAAGAGAGCTCTGAATTTCACCTAAATGCTGTTGACGAGTCTTGTTTTGCTACAGGTTAAACTCAGTGTGTGGAATTTCTGAGGATTTGAGTGTTTTTGGAACAATATTTGTGCCCTGACAATTGGTGCCAGGTACCTGGTGATGCCCTCAGTGTGCTGAGGACCCAGGTTGGTTATATCCCTATAGCAATGTCTTCTAGGGAACCTTTACAGCAATTTAAACTTCTTTTTTTTTTCATCATAAAATGCACAAAAGGTGTGAGATATGTTAGAGAGAAGGGCTAATTCTGCACTTCCTTCTGTAGCTTAATAGCCACGGAGCTGCCTAATTAAATACAAGAGGGAAAAGCCTTTAAATTCCTGAACATCTCCTTGCTGAGCCAACAGCAAATTCCTTGAAGTAATTCCCTAATCCCTCTGCCAGGTCACGCAGCTGCTGTGACTCCTCCTGGCTTTGCAGAGCAGGAGCAGCATCTGTGCCTGCTCTGGGATGCTGGGGAAGCTCCTGGGAGAAGTGCAGGTGGCAGAGAGCTGGAGAAAGCCACGAGCCCAGCTCGGGTGCAATTCCCCTTCAGTTTACAGAGGAAAATCCTAATTCCCATCAGGTCAATGGCAAAGCCTTAAATGAAACGATGACCTCATGAAAATCTCTGTGATGAGCTTATGATCTGCTCAGTGTGCTCACAAGGTGCTCTCTTCCCTCTCCTGCATGCTGAACAACTGTGTGCCAGCCACTTCAGAGGGTTTAAAATGCCCACTGCCAGGAAAGATGCCAAGCCTTGGGTTCTGGAAGAATCTCAGACTCTGGCATTTCACAAACCAGGAGCTCAAACCTGGGAGTTTGGGGAGTGTTCCAATCTTCCATGGATCAGAGATTCCCCAGGGGTGGGTGGGTTTGCTTGGCTCCCTTTTCCAGCTGTCAGTGTGAGCCCATCCCGGGCAAACCCATCATGTGTCTTCTGCTGGGATTAAATTCCTGTCAGATGACTCCAGGGCAGAGGGAGAAACCCAAGCCAAGCCATGAGTAAAGCCTTGATGCCTTTTTTATGTGGGGAAAATGGGGAGGAGAACCAGAAACCATTGCCATGGATCAAACTGGTTTGAGCCTCAGCCACCTCCAGCCCCACTAAATCACCTGCAGGCTTCCCACACAAGTGATGTTCCTCTGCCCCCACAGCATCTGTTAGAGCCATAAATATCAGCAAGCTGCAGCTGGGTCCCTGGAGACCCCTGATTAAGTGGATTTCCCAGATAGGTGAATCCCAAATAAATACCAGCCTCTGCTGCCCCGGTTTCTACTGAGCACTAATTTATTCTGTGGTGACTCCCATTAAAATTAACGGGACCATATGCAAGGCCAGCACAGTGGAAGTGGGTAAGCATCCCATAATTCACCCTCTGTGACTGCATTAGAGCTGCTCAGAGAGGAAAACCAGCAAAGCTGAAGGCTTGCCATGGGGGAAATGAAAAATGCCTGGATCTGCCCATTCCCCAGGCCCTGCCCATCTTGATTTAGAGATGCTGCTTCCAGAGAAGAGGCTGTGCTGGCTTGCAGAAGTGTTTTATAGAGAAAATGGAGTCAGTTTATAAAGCTAAAAACGGGTTCTAAACTTCAGAACTAAGCTGCCATCAGTATTGAGAGGGACAGGCATTCTGTTCCCAGTGAAGTGCAAGCTCCCAGCCCACTGTGGTGCTCCTGGCACCTCCTGTAACATCTCTGGGAGCCCAAATTTCTTGAAATTATATGTTTTTGTTCCTTCTATGTGACTAAATAACCCTCGAGATAGGCAAAGTGATACCAACTGAGGTGATGCCTCACTCAGCTGCAGGTCCAGCTCACAGACATGCCAAATAAACATCACCATCAGTTTAAAACAACCCCAAAAGCCCTGCAGGCTGGGCCCTGGCACTGTGGTTAGTGCTCAGGGGTGGCTCTCGGTGCTTTGCAGTTAATTAGAGCTTCTTGCAGGTGAATTTGATGCTGAATGGGAAGCCGGTGATCTCTGCCTTCGCTGGGGACAAGGACGTCACCCGTGAAGCCGCCACCAACGGGGTCCTGCTGTACCTGGACAAGGAGGACAAGGTGTACCTGAAGCTGGAGAAGGGGAATCTGGTGGGTGGCTGGCAGTACTCCACGTTCTCTGGCTTCCTGGTGTTCCCCCTGTAAAGGCAGTTCTCCTGTGTGGACTCATGCTCGCCTGTGTTCCATGAAGATCACGTCGTCCTCACGGGAGTGATGGGTCCTGCTTGTGTTCCACCGGTGGTTTGGGATTCTCTCCAGGGATTTTTGGCCCCATCTGAGCTGCTCAGAGGTTCCACGGAATTTTGTGTGCTCAAGTATGGTATCTTTGGACTGAGACTAAAGCAGACAATAAATCTCAGTGCTTAAGGTTACAGTCTAAAGCTGCCCGCAAGATTTATTCCAGTTTCATTTCCTGGACTCATCCGGATTCGGGGAAGAAGTGGATTTTCTTTAACTGTGAAAAGACTGGCACCGAGTCTTTCCTGTAGGAAATGTGGGTTCACCTCCACAAGAGCTGGTGTGCTGCTGCCAAAGACCTGTGTGCTGCTGTGTTGGCCGTGTTTCTGTCCCGGGCTGCCCTGGCACGCCCTGCTCCTCTGGCTTAGGTCATTCCTGGTGCTGGGTGGCTGCCTTGGGTTCTCCTCTGCCTGTTGGGTGTTGGGTGGCTCACCCCAACATCTCAGCTCAGCCACAGCCAGGTGCAGCCCCAGCAGTCTGGAGGGTGGTGGATGTGCTTTGGTTGGCTGTGGAAGGGGTTTCTCTTTCCCACGTGCTGAGTCCTAAAAGGAAAAGCAGATTATAACCATTCAGGGGTCAAGGTGGTCATTCAGGCACAACTTTGCTAAACTTTGCCCTGCAGGACACCTTGTTCTTCAGTTTTAATTAACTTGATTGGTAATTACTGCTCTGTTCAGCTCCTGAGGGATTCCTTCCTTAGGCACAACCTCTTTGTCAGCTGGAGATGAGATCCCCCCTGTTCGTATTTCTGTGTATTTGCCAACCCTTCTGTTGTGTTAAAGGTTTTATCTGGTTTTGCCTTAACTCCACAGGTGTATAAAATTTTAGATCATTTGTTTAATAAATGTGAAATCCAAATAACTGGTACCTAACTCGGTACCAAAGCTTCCCAGATTTTTGTACAGGTCATGTGAATTCATAAACGTATTTATTATCTCATTGTTCCATAATAAAGATTCACATGTGTTAGCTGATTTTTTGACCTTTGGGTTTTGGGAGTCGCTCCATACTATTTTTTTTATTGGATAAAATTATTATATGCAAAATGGAAACTTTTGGGATTCACAGAAATTATCCCAGGAAGCAAAAAAACTGCCATGAGCTAGTCTGGCAGAATCCTGGAGGTAACCAGAGTGATCTAGAAATAACCTATGCATTGTATTTAAAAATAAAATTTAGGCAGAAATCCTGGCCTCACTGAAGTTGCTGTTAAGAATCACATTGATTCCAAAGGATTTTGGATGAAACCTCTGCTTTGACCAGCATCAAACTCCAATGCCATCAGACTGAATATTCAATTAAATGATTTTCACATGAGCTGCTCACAAAACCTTCACCCCCCGTGCCCCAAATACACTGAATTGATGGATCTCTGTGCCTTGCATACCATGAAGGATATGGTTCTAAATTAAAAAGTTCTGTGTACTTGAAAATGTTGGTGGGTGGAAACATCTGCAGCAACCTGGGAGCTCCCCTAGAAGTCTGGGCTGGGATTTGCTGCTTTTGGGATCTGTTTCCAGTTCCTTCCCTTGCTGGCCAAGTGCAGTGTGCCCTGTTGGTGTTTCACTGATGGAAAATCTAATCCATGGCAGCTTGGTGCTCCTGGTACAAATATCAGGGAATTGGTGGCACGGCTTTGTGCCCAAATTCCTGGTTTTTCTTCCCCTCCCCCTCACACAGGATTTTTTTGGGCTGTTTCAGGAGGATTGGTGGGTACTTTGCACTCCTATCACTCAGACTGGAGGTGATTTTTTACACACAATTTTATTCCTGTGCTGGCCACTGCAGCTGGGGAAGGAGTGGAAGGACCTGGCAAGAAGGTGAATAATTCACACTGCTGAAAAATCTTAAAAAGTTATGATGACCAATGAAAATGTGTTACTGCTGAACCCCCAAAATGTGTGTATATAACTCTATGTCTTGGACTTGCAGATCATAGTTTGCATGATGTTGTAAAGAGGTGACTTGTCCTGAGAGTTTATTTCAGATGGGAGCATTGGTATTTTGTATAATATTGGTAAAATCTGCCACCTCCCCTCACCCATGGATATATCTGTAATATAAATGAAATGTTGCTACTGAGACAGAAGAAAAATGGCATTAAAGGTGTCAGTATAATTTCTGAATGATCAAATGTATCTAACTTCTGGAATTTGTGAACAGATGATCTTTAGGGGCTGCTTTAGCATCCAGCAATAATGCTGGGCTCTCTCAGCACTGCTTTGGTTGCCCCTCAGCAGAACATTCCTGATTGCTTCAGAGCCATTAACGCTGGTTTAGACTCGAGCTGGAGAGATGGGGCAGTTACTCACTGAACCTTTGGATGGAAAACGCTTCTAAAACCAGAGCAGCAGTTAATTATTTTGCTGGTTGAAGGAAAGGTTGAAGGAGTCGCTGTCACCACACGGGGCTGAGCACTCACAGGTGGCCTCTGGGACAGGCAGGTCACACTGAAACACTTAAATAAGAACAAACTGGGGGGGTTAGGCACAACCAGACCTTGCCCTGATTTTTATGGTGCTGTCCCACCCCAGCTGTGCCAGCAGGAGCTGCTCCCAGGAGAGAGAGGGTGAGCCAGGCTGGAAAATAAAATTTCTTTTCCTTGTGCTTTTCCACGTCCTGCCACAGCATTTTCCCGTTGAGAAGCAGCAGCTCAGGAGACACTTCCCTTTTGAAAGGGGATTTGAGATGAGAGGTTTGATCATTTTCAGAGAATCTCAGCTCTGCTTTCAGCTGCCCTGGAAAGGTCAGAGCAGACTTTCCGAGCCTCTGCAATTCCAGCAGCATCACTGATCTGGGGGAGGGCAGAATCCCTGCCCCTGCTGCCCGGGGTGAGCATCTATACCCACATCCTTTCCCAATTTACAGGGAATTCTGTGCCTTTCAAAGGTCGATTCGTGTGAAAACTTCTTAGCCACGTGTGGTAAGGACAAAAGAAAGAAGCTGCTCTCTGAGAATAACAGATTTATTTTATTATCAGCGATTTCTTTATGAGTGAGATCAAGATTGTTACTTTTTCTAGCCGGTATTTATTCCTATTTTATCCATACTTTTTTTGAAGCTAAGGGGAAAACCCCTCTCTGTTTTCCTTTCTTTCACTCCTCAGTGATGTAAGTGCTGTTGATAGAGCCAGGTGTCCCTGCTCACCTCTGTTCTACACAATCCAGTGTGGAAATCTGCTCTGTCTTTGAATCCTCTGTGCTGTGAAGAATTTGGGCTGCACCAGCCAGAAAAATTGCAGAGCCCAAAAAAAACCCAGTTCAAAAGAACTTGGTGGCAAAAGTATTTTTGAAAAGGCACCGAGGTGGCGTTGAAATTTTCACAAGCTCTTTTGTCTCTACACAAAAAGGAAAACTCAACTTTGAAACAGAGAAGGAAAACACATTCCCTTTTCTTTTAACGAGGCTTTATGTGTGGTTTATGTTACATCATTTTCTAGCAGTGTCTGAACATTTTATGGGTGTTAATTCAATCACTTTGGCCTTTTCATGGCTGAGCAAGTGTTGCAACCTACTGAGAAAATGGGGACAGGGTTTGGGAAACGATTCCTTTGTGCCAGCACCCCCAGTCCTGGTCCTGTTCAGTTTGCTGGATCGATTCTTTGAGGCAGAACATTCTTTAAATACAAAGGATGGTTCTGGAGTAAATGGAATTCTGCTGTATTTTCCCCTTCCACATTATATCCAAATACCATTCCTAGAAAGAAGAATGCAGTCAAAGAGTTTGAAATTCTGGAGAATTTCCCAATCAGCTGCCAGCTCTTTGTTTGAGCCCCCAGAGGAACACATCTGCACACAGAGTATTTTTACAAGCAGGTTTTAGAACAGAGAAATACAAGCAAGGAGCTCTATGTCATAATCACACCAAGGAGCTGAGCCATTAATATGAAATAGGGGCTGAAGAGAACAGAAAAATGTTCTCTTTCTTTATGTTCTCCTCCTTTTATAAGGGGTTCTGAGTTGGGAACATCTTTTACCTCAGCAATTCATGTCGCAATTCATATTGCAAGAGCTCTTTAAAATATTCAAACTCTTTGTCTCCTAAAGATCAGCTCCCCCAGATAACTCAAGGGAAATAAAGGAAGATGCCCAGGGACAGAATTTATTGGCTGGCACGTGCCACAACAGCATTTTTTTTTTTGTGCTCTTGCTGTCCAGGCAGAAAAGGCTCCTTTGAGAAAAGAAAATTGTCTGAGACACTCAGCTGAAGTTATTTATCTCTTGCTGGTTGGGAATGGGGAGGGGAATAAAGCCCTTTCCTGCCCTAGGGGGAATTAATATAAAGAAGGATGATAAAATCAGTGCCTGGTCTAGAATCGAGGGTGGGGAGGTGGCTGGGAGGGTCTGTGTGCTGCCAGCTGGAATTGTGACCACGATTTTCATCCTCCCACTTGGAGGGAAGGGAAAAGTTTCATGATTTTTAACAGGGTCTTCTCCTTGCCCCCTTCTCTCTGAGGACACCTCATCCCTCATTTCTCTGGGACAAATAAACTCTGCCTTGTTTCTAGAAAGCCAAAAAAATGAAAACATTTGAAGAATGAGCACCTAAAGCCCAGGAATGCTGAGGAACATCAGGGCTGTGTAAGAAATGAATTCTCCAGCAGTGTCGAGTGTTTTACTTTTTGTGGAGTGTTTAAATGGATTTCTACAAAAATAATAAAGGCTTCTGGAGGAGATAACTCCAAGCCCATCTATCTTTGTTGCCTTGAATTCAATAGTGGTTAAGTGAGATAGTCTGGGCTTATTCTGCTGCAAACACTGATTCAGTGGGCAGGATTCAGCTGTCAGCTCCTTTTTGTACAGGAATTATTTCCCTGAACGAGCAGGGAAGACACTTTCCTTCAGGTCTCTGAGAGGCAGCTGAGGGTTTACAGCTCTGATCACAGCCCAGGGTCAGGAACAGGAAATGTGCTGAGTTTAAAAGCCTGCCTTGCAGGCTGCAGCCCAAATCCCTGGGTTTTTAGAAGCTGGATTGAATATTCTGCACATAGAGCTGGTGGAAAAGGCTTTTTTGTGCTTGTAGGTGTCAGCCCTGCCTCAGGCATGGGGGTGGCTGAAATGAGGCTTCCAGTTATGACAGCAGCACAAGACAACCACTGTGAGCACCTCTAAACTCTGATGATTTGTCAGGAACTCAGCCTGAGATGAGAAATTTCTCTGGTCTGAGGATTAACAGGGAGAGGCTGCTCAGCAGAGCAGCACAAAATGCAGCAAACACATCTCATGGAGAAAAAGAGGTGATGGCTCACAATATTTAGGTTTTTTTTAGATGAAGGGGAAAAAAAAGAAAAAGAGCAAAGCCTGATGTGCAGCTCCTGCAAAACTTGCTGGAATCACATTCAAAAAGTCACAACAGGAACACATTGGTTAAACATTGAATTAATCAATAACTCTTTATGCACTGCAGGTTGGGCAACTTCAGGGGCAAGCCAGGGCTTCCTCTGTAGTAAATCTGAGTTTAAGGTGCTCAAAAGGGCATTGTTGGGGCTTTTTCCTGGGCAGCTCAGCTGAGGAATTTGCTTTTCATGATGCCCCGCAGGGTCCCCACAAAGTAATAAGTCAGCATCATTTTTCTAGCTGCAGCTGATAACATTTATTGCTAATTCTTTAAACCCTTCTTTCAAAGAAAACAAGTCTGCAACCTGCATTGCACCCACAGGAATAATCTTTCTTCTCCTCAGTTTGGTAATTCAATTGTGACTTGTAAACTTGTGCAGCTGTAGCAAACAAAAAAAAAGTCTTCAGTCAACTCTAATCTATCTTGAGGAGAGTAAAAAGTGCTTACCAGCACTGGTGTAGTAAATCCTGGCTGCTTTATTAAATAAGTGTAGAATTTCACTCAGAAGCCTTAAGGAAGAAGAGTTTTAAAATATCTGAACAATTTAGCACGTTCTGAAGCTGAATAAAGACTGATTGAATTTCAGAGTGAGATGTAAACTGATGTCAACCCAAATCCCACTGACATGAACTTGAAAAACGTGGCCACTGTTGGTGTCTTCTGAATGGTGAGAGACAAAGCAGGAGAGCTGCCCAAGCATCACAGTCTTGCTGCCACTGGAGAAATAAACTCTAACCAGATGCCCAAAGCTATTTAGAGGGGTCAGATGTGGATCTTTACATAACCAGCACACAGGAAAGCAGGACAGGATCCAGCAGGCAGTGGAGCTGAAATCTGGAGGTTTCATGGATTTGGGGCTCCCTTCCTTCCATGTCTGTGATGAACAGAGCCCACAGAGCCAAAGGACAGAGCAGGGATTTATTAAAAAGCTCCCTGGGCACACCTGGGCAGTGCCAGAGCCCCACAGCCAAGGGACCCCAGGGTGGGCACAGAATGGACACCTGGGCACGAGGGTCACACTGGGATCAGTTCTGCTCCACAGCACACTGGAGTTCATGGGGCAATCCCAGCTCCAGCCCATGCAGCTCCATCCTCCTTGGCTTTCCTTCTCCCTTCACTGCTGTTTATCATCTCTCACAATTCCTGTATTTTTATTTTCCCAAATAACCGAGTGCAGAAGTGCCAGCATGGGGTGGGTTACAAAACACATACAAAATATAGACAAAATATACATTATCCTTTCATGCTTTAAAGAAGCTTCCTCAAAATTCCTGCTGGCATTAGGAACACACCAACTCCCCTTGGCTTTCTGGTGCTGTCTGCAGAGTGAGGAGAGTGGAGGCCATCCACCTTTGAAACGGTTGGGACCTGGATTATTTCTGGATTTATGCAGAAAATTGGTTTCTAGATTCTTATTCTTTACCAGCAGAGAAGGAGTCCCCATTTAGGCTTTAAAAAATGGGGGTGGGTGAGGTTGGAATGCTGCAAAGGGACTGCACTGCTGGGCACTGGTTGCAGCAAGATTAATTCCTGTGAGCTCCAGGTGCCCGGCCTTGAACACAGCACTGGCATTAAAATGCAGTTAAAACAGAAACCCAGAGACAATTATGAATGGCTCTCAGCAGTGGCCATGGGGCTGCTCTTAACTCACCCTGGATGTGCAGAGCCTTGGCAGCTGCACAAGTTAAAATCAGAACTGAGCACCTCAAATGGAGCAGGATTAAATCATCTTCATTTGGGCTGGGTTCTAAATTCAAACCTCGCTTCTGTAGGAAATCTCATTAAAAACTCCCTCCCTTAAAACACCCAGGCACTCTCAGGCAATGCAAAATGTAAAACACCAACAATATATTTTGGTTTTTTCTCTTTGAAGCTGGAGAATTTTGGAATTTTGGTCACAAAGTGAGCATCAGACAGCACAGGGATGTTCCTTTGCCCCCAGCTGCTGTTTTACACAAATATTAGAGAATTGCCCAGCTCAGCTCAGTATCCCCCAGCTCTGTGCTCATTATTTGGTTTCTGGGAGCTGCAGAAGTGCCTGAGAGCCACAGAAATTAATTTGTGCATCCAGTGAGGGGCTCAGGGTGCCTCAAACGTGGGGCAGAGCTGAGGACTCCAAGCCAAGAGCAGGGGGACACAGCCACCCCCACCTGGGGTTGTTCATTTTTGGGGGATTTTTGGGGCAGAACTGGCTGAGAGTCTGGGACTGCAAATGCAGCAAGTTCAAAGGAGGGGACAGGGAGATCTGCCACTGGCTTGGCTCTTTGTTCAATACCTCCTCAGGCACACAAAAAGTAAGAAAATTTCTGCTTTATTGCAGTGGTGTGGCCAGAACTGACCTACTCAACAGATGATCCATGGAGCCAACAAATCCTTAAAATGAGGAGTTCTTACCTGACAGAGGACACTTCCTCCAGGAAATACAAATGGAAGAGTGCTGTGTGAAGAGAGTTCCAAGCTGCAGCCTTGAATTTCAGATTTCCTGGGCTGGAGGAACTGCACTGAACACACAGAGCCCTGATTCACCCCTGAGGTTTCAGTAAAAGTCACATCCAAATGCAAAATGGAATTGCTTCTGCAGAAATCCTGGGAGAAAATCATACATATTTCATGCTGGGACTTCAGCTGAGTTCGTTCTTCCAGTTTCTGCATATTTAATTACTTGGAAAAGAAAAAAATATTAAAATATTTCCCTGTCCTAGGCCAGGCTGGACAGGGTTTGGAACAACCTGGGATTGTGGAAGGTGGCAGGGGATGGAATGAGAGGATCTTTCAGCTCCCTTCCAATCCAAAGCACTCTGGGATTTAATATTTGCAGCTTTACAATGCTATGGACAACAGAAATCAAATTAATGGCGAATTAAAAACAATTTAAAAATTATTTAAAGTAAATAAAAATAATTTAAAGACAATTAACAAACAAATTAAAAACGCAGTCATAGAGAAATATCCTCCAATGTGGCCACAATTTTGAGTCAAGGATACTGATTGTTAGTTGTCTCTTCTTCAGCCAAAGCACGGGGACAAAATTAGTCATATTAATTATTAATTGATATATAATGATATAATGAGTAGATAATCATTATTAATTATTAAAATTAGTTATATCAAATCCCCACTGAGCTTTCCTGAAGTTCCTGCCTGCTGCAGATGCCACGTGCAGGCACAGACAACTCTTAAATAAAGAGCAGGTTAGTGTGATAAACTTTCACTTGATAAAAATAAAATTTACTCATTTTTGACTAATCCAGATCCTCCCCCTGGGTAAGGGGTGGGGAGCAGCAGAGCAGGGAGGGCTCAGTGCATGGAGCTGTAGCTGCTCCCACCTGGCTGCAGCAAGGAGCTGAGTAAAGGCAGCTCGGGGAGGGCTCCACTGATTTATGGAAGAGATTTTTTATTTGAGAGGGACTGGGAGAGCTGTGAGCACAGGCAGACAGCAGAAGTCAGTGCTGGTGTGATGTGGAGGGAATATCCCACTGCCTACAGGAATCCCAGTGCTGGATCACCCCCTGCCTGAAGGCCGGATCAAAACAAAAAGCTAAAAGTAGAAAAATAACATTTCAGGGTAAGGCAGGGACAGCCTTTGTCAGGAGCAGCTCAGGGCTGTTTCTCTAAGAGCCTCTGGTGGAATCCAGGTTGCTCAGGGTCTTCAGCTGTTGGAAAATAAAAAATCTCCAGTGCTGACAAATTCCAGCCAGAGAGTGTGGGAGCCCCTGGAATTCGGAGCCCTCTGGGAGCTCAGTCAAACGGGAATTGCCCATTTTCACCCCAGCACGGCTCAGCTTGTCAGGATTCGATTCCCTGGCTCGATCTGGGGTAAAATAACCTGGTTTATTCAGTTTGATGGAGCAGCTGTGCTGCAGGTCCCTCCCCTCCTGAGCCCCCGAGGAATTTTGGGGTGAAATTCCCAAAAACCCCACTGGGACCCTGCTGGGCTGGGCCCCCCCTGACATTTCATTATTTTCTAACTCAGCAGCAAGGGGAGTTCGTTTCACTGTGCTGGGGAAGAAGCCTCTGCTGTTATCTCCTTGCAAACCCTGGCTTGCTTTTGGAGCATTTCAAATGTCTCTTTTTAAAAACACCAAGCTGACAAACGTGGAAGAAATGTATTTATGACACGAGGCTCTCAATCCTCACATCCCTCAGTCTTGGGATGTGTCATCACTTTTTACTCCAGTGTAGCTTTTGTTGGAAGCTCCCCTTATTTTAGTTTTAATGAGAATTTAAGAATGGAATGAAAAAATAATCCTGCTGCTTAATTCTGGCATAAGCCTAATCGAGTTTATGCATAACAAAAATGTCAAGGCTTGTACATTCTGCTAGGAGCCCTTTCTTCTAAGCAATGCAATTAATTACACTTGAACATCCTGGAGGTTTATTGCTTCAGATAAAAGCATCCTGAGCACCTTCTTTACTATTATTTCCAGAAGAAAAACAGTGTAAAATAAAGATAATTGAAGTATCTCTGACAGACAGGTTGTTTTTTTCTCGTAAGGAACTGCGTGGCTTTAACAAAGAACATCCTTAAAGAAATTTAGGAGCAGCTGCTTTGCATAGAAAATTTTGGTTTGTGGCAGCCTAAGTCATAATTTACTTTATTCTCTGCCTTTAAATACAGCACTGTGTATTTCCATGGGTGATCTGGATGCCAGTTTAATTACCCAGCGTCGCTTTATGTAAGACTGATCAAACTATTAAAGCAGAAATTCGGTGTTAGGGTGGAATGGTGCTGCTCAAAGTGAAAAATATCCCTTTAGTTCTGGCAGCAGTGCTGGCCCAGCTGAATTCCCTTCCCCTGGCATGCTGGCTGCAGCTCCCAGGAAGCAAAATCTGGGGATTTGGGGCTGGGATTGGGATTTTGGCACTGATTTAATTGACTGCTGTGAGCATCTTGTGGAAGAGGGGGGAAAAAAATCCCCCAACCCATGAAAGTGTTACACTTAAATAAAAGCCCCCAGCAAATTGCTTTGCCGCAGGGGGTGTTTGCACGAGAAAGAACCAAAGATAACAGAAGCTTTCCCAAACTCCTGGCACGTTTATTCAGATCAAAAGTGTAATTCCTCCTGCTCACCGTGCATTTGCATCAGGCTGTGAGAAACTCACCCTGATTTTGATCACTTTGATTTAAAAACTCTGTTTGTTTTGGTTTTTTTTCCAACAGCCAGATTTTGTAATAGTTTCCTATGGAGCAGCTTTTATTCTGTGGAATCAATGATATTGATTTCCCTTTAAATATGAAGATTGCCCAGTTCCACAACAGTATTTCAAAGATGAAGTGACTGCCTGGTTTGTTAAGGTCCCTTCTCAATAAATCAGCTTTTGTTTCATAATTTTGGCTAAAATGAATCCTCAAGGTTTTGATCCTTAATACTCAAAGCTTTGTTTTATGTTACACCAAGGGTTTTATCACTGGCCAGCCACCCTATAAAAATTCTGGATTATTTTTGCTCGTTGATCTTTATTTCAGTAAAACACCATTAAACAATCCAGAAGTACTCAGGGCTCCTCCTGGCCTCACTTTTCTGAGTCTTTCCCCAGAATATGTTGGAGGAAAAGATCTAAAGCAAGCAAGTTCCAAAAACCTTCAAACCTGTCTTTCTACAATCTCCTAAGAGTTTTAATTGAGAGTATTCAAAATATTAATAAGTCAGAATACCTTCAGAGCCAGTCCAAGTTCATCATCCTTTTTTTTTTTTTTTTTTTTTTTGGTTTCTACCGAGGTTTTCCCACAATAAAAGAACCCAAAAATGAGAAAAATATCTTTACCCTCTCCCTTTTTCACTTTGTAAGAACTTTCTTTAAAGGAATTTAAGAGATGGTGGACAATGGTAGCTATGAGGAGAATCTATTCCCCAAATAACTCCCATTTTCCTCTGTGAGAAATTGAAAGGCCCTGAGTTTTTATTTCAAATTATCAGCCTGGATCCCAGCTGGAGGAAGAACAGCTGCTTCATTCGGGAGGGAAACTTCTGAGGAAGCTTTAATGGGAAATTTCTGAATGGATTCACAACTCCAGAGAGAAGGGGAAGGAGAAAAGGGAGGTGAAGCACTTGGGCAGCAGGAAAAGTGGAAGCCTGATCTTTTCATGCTCTCTGTAAAGTCAGGCTGGTGTCTGTGAGCTCAGGGCTGCCTGCTCCTCCTGCTGTTCCAGCAGAGCACAGAAGCTGCTGAGGCTCCTTCTTCAAGACATTCCTATTTATTAAATGCAATTAATAAATTAATGCTTTCACCCGCTGCTGACAGGGGAGGTTTGAGGTGTGAGCCGCAGCTGTGCAGCACCCAAAAATATCCCAGATTCTTTCTCAGCTGCTCAAGAAAAAAGGAGCCCCAAAGCTCCTTTCTGAACACCTGAATGAAGCTCCCTCCTGGATGGGATCTGAGACAGAAAATCCTGTGCAAAGGTAAAATTCATGATAGGAAAATGAGGAGAACCACTTGAGCTAATAGAGAATTATGCTGCTCCTAGGAAAATGAGGAGAACCACTTGAGCTAATAGAGAATTATGCTGCTCCAAGGCACGGACCATTTAAACTCCACATGACACTTCTGACATAAAACCAACCCCAAATTCTCAGAAGGTCTGTTTCTGACAGGGTAAATTGCTGTGGCACCGAGAATTCCTGGCTTGGTGAGAGAGGCCAGGAGCAGTGCAGGTTTTATCTTTTCCTGGGAGATTGTTCCCTTTGCTCTGTGCTGTCCTACAGAGAGGAGCTGAGCATCCTCGAGAGAGAAACACTAAAAAAAACACCAGCAAGACACTAAGTGGGAGCTGGGGATGTTTTCCATGAGCTGGGAATAATTTCCAGGCTGAGCATGAGCATGAACACCCTCGGTGCTGAGAGCAGAGCTCCCACGAGTGACCCTGTCTGCTCTCACTTGGAATGTTGTGCCCGTTTTTAGGAACCCTGTGAAGCCACACAGATTTTTGCCACCTGGGAACAAATGCTTTTGGAGCAGAAGAGCAGGAGAAGCCCCAGGAAAGAGGAGGCTCTCATTGCTCAGGAGTTCCTCTGACTTTCAGTCCATGCTTTTGGGTCTCCTGTCCTTCCACTCTGTCCTGAGCCCCTCCAAATCCTCTTCCCACCGCACCAAACCCTGCTGGCATCTGCTGCCTCCATGGCACAATGCCTGATATTCCATAACGCAGTAAAAGTCAGCTGCTCTGCCTTTGACACCTGAATTGTGTTCAGAGAGGAAAATCATGATAAAATGAATATGGAGAGGCTCCACTCCCGTGGATCATTCCCTGCTGGAGGCTGCCCACGAGCCACTGAAGGCAAGGAGAAAGGAAGGACAGCCTAAATCCCAGCAAGGGCTTTTCTCGTGGTCACATCGCTGGAATGTGAGCAAACTCTTATTTACTTTCTTCAGCGCCACAATTAGTGAAGATCAAAGTGCCTGCAAAGGGTGTTTTATACTGTAAATTATTAGGTAATTAACCTTAATGCACCCTGCTTAAAATCTCCAAAATAGCTGAGGATATCCTTCAAAAGCAACAATACATGACTTCCTCTCTGCTTAATTAAAAATAAAACGAATAAAATGAGCCTCGGATGGATTGTGAGGGGTTGGAGTGGCGCTAACAGAGAGAGAATTCCAAACCCCTGAAATCCAAAGGCAGCCAGCAGCAGCACTTTGGAAACACCTTGGCACAGAGCACAAATCCCTCTGCAAGCCGAGCAGATGCAGAAATCTCCGGAGCTTTTCCTGGGGCAGTAAGGGAGAAGGGAAGGGGATTTTCCTTCCAGAGCCAGCGGGGGTTTTGCTGGGCACTCAGCCCTGCTCCCAAGTTGTCCCTGAAAATCAGATTTCTGATTTGTTTTATTGTAATGCAGTCAGTTCTATGAACTGTAAGACAAACAAGGATCATGTTTGCATTCCTTTGTAAAAGATTTCACCTGATGGACTTCTCAGGTGAGCAGTGGGGATGGAGAGGTGGGAACTTCTCTGTCCAACCTCTGCTCACTGTCCAGACACTGAGAGATCCGAGGTCAGCAATAAACTGGAGAGTTCTTTTCCTCTTCTCTGCTGTGTGTGCTGTGTTCCCTCAGTGTCACACTCCCCTCTCCCAAATCAGCAGCTCAGATGCTCACAGCATCACCCCAGCACCCTCCCACCTCCGAGGGCAGCAGCTCTGTCCAGCGCTCATCTCATAGCTCATTTATGTCAATTTTATATCTAATTTCTATCTGGTTTATATCTATATTTGATAGTTTATTTATTTTATTGCTATGCAATAGCTGAACCCGATTTTCCCCTAATCAGAGCTCCTTGGCTTTTACCACAAATCAAGGGAATTGATTTTTTTTCCATCCTTTTTTTTTTTTGAGGCTAAAAATGTCCACATCTGTGACAGTCCAGCAGAAATGCCTTTTATTTCATATAAACACTAAATGATAAATCTAAGAGGGACAGAAGAAGGAGCACAGGACCCCTCACACAGGGAAATGAGCTACAGAGCTTTGAAAACCTCACCCAAATTGCTGGGAATAATCACCATCTCATGTTTGCTTATAATTATAATCTAATTATGAGCCCAGCCTTGCAACAATTTTTTGAAGTAGGCAGTTAGCACTAAAGCACTTTTCATGCAGTTATCTGCTGTCCAGCTTCCTCATTATGCAGCAATTGCTGCACAAATTTTCCTGTGGTTTAAGAACCATTTTTGCCATTTGCAGATTTTAATTGTGGCCTGATAAACCAAAGCCAAACCCAGCAGCCCTGTTCTACATCCCAGTTCCCAAGGAAGTGTTGTTCAATATTGGATATAATAAATATTGACAGAGAAACTCTTTTTATTGTTTCCTCTTGCAGGCAAATAGACAAATAGAGAGTTTTGGATATTATAATAATCTTGCCCAGCTTTGTAATCATCCATCTTAAAATAAAATCTCTTTAATAAATCAGAAATTTATCCTTTAGTGGGAAACATTCTGGAGTCGATGTGTGGAGAAGGATTTTGCATTTCCTGAGGGTGCTGTGAGGAAAATATTGTGGATTTCCTGTGATTCCTGATTGCCTCTGTCCCGGAATGAGGGAGAGAATTCTGTGCCCTGGGCAGAGGAGAGGAGGTGGGGATGTTTCTCATATAGAGAATATAGGAGGAAATACAGAGTTTTAAAGGTTGAGTAAAATAATTGAAAATATAGAGAATATAGAAGAAAATACAGATCTAAAATTTGAGTAAGAGAAGAGAGAATATAGAAGAAAACGCTGAGGTTTAAAGTTTGATTAAAATAATTGAAAATATAGAGAATATAGAGGAAAATACAGAGTTTTAAAGTTTGAGTAAGAGAGTTGAAAATATAGAGACTTTAGAGGAAAATACAGAGCTTTAAAGTTTAAGATAATTGAAAATACAGAGAATATAGAAGAAGACGCAGTTTTAAAGGTTGAGTAAAATAATTAAAAATATAGAGAATACAGAGGAAAATACAGAGTTTTAAAGTTTGAGCAAGAGAATTGAAAATACAGAGAATATAGAAGAGAATATTGAATCTCAGAGTTTGAGTAAGAGAACTGAAGTGACTGATTCCTGTGAAGTTCACCTTTGCAGCCCCAAAAATCCCTTTACAGTCACTTTTCCCAACTGATAAAACAATTCCCAATTTGTGCCCCCTTCAGGTAATTGCAGGCCTCATTTGCATATTCCTTCACTAATTCCAGGTAAAATTACCACAAAATATTCTTTTGCATCCAGAAAGGAGCAGAGGAGCAGAGCTCAGCATTTCTTTCTTATCTCCCAGTGTTTGATTTAAACTGGGCATTGGCCATTGCTCATTCAGAAGGAACAATGGGAATTTTTCACTGCAATCCCAGGGAATGAATCAGATTCTGGAGGGTTTTTAGATGAATATCTCGTGTCATTAATAAAGCTACAAGAACACACTCAGATCCAATTATTTCTTGTCCAGCACTGATAACAGTAAAATATAAAGTTTGGGAGGAAAATTGAATATTTGTGTAGGAAATTAATAAAAGCCCCCAGTGGAATATGGCAAAATAAAAAGATAAAAATGAACTCACTTCCTCTGCAGGAAAGAAAAGGAGTTTTATGAGCTAATTCCTGAGGTGATGACAGATGGATTAGATGATCTCTGATATTATTTAATTAAGATTATATAGATTTAGGTAAGATATAGGTTTAGGTAACATATAGATTTAGATAAGATTATTTAGGTGAGATTATGTAGGTGAGATTATTTAGCTAAGATTGAGATTATATCTCAAGATAGAGAAAAAAAATGAGGAAAAAAAGCAAAGGAGGTACAGATAAAAATGAAACACTGTTTGCAGGCCTTGAGGGCACGATCCAAGTTTGAGATCCTGATCCAAAATAACATTTTTTTTTGTTTTATTGGGTTTCACACAGGAGGGAGGTTCCCACCCTTCCCACCACCAGCCTCTGAACCAACACCAATCAAAGCTGCAGGCGATTTTTCTACATTTCTAATTTTACCCATTTCAGGTCGGATGGCTGGAATAAACCAAACAGAATCCTTTTTAAAGGGGTTTAAGTCGTTAATTCTCCAAGGCTGAGGGTTCCTGAGCCACACAGGGCTCACTCAGAGCAGGAGGAGCACAGCAGGAGCTGGAATTGTCACTAAAGCACCAAAACCTCCTGGAATTGGAGCTGGAGCTGCCCTGACCAAAAAGGGCTGGGCAGGGATGTCTCCAGAAATGTCTCTCAGTTTTGAACGATTTTTTTCTGGGATGCTGCTGTGTTTTTATGGCTGAAACTCGTGGAAGTGGCAGAAACTGGAATGGCTTTTGTGGAGCAGTGCCAGCCATCCCTTCAGGCAATCTGTCCCTGTTTGGGAACGAGAGGTAAGATTAAATATAGTTAATGTGGGAGCAGAACTTTAATTTTTTCAGCATTTGTTAAAAATACTCCCATTTTCTCACCGTTTTAATGACAAAGTAACCTTTTGTGGTAAAAGTATTTGGAGTTTTTTTTTTCAAAAGTCGATCACAGTGGTTCATGTTCATAATCACAGAGAATTAAAGCTGCTCTCAGGATGTTTTTTATCCTTGAAAGTAGCTGCCATTTGGAATGCTCTCTGGGTGCTTTCAAACCAAAGGAATGAAACACTTTTCCCATTTTAATTTTGGTCCTCTGCCTGCAAAGGTGGTACAGTCATTAATTGATTCATTCCAAACCATGAAAGCCTGAATTACACAGAGCTTTCAGCTGCATTTCTGTTCAAAGTTCTGCAAGCCTGAAACCGTTGCTGTGGTCAAGAGGAACCAGTTCAGAATAAATACAAATAAAATCGTTGCTCTAGTGAGCCTTGGGAGCCATCAATTGCCACAGGAAAAAATCCATTCCCAGCCCAAACATTGGATTCAGCTCTCCCCCAGCCTGCCAACTGAGCCAGCTCCTTCCAGGAGAATTATTTCTGTGTTCTCTGACGAGTTATCAAGCACCATCTCCCCGAATGAAGTTCAGATCAGGCAGAGACTTTGTCAGGAATAAATGGAGTTTCAAACTCAGCTTTTCTCCAACAGCCCTGCACTTGTCACTGCTGCCCCTGCAAGGCAAATCCTCATCCCAGAGCTGCTCCTCCTCAAGGTCAGCCTCAGCTGGGCACCTGAAAGGGCTTTAAAAACCATCGATGGGTTTTGAGGGAAAAAAACAGCCTTAATAAGCTCTAAGGGTTTTTTTTTTCCCCTCAAAAGATAAGCTGAGCTACAGGATTTTTTATGTCGAGACAGGAAATCATTTTTCCGGACGGGCAGAGCCCTGCCAGGGCTGCTGCTGTGATTCCCTGTCTGCAGGAAGCTGGGATGGAGCTCCTCGGGTGCCATCCCCTTTTGGGATGTGCTCTGTGGCTGCTCTGCCCCGTGGATTTTCCTGCCAGAAGCTCTCACACCCCTGGGGCCACCAGCCCGAGCATTTCAGGAGCCACCAGGACTCAGATCTGCCTCTGTTCACTGGGGTGCAGAGCCAGCATTTCCTGCCCCAGCCCATCCAGGGCTCCCTGTGGGGTCTGCAGGAGCTGTTTTAAAAGGGAAAATGTTTTAGAAGCCACAGCCAGGAGTTTATTGCTTCCTCAAAACTGATTTAGTGCCTCCAACCAAAGGTTTTACCCCTCTCCTCTACCAAAAATATGCAGAGCACAGAGACAGATCATCTGTCATCTCTGTAAAAGTGTCACCCACTATTAGTTCCTTCTATTAAAATGCATCTTCATTACCTGCTGTAATTGTGAGGAATTTGGGCTGGTGCATGTGTTTGCCAGGGGAAGGGAATGACCAGATCTCCTTTTTCCCACGGGCCCAGCCAGTGATGTCAAACCCAGAGCAGCATTTTAATGGGATTATTCTCATTTTGCTGCCAATGGCTCGAGTGGGCACAGCTGATTCCCGAGGGTGTGAGGCACTGAGAGGTTTCTGGATCAGGGGGGAACCATCCCAGCCCGAGGAGCCCAGCTGAGACTGGAGATCCAGAATCAGGGGAAAGAGATTTCTGTTGGGATTAGGGACAAGCTGACATGAGGCACTTCATGGAGTGAAGATCCCCAGACTTCTGGGGGTGATGTGTGCACCACTGCTCTGATCTCACAACGAGTAAAACCTCTCTGGACTGAGTCCTGAATCTTTAGGAAGAAATTCTGGCATCAGAAGCCAAGAGCTGATCCAAATCGTCCCCACCAGCTCCTCACAAACAGATATTTATATAAACCCTGCTTTGTTTCAAAGCAAATGTGCATTTTCTCAACTCCAAAGCTGGCAAAGCCAGCAGAGATTTATTGAGCTGATCCCTGTCCCCAAGCAGGGCAGCATCCAGGGAGGAATGAATCCAGCTCTGACAATTACCAGATCCCTAATTACTCAAAGGAATACTCAGGGATTAATTCAGTCCCTCTGAAATCATGGTTCTATATTCTGATTTTTCCCCCCTGGGGTCGAGCTGAGCTGTAACAGATCCTTCCACTTTGCATTCCCAACCCCAATTTATCCGAGAGAGGCAGAAGTTCTGCTGAAGGGAATCAGCTCCAACCCCGATTGCCTTTCTCACTTTCCCATCTCCAGGGAGAGGACTAAAAAGCTGCTAATCCACAGGAAACGCAGTTTTTGACTGTGTGAAAACTGCCTTTTGCAACGCCAGGCAATTCTAGCAGGTCTATTGAAACGTTTGCACTCCTGTGGCACTGTTGGGACGCTGATATTTCTCAAATTACACACTGGCTACAAACGCTGTATTGAGCAGCCTTTCCCCAGCACCTCGGGATGGGCTCAGTCCCTTATCCCTGCTGAACAGGGGTTTTCTCCAGGAGCATTTCTGTCGGCTTTTTGCAGCACCCAGCTCTGAGGAGCTCCAAAATCCACCCTGAATCTCTTTTGTGCCCTTGGTTTCGGCGCTGATCAGCTCTGAGCAGGAGCCCAAGCTCACAGCAGCACCCAGAAGAGTCTCTGGAGCTCCCTCAGCTTTCACCTGGGATAATTCACTTTCTGGCAGCTCAACCTGCATTTTCTCACTTTCCCAAAGTCAGCAGGAAAGTTTGCACACTGGCCTGGCAGCTGGACAGCCTTGGAATTTGGCACCAGGAACTGGGGGGCACCTGTGGGCACTGAGGGCATCCAGGCTCCTCCTGCAGGGAATGAGATGGAGAAACACCATGCAGCTCAGAAGATATATTTTTATCTCTATTATTATTTATATTTCTCTCTCTCTCTCTCTCTCTCTCTATCTGTCTGCCTATCATCTATTTTTATATATAATATTCAATATAGAATCTAATTTTTTTTATATATATTATACCTTCTACAAGAGCCAAACAAAATTCTGACTTCAGAGGATTTGAGATGTGTTCTAAATCCAGAATAGGGGGGTTGTGGTTTTTACTGTCATGAGAAGAAGCTCCTTAAATCCAGCCAGAATTTTTCCTGATTTTCCACAGGAAACAAAGGGAACAGGCAGGTGGCTGAGCAGGGGAAGGAATGAATTCTGATTCTGTGAATTTGTGCTGCCTGATTAACTGATTCTGAACTCTGGCAGGGTTTGCTGTCACCTGCCTCTGCCAGCTTCTGCAGGCATTCTCCAGCTCCTGAGTTAGCTCTGCTGATGGATATTGATTCCCTGCAGGATTTTCCAGCCCAGACAAGCCCTGCAGCCTGGTGTTGCCTCTCCCAACTCCTGATGAGCAGCCAGTTCTGAATGCTCAGGATTAAATCCACCATCCTTCATCCCTCCAATCCCACTGCCCCAGCCCTGAGCCATTCCCAGATTCCCTGGCTAAGGACAATTCCTGGCCTCTCCTGACTGATGCCTGCTCTGTTTAGACTCTCAAAGATGTTTTCTCCCATGTCACAAATTCCCCCATGTGGATTTTTCAGAGTTTGAGAGGTTTCACACCCCTGGTGGAGTTTTCTCAGCATTTTGAATCTTGAAGTGTTCGTAGTTCTGCAGATTCTCCAGTGTCTGACAAACTCCCACTGCAGCTTTTCTCACTTGTTGGGGAAAACTGGAATCAAACAATGGAGATTTTGAGAAGGCAGCACAGAAGGACAGATGTGTTTGCATAAACCTTCCACCCACCCTCAAAACATGAGGGTTTCCTTAAGGAACCAGGCTAAAAATGAGAGAAAATATCCCTCAGGCAACTCCCAGTGTTTGTATCTTTGCAGGAGCTCGTGCTGCCTGGAATACAAAATGGGATTCTGCCTGGGAAGGCAGCGAATTCCTTGGAGATTTAAGGGTACAACAGACAGTGAAGGAATTTTTAGTAGTTACCTGACTCAATACAACATTCAAGCATTTTTAGCAGAATGAGTTTTTCCATTTTGTGCTGTAAAAGCCGTTGGAGAGCTGAACAATCCTTTTGCAAATATCACCAGCACAAACACACATTCCAGTTTTTATGAAACTTCCCTGTGCTCATCTGCTTTAGACACTGGGTTTGATTGTGTAGCCAGGTTTCTTCGTGTGGAGAATGGGCTGATTTGGCTTTCCAGGTGCAGAAATTCCTTTTTTATCCCCAGGCAGAGCCTGAACCTCAGCCAGCACTTGGAGGGGCAGCTGCAGCAAAACTCCTGAAGCTGCAGAGCTGCCCTGCCACAGCCCTGCAGGGGGTGGGTGTCCTTATTGTGAATGACACAAAACAGGAATTTCCTTAAGACAGTTTGGAGTGCCAGCCCAAAGCAACGATTCTGGAAATTAATGTAACCAATCTTTAGTTTCTCTCAGACTAAAGTCATTTATGCTGTGACAGTCATTTCCCAAAAAAGCCAGCTCTGACACAACCTGAAAATTCTAATTACTTAGGATATTCTGCCTGTTCTGGTTCTGTGGTTGGGTGTTTCCAATTCCATAACAAAAATGTGATCAAAGTTCTGTTTCCTGGCCATCAGTGCTGCTGAGTCCTGTCCCTTACCCATTTCTCTGACTCTGCATTCCTTCTCTCATCACCAACAGAGACAATTTCATTACTGCAGAGCACAAACGAACAAAAGTCTGTGGCCCTTTGTACATTCCCTTTCCATTGCCTAGGAAACCAGGAAAGATTAGCAAGGTGAGACAGAAAATCCAGAAATCCAGCTGGCTGGAAATGCAGCTCAGGTGTTACTGTGGCAGAAGCCAGGAGAGTTCTGTACCCCAGGATAAAGGTGCCAGCTTTGTTCTGTCAGGGGGTCAGTTCAGGGGATGCTGGACCTGCTCCTCATTCCCAGTTTTGCTGCTGCTGGGGTGGCCAGGGGAAGCTCCTGCCCCGTCCTGCAGGTGCTCATGGAACCCCTGAGGCTGGAAAAGCCCCCCCAGAACAACAAATCCAGCCTGTGCCCCATCCCCACCCTGATGGGTGCCACCTCCAGGGATCCCCGGGATCCTCCAGGATGGGATCCAACCCTCCCTGGGCAGTTCCAATCCCTGACCCCCCTCTCCATGGGGGAATTCCTGCTGCAATGCTCATCTTCCAGCAGATTTATTTGTAGCAGGACTTCAATGCCTCAGGGCTCTCCTGTCCCATTCCTGTTTATCCCGGGCACATCCCGGGCTTGGCTCCATGAGCTGGGGTGTGCCAGTGCAATATTGTGCAGTGCAAACAAGGTTTTTCTTTAGTCATTCCCTTAACACCTCCCCTCTGGCACAAATTCCCACAAATCCCCTCCCTGCTGGTTGCCCACCCCTCCCAGCCAGGCTGGCACTGCTCTGGGTCTGTCCCATTCCCCCTGCCCCACCCCAAATCACAGAATCCCCTTTTTCAGGCACAGGGATGTGTCACGATCACCACAACCCCCCCAAAAACCCATCCCCACTGTCTGCCCACCCCTCCCAGCCAGGCTGAACCCCTGTACTGGGATGCTCAGGGTCTGTCGCATTCCCCCTGCCCCATCCCAAACCTTCCCACAGGGACACGGTGCCATAGAAGTTTTCAAAGCCCCTGAATCGTAAAATGCCCTTTTTTAGGCACAGGGATGTGCTACAATCACCACAACCCCCCCAAAATCCCATCCCCACTGTCTGCCCACCCCTCCCAGCCAGGCTGGCACTGCTCAGGGTCTGTCCCGTTCCTGCTGCCCCATCCCAAATCACAGATTTTTCAGGCACAGGGATGTGCTACAATCACCACAACCCCCCCAAAATCCCATCCCCACTGTCTGCCCACCCCTCCCAGCCAGGCTGAACCCCTGTACTGGGATGCTCAGGGTCTGTCGCATTCCCCCTGCCCCATCCCAAACCTTCCCACAGGGACACGGTGCCATAGAAGTTTTCAAAGCCCCTGAATCGTAAAATGCCCTTTTTTNTTCCCCCTGCCCCACCCCAAATCACAGAATCCCCTTTTTCAGGCACAGGGATGTGTCACGATCACCACAAACCCCCCAAAATCCCATCCCCACTGTCTGCCCACCCCTCCCAGCCAGGCTGGCACTGCTCAGGGTCTGTCCCGTTCCTGCTGCCCCATCCCAAATCACAGATTTTTCAGGCACAGGGATGTGCTACAATCACCACAACCCCCCCAAAATCCCATCCCCACTGTCTGCCCACCCCTCCCAGCCAGGCTGAACCCCTGTACTGGGATGCTCAGGGTCTGTCCCATTCCTGCTGCCCCATCCCAAATCACAGATTTTTCAGGCACAGGGATGTGTCACAGTCCCCACGAACGCCCCAGGCAATGAGCCCTGAGCTTTTAGCAGCACCCATTGCAGTCACTCCTTTTTCCCAAGAATGTTTGGTGGAGTTGCAGCTCTGGCCTCATGAAAGGGAAGGGTTTTGTTCTCTGTCACTTTTCCAGGGTTTCCCAGCCCGGGGATCCTTGCAGACGACAGCAAGAACTCCAGGAGCTCTGGATCCCACACTTCCCAGATTTACACTTTGCTGGAAGGGAGGAACTGCAAACTCATCATTATAAAGAGATATGCAAATCCCTCTTTTGTTTTCCAAGGAACCATTTAATTGTCTATTTTTCATCCTCAGATTTTCCCCAGCAGTTCCATTAGCTGACATGACAAAACGCCAGCTCGTTTCATATTTAAATATAGGGCCAATTTGAAATAATATATCTTGACTTTGGGAGCATATTCATCTGTTATTACTCCATGAATTATGTCCAAAAGAAAGAACCTAAGCCCTTTTCTCCTATTTGCAAGGTTGACAGAAAACTTGTATTTTCTGTATGAAATAAGGTGCTTTTGGTTGGTTTACTTTTTAATTTATTTTCTGCTTTAATTTTCTTTTTCTCTTTCTCAGCTCCCACTAAAATAAAGGATGTAGGTCCTTGTCCTCACCCCTGCTGAATCCCCCTCCCTTCCTCTTTGCAGATTTTCCTGCTTTTTGCTGTCTCTCCCTTTGAAGCACGCAGAAAATAGAAGGAAAAAAGAAATGTAATTACTTATGTCTCTACTGATACTTGCATTGAAGCAATGGATTTTTTTTTTGCTACCAATAGACAATAAATGAACACAGGAACAATGGACCCCATCTGAATTTGCACTTCTGCTCAACTGATAACAGCAAATCCCAATTCCTCCCCTATTTTTCCCCTTGCTGTCTGTGTAGGTGTCTATCCTAGGGCAGATAATGGTTTAGCAGCCCCACCAGAAAATTCAGAAAATTTTTCCAAGTTCAAAGCAAAATTTCCAATCAAAACCATGAGAGAGGGGGAACTTCCACTACTTTGTTTGTTTAATTGCCAAATCCAGGTGGAAAGGCAAAATTCCATGCTGGAACTTCCACCCTCCATTTAGGGAAGGAACTGATTTCCAAGTGCCACTGCAGGCAGGTTATTTGGTGCTGGTTTTCACTGGCCTAAATCAAATATTTTGGTTTTTTTGTGCCTTCAGTAAATTGCTGAGAGCCAGACTTTCTCCCCGAATTCAGGGCTTGGTTTTTATCTCCTCAGAAATGTTTGGGTTTGATCCAGCCTCGAATATTTCAATTGTTCTGTTTGGTTTTTGCTCTGCCTTTGATCCCAAAGCTGCATTTCCCATTTTCAGAACCTTTCAGGATGCCCTTGGACACACATGAATGTCAAAAAAATAAAGGGATTTCTACAAAACTGCTTTGTCAGTAAAAAAACCCCACAACTGTTTTCATAAGCACCTGCACCATGTAACTCCTGACAAGGATTCCTCTCAGTCTGCAGCAGGGAATCATCATTTCATCTGAATTATGAGGAGATTATCCCACAGTTTGAGCCAAATTATTTGTTACTTGACAAAACATCTTTATTTTGGGACTGGGATTCCCAGCTCATCCCTGGCAATGGAATCCCAGCCTGGTATTAATTGATCTAAATCACTTAATTGGGTGATGAATCAATTATTTTGGTGGCCATGCCATGCAGGCAGAGCATTGATTAATTATTTCAGGCAGGAGAATTCACTCCTGACAATCCAATTTTTATTCTGGCCATTCTTGTTTGGGAATTTCCACAGTAAGGCCGAGCTTTGATCCCTTTTCTCATGAATGCTTGGATTTATTGCCTCAAATTTCCACTTTATTAAGCTGTCAAGTCTTCCTTGGTGGCCTGCAAGAGAGCAAAATGCTAAATTTGATTTAAAGGTCAGAGGAGATGTGTGGCACCTACAATCTGCCTCAGAATCGTTTTTGTAACACTAAACAGAGTTTACAAGGAGAGAAAATTGGAGGTGGTCAGCACAAGTGGTTGCAATCCCAGTGCCTTGGAAATTCCAGTTTTCCTTTGGCTCCAGGAAAAGAGGAAGGGAATGGGCACATTGGGGTGATGCTCTGAGTTCTGGGGCTGGAGTTGGAGCAGCTGGGCAGGGGAGAACAGCAGGGAAATGCTTCTGCTTCAGTGTCAGAGCAGCAGCCACAACTCCTGCAAGCCTTACTTTGGGGAGATGTTTTAATCTGAATTTCCTGGAGGTCTAAATAAACCCTCACCAATGGTCTCTGGGCATTCTCCCAGCAGACCTTGTTATTCTTTCTGCATCTCCACATCTTTTAATTCACCACCCAAATAAGGCCCCAGAAGAGATCGCTTTCCTCAAAAATAATTTTACAAGCACAGCCCAATATATTATCATTTTAATTAAATATATGAAGTATAACAAGGGCCAAGATATAAATTTCCCGGGGACTGAAGCCTAATTTAATTTCCACATTGAATATATAAAACTTGGGACTTAGAAAAACTCCAAATATCCCCATTTGCCTCTCAGTCCTGCCCTTTATCTTGGGCATTTCATTAGGCACAGAGATAAAAAAAAAACAATTACAAACTAACTGGGAATTCTACAGGAGACGTTCCTTGGGAAGGAAATTAGATATTACACTAAGTGGAAATTTCTGTCTCAGGAAAAAAAAAAAATATAAGAAGTTGTCATGCAATTTCCCTCTGCCTCATTAAAGGAAATAGAATTCACTCATAATCACCATCCAATCCTCTGGAAGTTCCATCAATTCTCACCATCCAATTCTCAGCCTGCTCCTGATTTCCCAGCCTGGAAATTGAGAGAGGAGCAGCTCTTCCCTAAAATATCTGGGAAAAGACTGAACCTTCAAGGGACCACTCTGGGACCTTGTCCCTCTCAGGGTGGAAAAAGAACTTAAATAACCCAGCCAAGAGTGAAATACATGGAAATATTGATACTGAGGTAGCAATACTGAAATAAATATTCAAATTAAAATATGGAGCTGAGGAAGAGGCTGGGAATGGAGCTCCCCCCAAATTGCTGATCCAGCTGAGGGCAGAGCCCCAGGAATGCCCAGGGCTCCCCAGGGAGGGGCAGGGGGCTTGGGGCTGCTCCCTCTTTTGTGCCTGGAGTTGTTTTTTGGGCTGAGTTTCCCCACCCCACCTGGGAAAACAAGCCCCAAATTCTCCCTCCCCAGCTTTCCACAAAAACACCCAGCCCTCGATTTTTTTTGGGCTTTTATAGTCAGGTTAAAAATAGAGTTTGAAGAGAGGAAGTGCCCATGGTATCCAGACCACAGCTTTGGCTTTTTCTCTGAGGTTTCACAGAAAAAAAGCAAACCTGAGCCTTTGATCCCAAACAGAGATGAGTATTATTCCAGTTCAGGTCTGTCCAAGGAATGTGACACTTCAGAGGTAAAGTCAGATAAAAATCATGAATTCTTTAAACCAAACAGATTTGGCAGGGTTGGGTTTTTTTCCCCCCAATGTTTTTTGAAGGTTGGCTGGTAGATTAAGACAAGAAGAAAAATATCTGAAGGATTTTTTTGGAAATGCAGCTTTTTCCTGGAGTCTCCCAGGTTTGTCCCAGGGCCATGGAGAAGAGCCAGGAGAAAGTTGGAAAACAGCTGGTGGGGTCTGGAGTTTAAAGAGAAAAGAGTCACAGATCTCTGAGAAAGAGAAAAATACAAATAAACCCTTGAGGTTGGGCACAAATTCTGTGTTCTTTATACAGAGGGACCACCAGCAATGAACAGTGAGCATCCTCAATTTCCATCGAGCAGAGTTTTGCATCTTTGAGGAATATAAATGATGAATTACCTGACTCAATAGCTTTAAACAAAAGAGTCTGGATGAAAGATGTTTAGAAGGACACATTTAATAAGATAGCACAGAGAAGCTGGCAAGGCTTTCTCCCTGCAAATCCTTTCAGCTGCAATCATACAAGCATACCCATGGATTTACAAACTGCCATTATTTTGATATATTGCTGCACTTCTGCCTAAAACTAAAATGAAATGTGTTAAGTTCAGCCTGAGATGAAATACTGAATTTCCAGGACTAAAACGTTTCGATTATTCCCACTGAAAAATCAGGGACGTAGCAGGGAGATAAACGTTGTTGTTCACATTGTGACAAAGAGTGCCAACTGTTAGAAAGCCCTGCTCCCATTTCAGAATAATCTAATCAACATTAGCAGGAGTGCAAAGCCATTAACTCATTCTGCTGCACGGACTAATCAGGCTCTGACTTCACCCAATTAAGTGCTGGCCACGTTTTCCATCATTCAAAAAATATTTTCTTTAAAAAAAATAAAAGGGAAAGGAAAGAAAGATTAAGTGCTGGCCATGTTTCCCAACACTCTAATAATATTTTCTGTTAAAATAAAAAGGGAAAGGAAAGAAGGATTAAGTGCTGGCCATGTTTCCCAACACTCTAATAATATTTTCTGTTAAAATAAAAAGGGAAAGGAAAGGATGCAGTGATAATCATGCAGGAATTCAGGGACACTGGTTTTCTGTGATTAATCTCTCTGGCCAGCAGGAGAACACGCACTGAGCACGTTGCAAAGCTGATGGAGAGCATTTTTCCTGTACCAAAGTTGGTTCTGATCGATTGGAGAGAGTTTATTTCATCTGGATTTATCAAAATAACTCCAGAATGGCACAGAGTCCCCGAAGGAGGATTTTGAAGCAGAGCTCTGGGAGCTGAAGCTGTTCTCACAGAGAGGGAAAAGCACACGGGTGTGCCTGGACATTGCTGGGTTTGCACGTGGGAGCACAGGGCAGTTCAGGCTTCCTGTGCTGCCAGGCACTGAATAGAAATGCACTGTATCCCAGGGTGAAAAAGGCAAAATTTAAAGTTTTAAAGTCACATTGATAAGGTTTTCCTGTTTCACCCTGCCCAGCTCCAAACCCATCCAGGCTCCCAGCCCAGGGCTGGCTGGGGCTGTGCAGACCCTGGGCACACAGGGGTTGGGCTGGGTGACCAGCCAGCCCAGCATTTCATGGGCTCATGTGGTCTGGCTCCCTGGCACTGAGAGTTTGAGTGTCTGAGCTCAGCTTCTTGGGGATGTTTTGGGTTCAGGAAAACCTTGTTCTCACAGACTCGCCACAAACATTGCTAATGTTGTTGTAACAGGTGTGATGTTTGTGTCCTGTGTGTGGGATGGACTTCTCTCTGTCTTTCAGCTCTGGGCCAATGGGATGAGGAGTTCTGGCATCTTCTGCCCAGTGGGATGGCCTGTGCTTGTAACTGTATAAGGAGGTGAATTGTTTAATAAAGTGGAGTCAGATGCATGTTATAACGAGGTCTTGATGTCGGTCTGTCTCATCGCCCACAGTGACATCAAGACCTCATTCAGAACATGCATCTGACTCCACTTTATTAAACAATTCACCTCCTTATACAGTTACAAGCACAGGCCATCCCACTGGGCAGAAGATGCCAGAACTCCTCATCCCATTGGCCCAGAGCTGAAAGACAGAGAGAAGTCCATCCCACACACAGGACACAAACATCACACCTGTTACAACAACATTAGCAATGTTTGTGGCGAGTCTGTGAGAACAAGGTTTTCCTGAACCCAAAACATCCCCAAGAAGCTGAGCTCAGACACTCAAACTCTCAGGCCCAGACTGCAGGATCAGTTTTCCATTTCCTTGGGGCTGTGGTGGCCTGGAGAGCCCCAGTGCTGTTCCCAAATGTTTCAGAGGCAGGAGTTGCAGCTCGGGCCAGGGGAGCGTTTGCTCTGTGCCTGCAGAGCAGCAGCTGCACCTTTAATTAAAACTTCTGTCCTGTGTTTGAGTGCTGCTTTGTTTTTAATGAAATTTTTAGATAAAGGGAGCTTTTCTAATTATATTTCTGCCTCCTGGTACTCTCCTTCCTTATTCATTTTTGCTATCATGTCTTTTTTCAATTTTCGTGTCCAGATTAGGTCGTATCAGAGTTTCAGAGTATATTAAAGGTGATGGCAGCAAAACTCAGCTCTGCTTCTTGATCCAGCCAATAAAAGCCTCTTTGCTCATCCTTCCTTATCCCTCTCCACTCCACACAAGCTGTAATTAAGGTGAGACATATGGATCTTAACCATATTTGACAAAGAGTAATGAACAAAGTCTCCACAATCCTCAGGAAAACACTTTGGCATTTGCATAAATTAACATTGGTATCATTCTGTGGATCTGCAGGGTAAAATTAGGATTTTTCACTCAGGGAATGGGGCTGGAGATTCCTGGAGAGCTGCTGTGCCAAAGGGTTTCCTCACACAGGGCAGGTGGGGTTTTGGCAGTGCTGAGCTCGCTCTCCAGGCCAGCAGAAGTCAGGAAAGGATTTTTGGCTGCCTTAGAGCCCTGTGAGTGTGGAATGTGCACTTTTCTGAAGTGCTGGCAGTTATTTTCTGTGCCATTGCCCTGCTCATGTAGAGCCACCTTCAGTTTTCCTTTTACAAACTACGAAGGGCAAGTTTTCCTTCATTTGTAGAAAGCAGAACTATTTCAGTGTATATATCAAATAGAATAATAACATAATGCTGGCCTTGAAAACCAGGAAAATCTGGTTTCAATTTATTTCCAAGGAATTGGCCAGGAAAAGAGACAATTTGGATAAAAGAGGTTCACTTTTGAGATACCAATCCTGGGAATTTTGTTTTCTGAGCTCCTTGTCTGTCCAGACTGTATCTCACCAACTGCTTGCTTCAGTTTTAATCTCCATGAAAAACAGCTGCTGAGCATAAAAGTGTGTTTGCATCAATCACCCCAGAACTGTAAACAAACCAGAAGCAGTGGAATCATGAATGAAGGGTTGATTGGGAAGTGACAGCCAAGATTTGTGATAATGAAGGGATGAACAGTGCTTGCCTGGAAATGTGCCAGTTACTTGCAATTAATTTTGCTGTCTGGGCAGCAGGGAAGTGCGAGATCCAAGGGCAGGGATTTTCTCCCCAGGTTGGTGTGCAGCTACAAACCACTCTGCAGTCAAATATTTGTAATATTTGATGGCTCTGGACTGGAATTACAAAAGCACAGTAGATGTTGAAGCCCTGCAAATATTTGATGCTCAATTTAGGTGCTCTAACCCCAGACTGCTGTTGATAATCCTCAGAGCCCTGGGTGTCAGCAGAGCTGCTCCTGGACATGCCCAGAGGGATTTTTGGGGTGCTGATAAAGCAACACCTCAATTCACAGTGTGGGTGGGGAGTGTTGGCAGGGGTGAGCCCCAGACTTATCTCCCACCAAACCTCTGCTGGTGGTGTGAAGGGAACTCCAGGATGAAAAGTCAGCTCTCAGCCAGTGGGGAAATGCCCAGGTTGGGGTTTGGGGGTGCCCTCCCTGCTGGGACACACTGGCTGTAAATGCCATTTTCTCCTCACAAGGTTTTTAAAGTTGGAGCTCCAAAGTGCCACAGCACAGGACAGTGGCTTGGGAAGGAGGTCTGGGTTTCACAGCCTGCCCCCTGAACTGGGGGAACAAAAGCCACCACTCTGCCCACCGAGCACATCTGCCCAGAAAAGCAGATTTTTGTGGGGCATTCATCAATTCTGCTACAGAGAGCTGAGAGGGCTGAGCTGGGAGAGTGCCAGGGGCAGGAATGTCCCTGGAATCAGCAGCCAGGCAGTGACACACCAGCACAGCAGAGCCCTGGTGCTGATCACAGCTCCCAGCCTGCTGGAGGAACAGCAAAATCCCCAACCAGACCCCCAGGAAAAGCACAGGGTCAATGGAACAACTCCCTTATGCTCTTTAAACTCTACAAAATGCCCATTTTTATCTACTGGCTGAAGTATTTAACCATTCCCCAATGCAGGTAATGATTAATCAATGCCCAGCCAATCAATGCATTGAATTCAGGAGTAACCAGCAGCTCACAGCTCTGGAAGAGCTGCTGGAGGAGAAGAGTTTTTAAAAATCCATCCAATTGAACGGGGCCAATGTTTCTCTCCATTATAGACAAATTATCAGCACATTACAAAGGAAGTCTGGAGGTAAGATAATTAAAATGCAAAGTTTTCCTGATTATATGATTCGGAGCATGAAGAAAAAGCAGAGGGTGAGAGTGTGAAGGTAAAGTAATAAAAGGAAAGCAAATGATTCATTAAATTAAAGGGCTGATTAAACTTGAAGACTTGTTACATCTCACATTTTTCATTAGCAAACATTTCTATTTAGGGGATTTTTTTTCATTTTCTTTATTGAAGCTCTTCCAGATACAATGGGTGATTTAGGGACACTGCTGCTTTTGAAATCTTCACACTGATTAAAAAAATCAGACTTTATACAGGCAAAACTCCTTTTTATTTGATGAATTCTCATTTCAGCCACAGTTTCATCAATGCCAAATGATTTTATGACAGAAGGCTTTGGTGTCACAAAATGTTAGCAATGCAATTAGATTATTTTTTCTCTGTGATATTACTGGGATGTAAAGAATTTTAGAACCTACAGGCTGAGATTATAAATTCCCTTCCCCATGATTTCTCCAGGTTCTGTGGCATTGCCAGCACAATTGGGGCACAGTTCTGTTATTGAGATGTCTCTTAGAGGGCAAATTAATAATTGTTATTAGAACAATATTAAAAATTAATGAGGTTGCATTTAGTTGGTGCCAAGTAATTAAGCAGAAAGTAATTAAGTGCTAAATATATCCAAAACTTTGACATCTGGGCTTTGAATGTAGGACCTGTGAGAGAGAGCAAGAGGGAGAAAGAAAGAGCCAAAGTCATGTAATCTTTTCTACTTCTGTCTTTTAATTTTCAGCCATTCATCCATTGAAACAGGCTCATTTCAGATTTCACTCTGCAGCTGACAAGTAAAGAAATTAAATCTTTTCTAAAATGTGCTGAAACTGCCCCAAAACCTTGGAGACCTCGTTCACTCCAGGTTTTACTCAATTAAAACTGTTAAAAACACGGATAAAAAACTGTGTGTGCACGAGCACACGGATTAATTGCTGGGTGAAAAATGAACCTTTCCTCGGGGGCACCTCTGCATGCAGAATTTAAAACATCCAGGTCCAGAATCTTCCCCAGGATCTCTGGTCTGTAAAATTTTGCAGGAAATCTGCATAACACTGAAGCTCTTTGTCTTTTCCAGCATCCTGGCTGATACAGCCCAAAGGCAAATTCTTGGTCCCCAGAGGTCAAAATTGAGAGAAAAAAAATCTGATCCCAGTTTGGTTTAATTCCAGATTCCTGCCTGGTGTCTGCTGGGCAGAAACTGGAAATTTAAAATGTTTAAAATGTTCATTTTCTCCCTGCTCTTGGCCTAATAAGTCACAGATTTGATTTTCCCCTCCCACTGTTTAATATAAACAGCAGTCAAGTGAAACTGTGATTAATAACTAATTACAGCCACGGAGGAATTTCAATCCCAACACTTCTGTGCTGATTTCAGTGAGGATTAATCCTGTTTCAAAATCCTGCTATTTGGGAACACAATGCCTATAAATCACTGCTGGTTAGGAATGCATCAGTAAAGATTCACCAGTAAATGAAAATTCACTGTGCAAAAATACACCTGTAGCATTTGTGCCACGTTTTAAAAGTGATAAAAAATTCCCTCCATTTTATTGATAAAACCACTTAAACTCTCTCTCTGTGCTGCTCTTGGGAGCTTTAAACTCAAACAACTCTGATAAAAAATGAAAGCTCCCATTGATTTATTGATAATAGCAAATAACTAAATGCAGGAAAGAAAATATATTTGGAGATATTATTGGCACTGAGGGACACCAACAATCTCCAAGTTCCTGGCCAAGCAACATTTTTCCTTCCCTTGCTCTCTTTGGTTTATAGGAAAAAACTCATCCAGAGTATTTAGCTCTAAGGTGAATATTAAAAGTAGTTTTTCCTGGAGTGGAACAAAGAGGATGTTTATAGAAAAGTCAGCTGTACAAGGTTTCCCTTTTCTCATCCCAGTGCTAATACAGGAATAGTTTGGGCTGTTTGATTTCTTAGGAGTGTTGCTGGCAGTGTGTTTGCCATGCTGACAAAAAACCCAATACACTGCCTGGGATTTTATTTTCCTTTTCCCCCCTTGTTTACTTCTGGAGCATTTAAAAATATTTTCATTGCAGATTCTGTGCTCCATTTAGGGCTCAAAGTAAATATTATGCTCCACACTGTGCCTAAAGTAAAGCTTATATTGTAGCACTTGCTGGCAGCAGGCTGTGTCTTATCTTTCATATTTCACAAATGTTACCAAGTCTCACTTAAAAAGAAAATCGTGGTCTCACAGCCTGAAGCTTGTTATTTAAAATCAAAATTTTGGGGGTAAATCAAGCCCACTACATAGCATTAAAATTTATCTCCATTCCTCCATAATTCCTTACCCTTGCTGTGTTCTCCAAGTGTGGAATAACATCTCTGCTGAAATGCCACCCAGCTTTGGCAGACAGGAGGAAAATGCCTCCAGAACCCTCTCCTCCTCCCTCAGCCTATAAATACAAACCACTGTGGAGATGCATGAGGGAAAAGACAAGAGAGAAAAAAGGCTCAGTCTGCCTTGCTCACAAAAATGTGATTTATGTCTCAGGTGACAACTCACCCCTGGAGTGGTTTCCCAGCCCTGTCCTTTTGCCATCACCCATTTGAACCACACTTTGGTTTTCCTGGTCTGGAAAGGTGTTGGGGTGGAATTCCATGGAATTTCAGGACTAAAAAGAATCACCCAGCAATGGGAAAGCCAGGCTGTCCCAGGGCTCGGAGGGGAGCACCACGATCTCAGCAGCAGCTGCTGTGATGTTGAGGAGACTCAGCTTCCCCCCCTGCCCTGGGCAGGAGCCTCTGGCAGGGCTGAGGGGTCCCCAAGCCCCCCCTGAGCCCTGCTGGCCCTGCCCTGGCTGGGGCTGGGATAAACTCAAAGATCACCAGGAACTCATTAATGCCTTTGAGAGGTCAGGCCCCCCAGGAGAGCATTTATGGCTCTGGAACCCTTTGCACTGCTGAGCTGAAGCCATCACAACATAAGACCCTCAGGCAGAAATTTGTGGGGTATCCCTGACCTTGGGTGGTGAGGCTGGACCCCAGTTCAGATCCACACAAAGCTGACCAATAAATTTAATTACACTTCGGAAAAAAATAGGGGTGGCTCTGTTGCTGTTTCTGGTAGCACACAACATGGACTCCAAATCATCAAGAAGGACAATATCACTTTTATTAGGGATGGTTCTCCCTTATATATGATTTTCCACAGCCCAATGTGCCTGGTGAGAGAAAGGCAAACCTCTTCACCCACACTGGTCAAACCAGAGGGACAGCAAGAGAAATCCTCTTCTCAGAAGGAATGTACAACATAGATATTGTAACAACAACATTCCATGATGTTTTCCCACTTTTTCTGGGAAAAGAATTTCAGAAGATCGAAACACCAGAAAACCAGAACTTTAGAAAACCAGAACTTCAGGCCTGAAACCAGAGTGCAGTGGCTCAGGCTCTAGTCTGGTTTAAGAGAGAAAAGGTGAGGAGGCAAACTCAGCCCAGCCCAGTTTGTGCAGGGATGGGGCTGTGGCACCGCAGGGAGGGTCAGGGGGCCACCAGCCAGGGGTCAGTGGCCACCACAGCTGGCAGGTGCCCAGCGCTGTGGCAGAGTCCCCAGAAGGAGCCAGAGGGGCAAAGAGCACAGGGAGCTCCTGACTGCTGCCCCAGCCCTGCAGCCACAGGGGATGGAGCAGAGCAAAACAGAAAACCAGCCCCAGGCAGCCACTGCAGGTGGCTCTGGTTCCTGTAATTGGGAACTTTTCATCTTTAACACCAAACTGTTATCAGGGAGACTCGGATTTCCAGGGTGGATATGGCCAAAATGCTCTTTTCACTGTGGGAAACTGTAGCCTAGTCTTCCAAACCTAAAGCATCTAAATTTCTCAAACTCCGTTTCTCCTAATGTTTTAGGTTACTGGAACTGTGTTCCCAGAACCTCGATGTTGTCCCTGACAATCAGCCTTCTGATTTTAGTATAGTGGAGTCAGTTCTCATGAATTGTGAGATAAACAAGGATCATGTTTGCATTCCTTTGTAAAAGATCTCACCTGATGGACTGCTCAAGTGCCCAGTGGAGATGGAGAGGTGGGAACTTCTCTGTCCAATCTCTGCTCACTGTCCAGACACTGAGAGATCCGAGGTCAGCAATAAACTGGAGAGTTCTTTTCTTCTTCTCTGCCTGAACCCTGCTGTGTGTGCTGCTGTGTGTTTCTATCTGCGTCACAGTAACACCTAAACATCACGATTATTTCTCTAACCACACTCATGTTTAGAATTCTCTCTGTAAAACAGACTTTCTTTTGCTGTCCCAATCTAAGTGAAGAGTTCTCTCGATCATTCACCAATTACAGTGGTCTGTCCAAAATGTATAAAAAGGAGAGCTGTTGTTTGAAATAAACAGTCAGATCGTCTCTCCAGGCTGGTTGGAGAGTCTTTGTGTGGTGTTATTGCCAGGAGCAGCCCAGGGGTGCACCCTGACCTCCCCAGGGCACGCTGCCCCTGCCAGACCCCACAGCCCAGACCCCTGAGAGCTCCTGCTCAGCTCTGAGGCTCCTGGAGCCACAGCAGGGACAGAGCTGTGGCCAGGGAATGTCACCTCTGGCACTTGTGCTCCACTGCAACCCCTTAATTCAGCATCCCAGCCTCCTGCAGAGCTGCAGTTTAATCAATGTCTGCCTTGATTAACGGGCTCACAGCCCCAGGCACAGACTGGAAAGGGGAAAAAGGGCAAAGCCCAGAGGCTTTTGTTTCCAGGGCTGTCACAGCTTTGTTTCTCCTGCCCGGAGCAATTTCAGTGTCTCAGCCCTATGTGGTGGACAGAAAATGCAGTGTGGAGCGATTTGGTTCAGATTTTCGAGCAGCTGTTTAAAAAAAGAGCCCAGATGTAAGAGAGCAGTGGCTGTCATCTGAGGGCTGCTCGTTCCTCATGAAAGGAGCTCTGGTCAGAGGAACCAGCACCTCCCACCTCAGATACCCCAGCACATTTGCCAGCCTCACCGAAACCTCCAGCAGAGAGGTCTGTTCCCGATTTTGCAGGTGGCAGCTGAGGCAGCACACTCGGGCTGGGAGGATGCTGCTTCCACTGATGTTCCCCACTGCCTTTGAAGAGGTCTTTGCCCAACAGTCCTGCTCACATCCCAGCTCAGCAAAGCATTTGGGAACAGGCAGAACCTCAGAGCTGGGGCTCCTCTGATTAATTCTCTGTCCTAAAAATATTGATAATTTGGGGCTTGGATTCATGTAGGGTGCAGCACAGGAATGAGAAAGAAAAAGGAGGTGGTTTGGGTTTTATTTATTTATTTATTTTTCTGCTGTTTTGGTGGCATTTTCTGTGGCTTTATTCAAGTGCTCATTAGCACAGCCTCACCTGCCTTGTCATCTACCAAAAAAAAATAAACCAAAAATTTGCAAATGCAACGAAAAGGCAAATGAAGCATCACCCTAAACGTTCCTCATAGCACAACCAGAGTATGGCTGATGCTGTTGCCCCTCTTTGAGTGTTTTATGCAAAGATTTATTTCAGGAAAAGGTGTTTGGGGTACGAGGAAATAATCGAGAGAGCACTAAAACGGTTCCAAGTTCCCAGTTCCCACAGCACAAATGACAATATCACCCTAAAAACCCTGCACATGGAATCCTTGGCATCCACCACCTGCCCTCCCACTTTTTTCTTTCCTCCCCCTTCATGTGTTGCAGATCTGATTCCAACCCCCTGAATTTTCCAGCTGGGAAAGCACAAAATGGAATTTTGGAGTAAATATCTGATTCTCACCTTTTGTGAATATTTTATTTTGCTGTTTTCATTTTTAGCTGCTGTGTAATTTTTTTCCCCTGCTCCCTCCAGATATTTTGCTTGGGAACAGACCTGAAACTTCACAGGTTTTATTCCCTTTCCCTCCACTGTCCTAAACCTTACAATACATAATTTTGAATTCTTTGTGGTTATTGAACTTCTTCCCTCTTCATCTTTGAACCCTCTCGCTGGCTGAGGAATGGATTGAAACACTGATATTGAATCACAGTAGGGGATGTCAGAAAACTGTTATCACCCCAAAAATCACCTTAAAAAATCTCTGCACGGTCCAAAAACTGAGCAAATTTTTTTTTGTGGTAACACAGGAGTGAAGGAAAGCTGAGTGGAACCGGCAGACTCCTCATTTTACAGCCCCTTTCTACCTTTGTTCTTTCTTTTGTCGTTTCCTTTTCTCTATATGGGACCTCAGTTCAGAGAGATTGTCACAGTTTGAGGGGCTAATTCTTCAGTTTAGGCAGCCCATTAAAACACAATTCCACTTTAGTTAATAATTACTGGCCATTTCAACTAATTGAGCAGGAATATTCAACTTTAACAAGCTTATTTATTTAAAAGTAAAGACTGGAGCCCTTTGCTGAACCAATGCTCAGGGATCTGCCTTCCTCCCAGCAGTTTTCCAGCAGAATTTCCCATTTTCCCCCTCATTTCTTTGACTTTTCCAGGGTTTTTTGTACCTCAGACAGATCAATCCTGCCTGCTGGTATTTGTAATTCATATTTAACTGCATTGTGTATCCATCGTTCAGAGCTGTGTCCCATCCTTCCCTTCCTAATCAATAACTAAAGCAATTGGCACTAAAAGTCAAATAGGAAATTAGGGAAGTATAAAAGGTAAAATTGCCCTGGAATGCCACTCTCAGAGTCTGTAAGAAACTGATTTCATTACGAGTTATTTCCCCAGGTTTGAGCTTTTCTCAGTTGCTGGTGATTGATGCAGCAAATTTCATTTGCACATTTAACAGATTTTAATCCGTGGAACTCTTCTGTATCAAAATGAACCTGGAGATGATTCTTACAAGGTTTACCTGGCAATAAACTTGTGGGGACTTCTCCCCAGCTGGCCCTGAGCCTCTCATTCCAAGTTTAGCAGCAGATTTTTGGGAAAGGCTGGGCCCTGGTGGCACATTCACAGTGCAGTAATTTCACTTTGTCCATAACCTTGAAGAATCCAGAATTACCCCCACGCTGGAATGCACGAGTTTTGTTTCCTATATTAAACCTACAGAGGTCCAAGTGGGAATAATTAAACACATAATTAATGTTTAGGAGGCCAGGGAAAATCCTACAATGAGACAAAATACAGCTCTGCTCAGGCACAGCTCTGACCTGCCAAAATTGCTCTCAAAACATAAAAATCTGTACAACAAAGTGTGGCAGTGCCTGAGCCACTCCAGAAATTAAACCCCCAAACAAACCCTCACCCCCTTTTCCACTCCTGAGCTTGACTGTGCTGAATCCACATCTCACAAAACCTTTCAGCACTGCAAATGAAAATAAAGTTAAGAAGAGTTTGGACCAGCTCCAAGGTTTGGGTTTTATTTAAATCACTTGGGCCTGGAGATTTCCAGAGACAGACACAGAGCTGGGAGAGCAGAGGGAACTTTGCACACACCTGTGGCATCCAGACCTTGGAAAATGCAGGCAAGGTCCCAAGCTGTTGTTACATAGCTGATAAATATAATTAATTTCCATCTGTCAGTGTAAAACGATAATTTTAACCCCCCAAATTTATAATCCTGTTATCTGACCTATCCTTAGCAGCCCATACACAGAGAGCACTGCAAATATTCACCTTGGAAAGCTGCACTGCTCATTTTGGGAGATAAAAGCAAAAACCTGCCTTTGTTGTCTATGGCAACATAACCCAGCGTGGGGGAAATGGGGTTTTAAATCAGAAATCCTACAGTTTTCATTGTTAACACAAGTCTTTACAACTTGATTTAGGTAACACCTGCCTGCAGGTTTGCTCTGAGGTACAAAGGGCTTTGCAGCTTTGGTTAATAACAATTAAAGTGAGTTTGGTGGTGCATAAATCACCCCTCACTCTGCACTGGCTTTTCTAACCTGCCAGCTGTGGAGTGATTCCTGACAGAGCAGTGACTTTACCCTGCACACTCAGGCACTGCTGCTCTCCTGGTGCCTGCAGCTCTGCCCTGCTCAGGGATTTCCAGGGTTTTCCAGGGATTTCCAGGGTTTTCCAGGGTTTTCCAGGGATTTCCAGGGTTTTCCAGGGTTTCTCCTGCTGGTGGTGCAGGTGAGCAGGAGGGCTCAGCCTGGCTTGCCAGGTGCCACACACTGAACTCACACTCCTTGGGCAGCTTGGGGCAATTTTAAAGAGACCACCCTGACTCATCCCCTCAACTGCTCCATCTACACAAATGGCTGAAAACCAGTTTACAGCCAGTGCTGTGCCTAAAATCCTTCCCTTCAGCCATAAATCAGTGTAATTCCAGCCCAGGGCATTGTGAGGTGTAATTCCAGTTCAGGGATTTGTGAGGTGTAATTCCAGTTCAGGGCGTTGTGAGGTGTAATTCCAGTTCAGGGTTTTGTGAGGTGTAATTCCAGCCCAGGGCATGTGAGGAACCCCTCCAAGGAGCAGGCAGGAGCTCCCAGCCTGTGGCACTCCCTGCCCCAGCACTGAGGGGATGCACAGGAGGGGCTCACCCCTGAGATTGGTGCAAACAGACCTGGAACACAACAAAACCCCCCAGCAGAGCCCTGGCAGCATTTGCTGTCAGGAGTCAGGCTCTGAGTTAGTCCAGCTCCCCGGGGAGCTCACTGCAAACCCTCCCTCACTGCAAACTCCTGCAGGGTTATTCCTGCCCCTCCTCTGATTTTAGGGGTGACAGAATCCTGGAAAGGCTGGAATAGATTTTTCCTCTCCTTTGCTTAGCAGCAGCCACAAATCTCATCAGTCCTGTCCGTGCAGGGAATAAATAGGATTGTGCTGAGCAGTAAATTGCAGCCAGGAATCCTGGATTATTTCCAGGAGTGTCTGTGGGGAGGGCTCCCACCCCTCTGGCTTGGGGCTGCATTTCCCCTCTGCATTTCCCACATCCACTGCCTTTCCTGGCACTTCATTATGGGCTGGGATTTGCTGAGGAAAATGGTCAGGGCTTTCCTCCCTCTGCTGCTCCCAGGGAAATCCCAGGGCTGACAAATTGGGCAGGGTTAGAGACTTCAGTAATCTCTGTCTGGGGATCTCCAGCATCCCTCCTATTAAAGCACACTGCCCACACAATTAAATGATCACTTGAGGAGGAAAAAAATCAGTTACAGCAGTTCACTGAAACTTTTCTGAGAAGGAATTACACAGAGGTAAAATAAGAGGAAATAATTTCCTAGTTAAAAATCTTCCCAATGCGTTATTCTGTCAGCTATTACATCCCTGATATATCTGATTAAAAAAAAACCCAAACAAACCCAAAGCACACATTAAAGTAAATTGGTATCACGGATAAATACAGAATGGACAGAGCTATGGAATGAAAATAAATCAAAGTGCTTTGTCATGCACTTGATCTTAGCCCAGAGGAAGATATTTTCTATTTGCAATACGCCCTCTGGATATTGTTTCATATTAAATGATAATACAGAAGTGTGTGCAGCTGAGCAGGAGGAGAAAGCCAAGACAGAGTATGTCAAAAAAAGATGATGTAGCAGGAACCCTGCCCTGCTGAACTCATTGTGAATTCTGAAGGTTGTTTCAGCAAAACCAGCACCATCAGAGCTAATCTTATAAGGGATGGAGGAAAAAAAAATAACCCTACTAACTTCAGTGGAGTTGAATCACTTTCTAAAGGAAAAGTAATCCAGTTTTGACAGGGCCAAAAAAATTCTGAGAAAAGATTTTGACAAATAATGATAGGAAGTTAGGCAAGAGGTGATGAATGCTGTGCTTTGTGTCTAATTGTATGCCTGGAGTACAAACCTTTATTTCAGGAATAAAGTGCTCTGATAGCTGCCAAATATCAAATCTATCAGTGCACAGCATCCCCCAGAAACTTCCATTTGAAGTCATCCAGACCTTCTGAAATAACTGTCAGGTTAAATGAATTATTAGCCCTAAGACAAGAAAGTTCTTTGCTTTTATTACTCGACAGAACTATTTCATCTGATTAAAGTTCTGTTTGGATCACGAGGCTGCTTTATCTCTGCCACTCTGAATTATTAATTTCAAATCTTTCCTTTTGGCCATTGGGACTTTTTTATTTTTTGTCACAGAATTTTCACTGAGTGATTTCCAGCTGCATCCTGAGCTCAAACAGCTTAGGTGAAATGAGAGCAAAATTAAATATTAGCTCTGCTTTAATTCCAAGCTTTACATTTGTGATGCAAACACTTTAATAGAGTTGGCTGCTTCTTGTCTCAGCAACCTCTGCTCCAGGTCAAGTAATTCATTAGCAGGACAATGAATGAGTAATTTATTGACTTGCAGGACAAAAGATGACTCCAAATCATCAGGGTATGAACTGGTGCTGGAATTTGATTATTTGGAATTTCTACCCAAGAACCAGCACACCAAGAGCATTTGTTGGAGTCAAATGGCCAGAATGAGTAAAGAGGAATCACTGAATTAATCCAGATTAGATCAGTGACAGAGCAGTTGGATGGGTTTGCACCCCGAGTCTTTCCAGAGGTACAAGTCAAAGACAGAGTGATGATTTCTGCTCAGTCCTGGGGGAAAACACCACACCCCAGCCAAACCCTGCAGAGGGTGGGGGTTTGTCCACCTGCACCCATTCAGACAGAAACAGCCTGCATTTCATCCCCAAGAGGGGATCCAGTGTGAAATTGTCCTTTATTTCAAATATCCCTTGCACAGGTGCCCAGTGCTGAATTTCCCTGGCAAAACTGTGCACGGCTGACCCTGAGCATTAAAGATGGATTGAGCCCTTCCCTGAGCAACTCTTCCTTCACTGCTTCACTGACAACTCCCTGGTGGTTTCCTTCTTGCTTTTTGTTTGTTGGAAATGCAAACTTTGCTTCCCCCCATTCCTGCCCAGCTCCCCAGATGTTCACCAGTGCCTTTTTCAATAATTCCCTGAATAATACCTCATGTCTTCACACTTTTATAGCACTTCACTGGACAGAAACTGATTGCTTTTGGCAAAAATCCCATCAGCACAATCTCACTGCACTGCTTTGCTGAGAGTCTCCACATCTACTGGCAGGAGAAGGAAAAAGCCTTCAGTAATTTGGTTTAAATTAGGATAAGAGATGAAATCACTTCATGTTGCTCTTACAAACTTAATCTCCTTCCCTGTGAAACTTTGCTTTCCCTTCTGCTGAAGACAAATTGGGCTTTTTCACTCTTTTACTAAGTCCTCAACAATCAAATAACAGAATTGTTAAGTAACACACGATGAACTAAATAATTTACTTACTGCAGGGCTTCCTAAGCAGGCTTTTTCCTGTCTGAAGATAAAGGGCTGTCAGCATCCTTCAAAATCTGTAGCTTTTCCCTTGCCAGGAATGCATCTGCTTCATCTAAGTGCCTGTAAACATTGTTGGGCTTTAATTGCTTGCTGGGAAATCTGTGTGACAAATCAACAACCCAGATTCCTTATTTAAAGAACTTCCTGAACATCTTTATCGAGGGGAAGAAAAAAAATCCCAAAACAAAACAAAACCTTCAACTCAAACCTGACTTGATCTCACAGCTGTACTTTTTTTATCATGCTGCATCAAAAAAAAAAAAAAAAAAATTGTCTGTGTTTTCTTCCATTCTCATTATCCTATACTTCAGCTATTATAAAAATTAAATGTGTGGGGATGATTTTAAACACAAAGGGTCACATTTTAGACACAGGGGGTCTGAGGGGCAGAGGGTTCCCTATGGGTCATGGAGTACCAGGGGCTCAGGGGGTGGCACAACCCAGATCTGTGGGGCAGAGGGGACCAGGACCAGAAGGGATGATGTTGTCCCTGACAATCAGATTTCTGATTTGTTTTGGTGTAATGGAGTCAGTTCTCATGAATTGTAAGATACACAAGGATCATGTTTGCATTCCTTTGTAAAAGATCTCACCTGATGGACTTCTCCAGTGCCCAGTGGGGATGGAGAGGTGGGAACTGCTCTGTCCCATCTCTGATCACTGTCCAGACACTGAGAGATACGAGGTCAGCAATAAACTGGAGAGTTCTTTTCTTCTTCTCTGCCTGAACCCTGCTGTGTGTGTGCTGTGTGTTCCTCTCTGTGTCACAGTGACAGGATGATACCAGCCCAGGTCTGTGGGTCACAGGGCACCAGGAGCAGAAGGGATGGCACCAACCCAGATCTATGGGTCACAGGGCTCCAACTCCAGATCTGAGGGGCAGAGGGGACCCCCCACACCTATGGAGTACCAGGAGCTCAGGGGATGGCACAACCCAGGTCTGTGGGTCAGAGGGAACCAGGAGCAAAAGGCATGGCACCAACCCAGATCTATGGGTCACAGGGCTCCAACTCCAGATCTGAGGGGCAGAGGGGACCCCCCACACCTATGGAGTACCAGGAGCTCAGGGGATGGCACAACCCAGGTCTGTGGGTCAGAGGGAACCAGGAGCAAAAGGCATGGCACCAACCCAGATCTGAGCTGCAGAGGACATCACCCCAGATCTGTGGGTCACAGAACATCAGGAGCAGAAAAGATGGCCCCAACCCCTAATGTGTAGGTCACAGGCACCAACCCAGATCTGTGGGTCACAGGACATCACCCCAGATCTGTGGGTCGTGGAGTACCAGGAGCACAGGGGATGGCACAACCCAGATCTGTGGGTCACAGGCACCAGCTCCAGATCTGAGGGGCAGAGGGGATCAGGAGCAGAAGGGATGGCATTAACCCAGGTCTGTGGGTCACAGGGCACCACCCCACATCTGTGGGTCAGAAGACATCACCCCAGATCTGTGGGTCACAGGACATCACCCCAGATCTGTGGGTCACAGGGCACCAGGAGCAAAAGGGATGGCACCAGCCCAGATCTGTGGGTCACAGGACACTGTAATCTGACTTTTCCTAGACCTGAAGTTTCTACATTTTTAAGTTCTACTCCTTTGTAATGTTTCAGTTTTAGAGGTCTGTTCTCACAGTTTAAACATAAATATTGCCATTGTTTCTGTAATGAATGTTTGATGTTTTGAATTCTTTCTGTAGGACAGGCTTTCTTTAATGTCTCTCAACTTTAACCAATGTGGGTAAAGAGTTCTGTCACTGTCCCTGCCAATGAGAGTGGCCTCTCCAAAAAGGTATAAAAGGGGTCAATTGTTTGAATAAATCATGTTCTAAAAAAGAATTTGTGTCCTGTTGTTACTCACCACAACAACAAATGGCCCCAACCCAGACCTGTGGGTCCCAGGGCACCAGGAGCTCGAGTGATGCCACCGGTTACTTTTGTTTAATTTTTAAAAATTCCTTTTTTTCGTCCTTAAAGTGATTCTGCAGAGGTGAATTTCAGGTTGCAAAGTTACCCAGAAAGCCAGAGGTAGCACAGGGCTGTGCTCCATTTGAGGTTAAAGTTCCAGGAGCAGGAAGTGGGTTTAGCACCCGAAAGATTCTTGCTGCAAGATTATTTCAATGAACTTTTTAATGAATGGTGACCTCGAATGGTTCTCCCAGATTTTATGCTTGAGGAAGAGCCAAAGCCTGAGAGCAGAGCAAACAGGAGCACCTGGGACTTTGCTGGGGGATTTAATTGAATTAAATCAATTAAATTGAATTTTGCCCTTTCACCCCCCTGAGAAGCCTCACAGATTTCCCAGCCAAGAAATCCAAATTTGCCCTCTGTGGCACTTGGATTTTCTGCATTTAGATTCCTTTCCTTTTGCTTTAGTTTGAACAGGCATATTCTGCAAACAGTGTTTTTACACCCATTCTTTACCCATAAACTGAATTTAAACACTTGGCTGCAGCAAAGCAAATACTGAATATTTCCAGCACATGTGAGGGGCTCAAAATACCCCAGCAGAAAATGGCAAAGGTCCTGGAGGGCATCCCAGACCTCAAAGATGTAAACTGAGCACTATTTATACTAAAAATAAAAATCCCTAGCCTAGGACAATACCTGGGCAATAATAAATACATTTATTTATTTAAATGCAGGTAAATATCTGAAAATCCTCTGTGGAATTCAGGATTTTTGGACTTGTTTCCTGATGTTTCACCAACTTTTTCCTCACTAGTTAATAATTAAAACTCACTCCTGCAAGGATTTTGCACAAGTTCCCATCTGAGAGATATTTTATTGTTTTCAGCATCACCTTTTACTATGCACAATTATTAAAAGCCTTCCTATATGTTGAATTGAGGAGGATAGGGAAAAGCTTTTGCTTTCAAAGCTCTGCTGGTTGTGCTGAAATATTAAAAAGTATCAATTATGCTTTCTTTGAGTTATCACATATATAAATTAAATACTTGATTCAGGAGGTTGAATTGGTGAGAAAACATCCTGAACTCACTTCATTTCATTCCCTTCTTTTTAAAATCAACATTAGCAACAATAATGTCAGAAATTGAGCTTAACACTTTAAAATAGAGAGGGAAAAAAAGTCCCAACACTGTCTGCCACTCACCAGAACAAAAGGGAGGGAATTTATTGATGGAGATGTGCTCTGAACTAAAGGGAGCACCAGGGTTTTATTGCAGCAATAAAAGCCTTCATCAAATCATTTCTGAGCTGTTTTTTCAGCATTGGAGTTCTGAGCATTCCCTGCAGGACAGCTGCAGAGCAAAATGCCACCCAGGAATCTCCCAGCTCTTTCTGACTCTTAGTGAAGTTTTTATTTAATTATCTTGGAGTAAACCAAGCACTGCTTTAACAGCAGAATTGCTTAATAATGAAAAAAACCTTTCCAAAGCTTTCTAACAGCGTGGTTTGTTTTACTAAAATAATATTCTCACGTGTATTATTTCAGGTTTTTCTGCTGAGGTTTGTTGAGATCTGGATCAAAGCCACAGTTGAATTTTATTTTGTGCTGGGCAGTTTAACTTATCCCTTATAAACCTGCAGCAGGGAAATAAATATCCCTCACTTTAAGTGCTCATTTCCTGCTCCTGATCTGTCACACTTGATTAAAAACCAGAATTTCCCTCCCAGGCTGAAATCAGCTTTTCATTTCAAGTGACTCCCAGCCAGGGCTGAGCAACATCAGCCTTGGTTTCCATATTTACCACGTCCCTTCCAAAGGGTTCCCCTGTGGCTGGCTGGGGTCCATCCTGGGCCATAATTCAGATATTTGCCCCTCTCTGGCAGTGTGGGAATGGGACTCTCTCCATGCAGGAACTGCCACAGCTGGGGCAGGAAAATCCTGGGAGCTGGGAATGCCAGGATGGGGGAACGGCCCAGACTGCCAGAGGGCAGGGTGGGCTGGGATTTTGGGAAGGAATTCCTGCCTGGGAGGGTGGGCAGGGGCTGGGATGGAATTGCCAGAGCAGCTGGGGCTGCCCCTGGATCCCTGGGAGTGCCCCAGGCCAGGCTGGAGCCCCCAGGGACAGAGGGAGGTGGGGGCATGGATGATCCTTAAATTCCCTTCCAAGCCATTCCCTGCTCCTAGGACACACACAGAGTACTTTGAGGAAAAAGAAAATTGAAAATCTTTAAGTTCAGCTGCTTTTCCTAGAGATTGCTGGGAGGATGCAACCAGGGAATTGCATAAAGGGCTGAGAATTCCAGAAATCAGGAAAGGGCACTCCAGATCTCCAAAGCAGCTGGGAACACCAAGCAATCTGTGGCCAACACCACTTGGCAGGTGTCAGACATGGCCAGCACAGGGGGACAGGTTTTGTTAATAATGCTCAAAAAAGAGAGGTTTTAACCTCAGCTTCACCAGGATTGAGCCCCTGCAGGATTTGGGGAGCTCTCAGTGCCACCCATCAAGTGCCAAAGCTGCAGGGATCCCTGGCCAGGACCTCAGCCTCTGGCTGCACATCCTGCTCTGCATCCACACCTGCATTCTCCTGGATTATTGTCACTGCTGGCATTCCCTGCTCTCCATCCACACCTGAATTCTCCTGGATTATTGTCAGTGCTAGAATTCCCTGCTCTCCAGTTAAATCAGAATTCCCCTGGGTTATTGTCACTGCTGGAATTTGCTGCTCTGCATCCTAACCAGGATTTTTCTGGATTATTGTCAGTGCTACAGGCAGTGCTTTGTGTTGGGGAATAACAACTTCCAAACGACTTTACCTTAACAGCTCCCTGTGAATTTCTGTAGTTCTGGAGACAATTTTGATACAGAAGCTGGATTGAATTTTCCAAGCAATCAGTCTCCCAAATGGCAGAAAATACAGATAATGAGAGATAGAAATAAACTCAGGCTAGTTTTCCTTTGCTGTCTTGCTCATCTCCTGGCTTCTGTCTCTGTGCCCATTTATTATTTTCAGAGCTGTTTTATAGAACAAAAGGATTTTCAGGAACGTGCCCTGAGCACCACGATCTCAACAGTTTCTGCTGCTCGTCTGTGTTGTAATTGGTGCTCAGACCTCTTTGAGATTCTCTGAATAAAGACAGCTCCAAACAACTCATGGCAGTGTCTTAAAGCAGTAAAAATGTTTAAAAAATACAGAAACACCATCAGCTGGCACTGCAGCCACGCAGGGATCATCATCTGAATTGCCACTGCAGGAGGAGCTGCATTTGTCACCCAGCCTGGTGCCTGCAGCAGGGGATTATCCAGAGCTGCTGTTCCACCCTCAAAGACTGAAGGGATTTATGGAGATGAGCTCTGGCAAGGAGCAAATCCCAGGCACTGGTGGGAAAATCCAGCCAGGGAGGCTTTTAGAGCCAGGAGCAGCTCTTGGTTTTTTTATTAACTCTGCACCTGTGAAATGATTGTGTGGCTTCTCCAACACACTGTGTTTAAATACATCTCCTAATAAATGAAGAGAAGACTTCATTTCTCTTATTTATTTTTTCCCCTATGATTTTTCTTTCAATTTTAGGAAATTAAAAGGGAAGAGAAAACAAAGAAACTGTTGCTAAATGGCCAAATATTTGATTTAACGCCATCTTCTTTGCAGGATGGGAGTCCTCTGCTCTGCTTGTGCATGGGAATAATTTAATTTAACAACATAATAAACATTTAGAAAAGCATTAATATTTGATTAGGAAGTGATGGTATTATACTAATGCCATTTTTTTTAGAAAATATTGGCTTTAAAAGAGTATAGATTAAACATCCAGAGGATAAAGTGCAAGCAGTGGCTGAAACTCCCTAAAGTGGTTGCACTGGTTTATTGGCCCTTAAATTAGGGCAAATCCTGGATTTTAAATTAGGGCAAATCCTGGATTTTCACAGCTCTCAAGGAAAGCTTTAGAATGCACCAGAGGCTGCCTGGAAATGGTTCAGATTTTGGGTTAGAAGGAAAGGTTGGGATGTGAAGAAACAGAGCAGAAAATGAAAACCTTGAAGGAGCAGCTCCAGTAAGAAGTGCAGAGAAGGGATTGCTGGCAAAGCCTCCAGCCTGGTGGGCAGGGATTTCTGAAATTTGTGTTTTTGGGGTTCAGAAGGGCAGGATGGGGAGCTGAGTGCAGCTTCCAGCAGCTGGGCTTCAATCTGATATTTGTGAAGAAATGCCAACCATTTCCATGCTGCCTTCTGTGCCTCATCTCCCTCAGAAAAGTCCAGTGCAAGGGGCAAATTAACAGAATTAGGAAAAATGTTCAGTCTTCAAAAAGTTTGGGGCCAGACAAACTCATTTCCAAAGCGGGAATTTGGAGTTTTACCCTGGTTTGGTGTTCTTGCAATTCTCCCTTGCTACAACTGGTGGTGTTTTTGCCACCACAGCTCATCCCAGCTCTGAAAGTGCAGTTCTTTGGGGCCAGCACAGCAGAGGTTTGCCTCCTAAACTCGATTTATTCTCACACCTGATGCCCAAACAGGTGGGAGCAAGCACAGGAGGGCAGCCAGAGCTCTCCTGACTAATGGACAAAATGTGCTAATGGACAAAAGTCACAAAAGTTCTGCCACTGGTGCATTTGCACTCACAATCATTTATTTCCTCCCATCCTCATCCTGTCTCTTTTCTCTTTCCATTACCTCTGGCCACATTTTCAGATGGAGAACAGAAATATTTCTATTGTAAAGCACTCAGCGTGCTTTGCTCCTCTCTCTTTAGGGATAAAATGCCTTTTTATGGCAGAGGGGGGCTGATGAGGCTCCTGGACTGATAAAATCAGACCATTTCCTCCTGGGAACTGCCAGCTGGAGAGGAGAAGACAGCCGCTTGTGCTCAAGAGAAGTTTCACATGACGTTAAAAGAAACCATCTGCTTTTTCTTCTCTGTCCTTGTTCGAGAACAGCTTGTGTTTGCAGCTCGCAGCTTCACACGTGGCAGTAACCTGCGGGACTTTGTGAAGCGCCGAGCTTGTTTTCCTGCTGCCAGAAAAACGCATAAAAGATCGGGAGGAAGGCGTTTCCCTCTGATCCCCCTTTGTGTGCTCGGTTCTCTTTTCTCAGCGGCGGCGGTGGAGCCCAGCTGATGGGGACAAAGCAGAACGCGAGGCACAGGAGCTGATCTGTGCTCCTGCTCAAGGAAAAATGGGATTTTCTGTCGCTGCATATGCAGAGTTTCTGGTTAGGACAGGCCAACAAATGATTCCTCTGCTGGGAGAGGAGGCTGAGGTTCAATAGAGGGAGGAACTGCAGTTGTGCTGGGGATAAAAAGATCCCTCTGAGCCCCAGAGGTGCTCACAGCCCTTTCTGAGGAGCATTTCAGCAGCTCCCATCCAGCTGATTCCCTGGGCAGTGCAGGAGCTGCAGGAGAGCAGGAATGAAGGCTGGAAATCCTGCCACCAAAAATTCCTGCCCTGGCTTCTGTGCCCTGCAGCATTTCCCATCTCAGAGAGATGATCCTCGACAAAATTCCAGCTTTCCAGCTGGATTTCCATTTGCTTGGCTGCAAAGAATTCACTTGTGTCCCATGTTTTAGCAGAGCTTTCTTGTGTTTCCTTAAGCCCCTTCAGGATTCCTGAAATCTGTGACAGTTCCAAGGTGGGACTTTGCTGTGCCATTTATCCGAGATTTCCAGCAGGATTTCCTGCAGGAACACCTGGATTTCTGATTCAGGGCTCTGGCTTCCTGGTTTGGAGTTTACCTCTTACTGGGCTTTACATTCCCATTTGTCACTGTGATGCACAGAGGGAACCCAGCAACACACACAACAGGGTTCAGGCAGAGAAGAAGGAAAGAACTCTCCAGTTTATTGTTGACCTCGTATCTCTCAGTGTCTGGACAGTGAGCAGAGGTTGGACAGAGAAGTTCCCACCTCTCCATCCCCACTGCTCACCTGAGCAGTCCATCAGGTGAGATCTTTTACAAAGGAATGCAAACATGATCCTTATTTATCTTACAATGCATGAGAACTGACTCCATTACACCAAAACAAATCTGGAGGTTTATTTTCAGGGACCACTCCCATTCTTTGTAGAGTTTCAGCCCTTGTGGCTGTCTGCCAAAAACCTGGCAGAGCACAGGAATAACAGAAGGTGCTGAGCTCAAAAAAATGGATTTTTTTTTTTCCCTCTTGATTGCAGGTCTGGCTGAAACTCTGGTTGAAATTATTCACTTCAGCCAGCCTTGACAGAGGCAGGGGGTTGTGAGGGTGTTTCCCCTCCCGGTGCTGCTCCTGTCTCTCTTCTCTCTCCCCCACAGCCCAGGGATGATTTGGGCTGGCACGGGAAGGATCCCATCTGTACCCTGATGGTTTCAGACATCTGCTACCCATCGAGATGTGAGCTTAATGACAGCAAAGCAGCTCCCAGCACAGGCTGGAGCAGCAGCCAGGATGCTCCCTGACCTTTGGGTGTTCACTTGGAGGAGCCAAATGCGCGTCGGAGAAAATCAGGATTGTGATCAGCACGAAAGGACTGGGGGGGGATTGTTCCCTTCAGTGGGCCTGGGCATTCAGGGATGCCTTGGTTTTATTCTTTTGCCACAAAAGCCAGGCTGCTAACAGCAGGAATGACCAGGGAATGTTTGTGGTGGTTTCTCCTTCTTTAGATGTGTCAGAAGGATGCCAGATGCAGAATCACAGAATATTCTGAGTGGGAAGGGACCCCAAGGACCATCAAGTCCAACTCTTGAATGAATGGCCCATCCAGGGATCAAACCCACAAAAACATTTGGTGTTTTTATCACCAAATATATCAAAGTTTAGAATTTGTCAAACCTTTCCATCTACAGAAAATTCCTTTTTTTTCCTGGAATTCTTTTCCCTTTTTGTATTAAACCCTAACTGGTTTACTTAGTTACTTAATTACTGCTAGAAATACTAATAATCAGAACATTCTGAGCCTTGCTGAGAGCCTGAGTATCTTTTCCCAGGTCTTTCATGGTTTAAAGGCTGTTCAAATCCCACCAGGACACAAACATCCCATTTCAAGGAGTTTTGCAAGGATCAAACCCAAGGAGTGAGTCTGACCAGATCAAGCAACATCATGAAAGTGTTCCCGAGGAGGGACCCACCACAGACATTTAATCCTTCACAGCTCAGGGAGCCCTGGGGGTGTTTGATGTCCCTCCCCACGGAGGGAAAAGCTCGGTTTTCCTCTCAGAAAAGCTCAGATTTTGATGGATCACAGGTGAGCTGTGAAACCTCACAACAAAACCCACATTATTTTTTTTTTTTATTTTTTTTTTTTTGTCCAGCCACCACCCAGCCTCCTCCAGCTCTCTGAGCAGCTCTGCCCTCCTCCTGCTCACTGCTCTGAGAAATCCTGGGGTGCTTCACTGAGCAGAGTTTCACCCCCTGTGATGCCCTGGAGGTGAGAATTGAGTGAACTTGGTGACCTTTCCCAGCTGCCAGCTCACAGAGTGCCTGAGCATCCCTGGCCCTGCTGGAAGGGGTTTGGGTGGTGCCCTGGATGTGCTGGAGCCCGAGGAGTTGCCAAGGAAAAGGACAGTGACATATTTTGGTTTTGAGATGTGTCTCAGGCCCTTTTCCAAGTGAGCATTCGTGGCTCTGAAATGCCTTGCTCATAAATGTGTGTCAGGAACCTCCTGGATTGTGGTTATTACAGAAATGCTCATAGGAATTAGAATATGAAAGCAGATAAAAGACTCTGTTTCTACAGTTGCATACTTTCAGCTACATAGATTATGTTATTAAAATCTGACAAGTTGGCAATCAAAATAAAACACTGGCTTTGTTAAAAGTAATAAAGATTCAGACTCTGCAACTGTGTTAAGCAGCTCAAGGAGAAAAAGGAATAGTCTGAGTATTTGGCTCTTGCTGTTGCAGTTTCTCTGCTCTCTCTAGGCATAAATGATAGTGAGAATACTCTGATTTTGGCTTTTTCTGACAGATACAGTGAATCCAACCCAATGTGTAGGTTTAAATTAACCCGTTTCATTTTGTTACCCATGATAAAACAGATCTGTCCAGACAGATGTGCTCAAGCTCATGAAAGCAGAATTTTCAGTGAGTTGATCTACTTAACAGAAAGAGCCTCATAAAAGTCAGAAAAATCTCTTCCAAAGGGACTGGGAGAAAGCAGGAGAAGCTCTTTGAGCAGCTCGAGGCAGCAGTGACACACGTGAGCTGGTTGGCAATGCAGAGCCCCTGAGTTTTCACCCTGAATTCCCCCTGTGCATGTTCAACACAGGGCTGGATTTGCAAGCCAGCCCTGCTGCTTATTTATCCTCATTTCTGCTCAGCCCCTGGCTGATATTTACAGATACCCATGCAGCTGCTGGCTGTAAATGCTGGCTACATAAATATTTCAACGATGGAGAAGATACTCAGGTTTGTCTTCCCTCCTCTGCAATTTGTGTTTTCCCCCCTGCAAGCAGCCCTGCCCTGACCTGAGCTGAACTTGCCCCAAAAATGTGGAGCAAAACCCACCCTGGTGCAGCTGGCACGGGAGCAGGTGTGAAAAACGACTTTTAATTTAAAAGGTTTAATAAAAACCAACAAGGACAAGACAATAAAGGTAGAGTGTGCCAGGTGTGTTTGGCATTCAGGCAGGAGCACACCTCACAGCCTTGGTGACTCTGGTTGAAATGCCCCAACCTGTTGCATATTCACAGACCCTCATGCATCGTTTAAAAACCATTCCATTTTATTTCCAATTGTGATCCCAGTCTGTTGCAGATTCTCTGATAACAGGTGATCAATAAATTCCTTCCCTGTGGTTCTGGTGTCCTTCCCATCATCTTCATCAGAGAGGAAAATCCAAGAATGTGCAGAATTCCCTGATTACCATTCTCTGAGTTAGTTACAAAACCTTTTTGTTTTCTTTTACATTACCTCTGAGTTAGTTACAAAACTCTATTTTTTTTTTTTTAACATTACCACATCACAGCCCAAGAAAAATCTATTTATCACACTGCTATTTCTGACAAATCCATAAGAACTGTTTTAATTTCAGAAACATTTCAGGGAGTGCTGAACACAGAAAATTTATTGCAATCAGGGTAGCTTTGTTTGCTTAATGAATTTTTTTTAAAAAGTGTATTTGAATTGTGGATTTTGGTTCCTATGGACAAGGTAAATATTTTGGGACCCATTTTTTACTGTTGCCATCACACGCAGGAGACACCAGAGGAAAAATTCTTTAGTTTAAGAGTGAAATTCCCCAGAAGGAATGCTGGAATAAATTCCCAACAATTCTTTAGTGAGGAGCCAAGGAAGCAGGGCACAAAAAATACCTTTGGAAGACTTAAATAAATTTGCTGACAGGAGTTACCAGTTTTTAAAGATTAAATGAACTTCCCTGGTTAGAAGAAACATCTCCCTCCCCTCTAAACCAGTATAATTTTTGGTGATACATTGATTTTTTTTGTCCAGTTGCCCTCATCTCACCCATTATCAGCAGACTGGGAATGCTGCTGCAGAGGGGGGAAAATGGGAATCTTTTTTCACCTTTCAGTTGCTGAATCCTTTCCCAAAAAACTGCAAAAGGTCACCAGGAGAGCCTGAGAGCGAGGAGTGGATAATGCAGCTGGGAAAGGATCAGCTGGGAAAAGGAACAGGGGAAAATGTGTGTTTTTGTGCTCGGGAAGAGGTCAAGATGAGAGCAGTGAGAGCAGATGAAATTCTACAGGCAAAGGCAAAGGGAGGAAGGCAATGGTGCTGACACTGAAAATGTGTTTGGGTTGATTGATCCTTCTGGATCCACCTCCAGATCACCAGAATAACTCAGGGAATAGACAACACTGGCTGCAATTTCAAACCTGGCAATGCAGGCAAAACAATCTGTTGTTTCCTGTTTGCTACAGTTGCTCCTTTCTTTGCCTGGAAAACATACTCGGTTTTCCAAGTAATTAAAAATATTTAAAAGTTCTTCTCAGGACCGGGACAGCAAAAGTTTAAAGAAAACAAAATTAGATTGAGTAATAAATTGATAAAAAGGATGCTTAAAACCTCCTCCTCCCCAGGTAACACAACACAGAGAGGAACTGGCTGGAGAGGGAAGGCAGCCCCAAATCAGCTGGGCATCATTTATAAATTTGAAGGAATGCAGTCATAAATAAGCCAAGCCCAGGCTGGGCTTGGATTACATTTTTTATGACAAGGTTTACATCAGCCCTGGCTTGCGCAGGGGGCTCTGGAGCCCCGGGGCTGTTTGCTGGTGGGCGGCAGCTCTGCCTGCGCTCCTGCCGGAGCTCCGGGCGTGAGCAGAGCCCCGGCCAGAGGCAGCAGGCAGAGAGAGTGTGCTGAGAGCTGGGGCTGGCCCCAGGGCTGCGGGAAAAGCGGCTAAAATCCGAAAGAGAAGCCTGGCAACGAATAACCAGGACTGGCCTTACCCTGCCACAGTTTCTACCCCTCTGAGGGTCCCTGCCGGGCTAGCTCCAGTCCCTCAGGGGGGAAACTGTGTGGCGAGGACAAAAGATAAAAGACTAAAAAGGCGCTCCCCCTCTCCAGGTACAGTTGTACAGCTTTATTCCATGAAAACCTGATGAGGAAGAGAACCTGGCCACGTGGCCAGGGGGGTTTATCTCCTTGGGAAAGGGGAAGGGGAAGGGAAAGGGGGAGGGTCTGCTGCCCAATAGGAGCTGACTCCAGGACAGGTAGGATCAGGTAAAGGAGCACAGAGGGTTATGGGAAAGTTACATCTTTTTGTGTGGATTTTACAAGACTTCTGGTACAGTTTTAACAAAACTACTTTGTGAAATACAACATTACCCCACACATCGTCACCTCGCTACAGGCGGCAGGAGCAGGCTGTGGATTTTTCACCAGGGTTGTTGCCAGGAGCTCTGTGGGTTCCCTCTCCTCCTCTGGCTGTGTGTGTCTCCTCTTTTTCTGTCTGTGTGGCCTCTCCAACTCAGATATTCCCCAAAAACAGCACAGGTGGCTCCACCAGCCAGCTCTCGATGCACTTTTTTGGGAGTTGAGGCACTAACAGCACCCATTTGGCCACTGCCATGTGTTCCTGTTGGTTAAATCCCCCCAAAAATGGGTTTGGAGGTGTCAGATCCTTTGGGTTCTCGTGGAGATGCCTGAGTCTCTCTCCAAGGTGTCCAGAGAAGCCAAGGAAATGCTGGTGTCTCTTAAAGACAGGGAAAGGGCTGAACTCGCAAATTGTGGGAGATGCCAAAGGGAGCAGGTGATCCAAGACAACAAAAAGATGCATTGGCACGAGGGTGGCATTGAAAGGAGCAGGGTTACAAAGAAATTGTCCCAGTTCTGTGTCCCTGCTGGTGCCACACTCAGACTGCTCTCCCCGTTCTCAAAACAAGGAAAGCTGCCAAATTTGGGAGCTCCAGACCTCTGGGGGCTTTTAACAGAGACACCCCCAAAATAAAACAACTGAGCTGGAGTGAGACCAGAGTTTGTTCTTCAACACTCAGGGAGCACTGCCCTGTTGAGGGGGTTATAGGTGAGGATGTGTCTGACCAGCAGGTGAGGCAGGCACAAATTCCTCCAAGTCTCCTCTGCTCCCATCCCAATTTGTCCAAGAAATGCTCTGATCTTTTCACACCCTCCCTTTCCTCCAGGACCCCAAGCCAATTCCATCTGCTGCTGTGTCAGAGCAGAATGGGACAGGTGAAATATGTTGTCACTTGAGTATTCCAGAGGCTGAAATATAAATCAGGAAAGGCTTCTTCCTATAGGGAGTGTTGATTTGGGATTGATGGCACTGCTGCTGGGAGCACATCACACCCACCCACTTCAGAAACGGCCCCTTGTTATTCAGGAAGAATTTTTATTTGTTCCTGGAGGGTGTAAGGGAGAGTCTTCTACAGGAAATGGAATAAAGATTAATTGGTACAAGTAAATTAAAAAATGTAGGTGTGAAGAAGTCTGAACTGCTGGAGCCTTTAACCAGTGAAATGTGGAGTTAAAGCAACTCCTCCTTCTCCCGTGTGGGCTCAGGTTCCAGAAATGGTGCATGGAGAGAGAAATGAAATGCTGAAATGAAAAAGAAACCAAACCAAACCACATCTCATCACACATTTTAACTGTGGATCAGGCAAAGAACGTGGACACATCTTTTTTTTCCCCCTTCTCCTATGCCTTTATTGCACCGGAGAACTTGAGTGCAACAGGAATTCCAATGGAAAGTGAATTTCTTCGTTGTAAAGCCTCAAGACTCAAGCATCATTTCCATCCAGGTACTGAAAAAGACAAACCCCTGTGAAAAAGGCAGCACAGAGTGCAGAATTAGCTGTGGCATTTTCTCCTGTGAGAAGGGAGAAAGACCAAAGTGAAATTGCATTGGCATTTTAATGCTGGCTTTTCCTAACTCTTGCAAAATTATTTTTGGCACCCTTCATAATAAGCATCCGAACAAAATATGCAATAGAAAATAAATAATCTGAGGAAAAATCCCACCTCAGCACAGAGAAATGTCACTCATAGTTCATCATCACCTTTGGATCTGCTTGGAGAAGCTCAGGAATGATTTTTTTTGGCTGTCTCAGGGATCTCCCCACGAACTCCCCTGGGCCAGGAGCTTCGTCAGGGTTTTCTGAAGAGCTGCAAGCTCTGATTAACCTGCCCTGGCCTCTCTGCTCTCACAGCAGCCCCTGGGACAGGGCAGTTGCAAGGAGTGTTCCAAATCAGGTAATTAAAAACGAGAGGCCACTGCTCACAGTAATTAATCCAAGATCTGCTACAGCACTGGCTTGAAAATCGGGCAATTAGTGGAAGCCGGGGTGGGGAACTTTCATTGAGTTCACACTTGGAGTGGTGAATATTTTAACTTTTCTCTTGGTCTTTCATAAACTCAGCGTGGATAAAGAGCCAGGAAAGGATCCTCTGGCCACTGACTCCTTGTCCAAGGTTTGATTCATTTGCTGCTGAAGTCAGGGGGGATTTTTCACGTGGAGCTCAAAGCTCCAATATTAATTTATGTCTGGCTGCTGGTACAATTTATTTCCCCTTTCCCTCCAAAAGGGTGTGGGCAAACACCAAAAGTCCTTAAATATAAGATCCTCTCCACGTTTTCTTTGGTTTGCACTGGAAGAGAAATGTGATAATGCCCTTAGGTCTTTGACTGGACATCAGCTTCTCCCAAAATCTACAGCACAGCTGTATCTTTACAAGGAAAGCAATCCTCCAGTGAAGCTGCACACCTTGGACACCCCCAAACGTCTGAGGTTGGGCCTAATACAACAAAATGATATTTTTAAGAAAATTTCTTCCTCCCAGGTGTTTCACAGTGCCCCAAGTCCTCTGCAATATTTGAATGCGAGGCGCAGCAGGATCCTCAGGGAGGGGTTAATGCCACTGATAACAGACTCTGCAAGACCCAAACTCCATTCAGAATATTTGAAAAGGTCACAGCTTCTTTATCAGAAAATTTAGTTAGCCCTGAAGCAAGGAGTTTCTGGTGGCTTTTGTCTCCCTCCAGACTCCAGTGATGCCCCTCTCTGTCTCTGTGAGTGGGCTCACTCTGGCTGTGCCCCAGAGGGGAGAACTGGCAGAACAGAGCAGCACACAGCTCCAGGCTGCTGCTGGCCCCGGAGGAGGAATTTCCTGATGGCTTTGCTTGGCCTAGCACATCCCAAACTCTAAAAAAACCACTCTGCAATTTAGTATTTTAGTATAATTTGGATGGTGGAGACGAATTTTGTTGTGGAACTTCACCAGATGCCTAGAGGGAGAAAACCTGAAAAACGTGGTTGCAGATTTATTTTTGTTAACAGAGGTGGAAGAATAGTTTATTTTTTTTTCCTTAGGAACACAAATGCTTAGGAAACTCCCAAAGCACTTGAAGAACTACTAAAAAAAAAAAAAAAAAATCAGAAATTCAGCTCAGCTCAGCTGGTTTGCCCTTTCAGCACTCTCAGAGAAGCAGTGTTTAGTGCTAGGAAAAGGTTGAAAGGGAAGCTGTGCTCCCCAAGCTGGAGAGCTCACAGCTGCAGGATTCCTGCTCTTCCTGAGGGGATCAGAGGCACAAAAGGATAACCTGAGACACGGGAGGATCACAGAGGATGCAAATCTCCAAGCAGAGCCTTGGTTTGCAGCTGGCTGCCAGGGGAGGGGAATGGTCTCCAGAGGTGCAGGGAGTTCTCCTTGGTGGAGCTGGTGCATCTCAAAATCCTGGATTTGCTGACAGGATCCAGAATTCCTCAGTGCCTGTGCCTGTTTGACCAAGGGATGCTGGAAAAATCCACCAGGGTGCAGTCTGCTTTTCAGGCCTGGACTTTCTGAGTTTCTAAAGCTTTGTTTTTCTGATATTTTGGCTTGCTGGAATTCACTCCCAGCAAAAGAACATAAACAACAGGACATGGCTTTTGTAACAATATTCATGTTTTGAATTCTTTCTGTGAGAGGGATTTTCTTTGCCATCCCTCTGGTTTGGTCAATGTGAGTGAAGAAATTTGTCTTTCATTCACCAGTCACAGTGGTCTGTGAAAAATTGTATATCAAAGAAACAATCCTAATAATAAAGATGCATTCTTCACACAACCTTAAAAGAAAAATCACCCAAAAAATCCCTGTCAGGTGTAATTCACTACAGCAACACCTGGGATCTCTTGCTGGGTGCATTCTGAATCCAAAATAATCCACACCACCCATTCCAACGGACTAAACTTTCCCTGTTTTGGCTCTCCAACCACTACTGCCCCAGAATTAAACCCAGACTATCTGCAGGAAAAGCTAATCCAAGGCTGGATGCTTGCTTGTAAATAAAACTTGGTGCTAACCCAATATTGCCACGACTCGGATGCAGCTTGTTACAGTGTTTGTTATTTAAGAGATTATTTGACTAAAGAAAAGATCATAAGTTTTGTTGTGTTTGATAGAAAAAAAACCCACAAACAAATCCTGCTGAGCCTGCTCTGCAAACATACTGAATTTCTGAGGATGAAAGGCAAGGCAGGGAAAGGTCATGCCTATTAATTTCAATCCTTGTGCAAACCCAGCATATTCCACACTTGCCTTGTAAGATTTGTGGCATTTGGGTAAATACATTTGTATTCCTTTCATGCTATTTACAGTCTCCACACTCTGCATTGCTGAGTGCATTGCAAGAGGGACCTTTTGCAATGCTGATGCACCTCAGTTAATTCAAAAGTGATATTTTAGGTTTATAATTTACTATTTCCATCCCAATTAAGTTTAAGTCGGTGAAATCCTATAAAATTTGGCAGGTTTGTTGACAGGATTGGACATTTCTATGCTTCCCACTATGAATCCATACCTTGACATGGCAGTAATCTGGCAAAATCCTGTGATATTGGGACAATGAGAGTGGAATTGGGAAGACTGGAGAGGAGCAGGACCCCCCACCCCATTAACAGAGACCTTTGTGATTCCTGTGCAGCCACAGGATGGGGAGAGGAGCTCATCCCACTGCACACCCCGGCTGTGAAAACAGGAAGGAAAAAAAATCTTTGATGTTAGAATAAAACCCAGGGTGTGTTGAGTGGGTGCAGAGAGAGGAGAGAGCCCAGCCCAGGGCAGCTGGAAAAAAAAAACCACCTGAAGGGCAGAGCAGGCTCAGCTCTCCTGTCACTGCCAGGGACAGCAGAGGCCACCACGGGAGATTTTCCCTCTGAGCATCCTCAGCTGCTGTGGCAGGAAATCAATGCTGGAGGGGAGGGCTCAGAGGGAAAGGAGTTTGGTGATTGTGGCAGGGGGAAAGCTGTGGGAGGAGGAGGAGGGGAGAGGAGATGGGTGTGGGATGAGTGTCAGCAGGGCTGTGGGTTTATGGCCATGCTGGGATCAGGGACAGCACCAGAGCTCATGGAACCAGGGTGGGAAACAGCAATCATTTCTGGGGCCAAGGTGATGCCTTAAGTTTGAGCTTTTATATTTTTAGGTTCTGTGCTGTTTAATTGGTTAGTTTGGGTTTCATATTCAGTGCTATGAGCTCTCTGCACAGAGCAGGCAGACAAAACAATTCCTGCTCCAGCTTGGCACCAAGGACAACTTCCAGGCCCAAGAACAAACCCAAGGGTGAAGGGAGAAGGAAAGCCAAGGAGGATGGAGCTGCATGGGCTGGAGCTGGGATTGCACCAGGAACTCCAGTGTGCTGTGGAGCAGAACTGATCCCAGTGTGACCCTCGTGCCCAGGTGTCCATTCTGTGCCCATCCTGGGGTCCCCTTGGCTGTGGGGCTCTGGCACTGCCCAGGTGTGCCCAGGGATGAGTTGAGGGGTGGTAAGGGATGGTTGTACAACACCCATCCTGTAAGTGAGCACTGAAGAGTCAGTGTGGTGTTCATCAGCTCTGCTTCCACGGGGTGGGGGATGCTGCTGAGGAAAAGAGGAAGAAGTGCTGATGAGGAAATGTTGCTGAGGAAAAGCTGATAAGGAGATGTTGCTGAGGAGATGCTGCTGAGGAAAAGCTCCTGAGGAATGTTTTCCTGCTTTGCCTGCAGCAGGATTCCTTGGCCAGGCTCTGTCGGGACATGGAGGTGACACAGGGGCTCACCCAGCAGCTGAAGGTGCTGTCCATCCCTCACTGCTGTGCATACCCCACTGCTGTCCATCTCCCTGCTGTCCATCCCTCACTGCTGTCCATCTCTCTGCTGTCCATCTCTCTGCTGTCCATCTCCCTGTTGTCCATCTCTCTGCTGTCCATCTCACCCCTGCTGTCCATCTCCCTGGTGTCCATCTCTCTGCTGTCCATCTCCCTGCTGTCCATCTCTCCCTGCTGTCCATCTCCCTGCTGTCCATCTCTCTGCTGTCCATCCCTCTCTGCTGTCCATCTCCCTGCTGTCCATCTCCCTGCTGACCATCTCCCTGCTGACCATCTCCCTGCTGTCCATCTCCCTGCTGTCCATCTCCCTGGTGTCCATCTCCCTCCTGTCCATCTCTCTGCTGTCCATCTCTCTGCTGTCCATCTCCCTCCTGTCCATCTCCCTGCTGTCCATCTCTCTGCTGTCCATCTCCCTGCTGTCCATCTCCCTGCTGACCATCTCCCTGCTGTCCATCTCCCTGCTGCCCACCCCTCAGCAGGCTCGGGGATGGAGCCTGTGTTGGGGAACGCCCTCGTTAGCGCTGAATGAAGCGCTGAAAGGAACATTTGAGCACTAATTACACGAGTTCCTGACAGAACAGTATCAACAGCAATTTGCTGTTCCATCCTCATTTACCAAACACCAACCCACGCTCGTTAATTAGGGATGTGATCCAGCCAGCAGCACAAACAGAGCACTTTCACTCGGGTGAGTGTATCCAGTGATTTCAGCATCTTCTGCTCCCGTGCTGGCAGGATCGGACACCAGATACACAACCCGGCCCCAACCCCAGCCCTGTAAAACACATCCCCTGAAAACAGCCTTCCAAGATCAAATCTAGCTGAGTTCTGCTGCAGAAAAATCGATATGCACACGGGTTCAGACCTGTTCGTGCACTGTCTCATTTTATATTGAATTTTTTCAGCTGGTTTGGTCGCTGTAATGGGGTTTAATTGCAAAAACAGGAGATCAAAATGGGATGGAGACTCCACCACCCACCCAGGCAGCTCCTTCCAGTGTTTCATTCTGGTGCAGCAGCAAAGATCACGGAAAATTTCTCATCATGTTCTTCCATCTGGGAAAAAATCCTTTTACCTCATCCAAGACCAATGCCAGAATACGCCAGCAAGGACTGAGGCCTTAATACAAACTGAAAATATTTAGAATTTCTCTTCAAAGGCAATATTCCTCCTGCTGAGCACATTCTGTCTCCCCCACTTTTTCCTATTTTTGAGCTGAATTGAAGCCTGAGTCCTTTACAGAAGTTTTATCCCCATTCCACCTAAAGAAAACAGAATTTTTTTGGGAGCAGAAGATCACAGCCAATTACAGCTTCATCATGGATGCTGCAGCTGGGAGGGGAAATCTTCCCAAATATCGAGGCATGCTATAAAAGACTTGTGAAACCATTCAATTTCCAGCAAAATAGAGGTGGGAGTTTTGAGAGGCTCTGGAAAGCTGGGGAAGGTGATAGGAGAAGGAGCCAGACTTTTATTTGCATTATTTTATTCTTGTGCAAACCCAGCAAAATAGAGGATTGACCCCGAGTGAAAGAAGCCTCAGCTGCAAATTCAGTGGTGAGTTTATTTTTGAAAGATGCAGCTTTTTTTACCTGTGGAGAATTTTAGCCCTGTTTAGTGTCAGCTCCTCTATTACTGAATCTCTCCCACAGACTGAGCAGTCCTCTCAAAAGGAGGCAATTTGGATGGTGTTTAGACCAAATTTCAACTTCACTCAGCTGAGATGGGAACTTCAGTGACTTCTCACAAAGCCAAACTCTGAAGATTCTTCATGTTTAGGGTGGCTCTGTGTTATTACATTTACAAAAAATCAAACAGAAATTGAGACAATAGTGATTTTTCCTCAATTACAATTAAGCCATGCTGTCCTAGAAGGAAAATGCAGAAAATGAACATCAAAATCCCCTTTCAGGGACTAAATTCAGACAAGGTTTTGAGCCTGTATTAAATGTTAGACGTGTGAGTATTGATCTTAATTAAACAAAGGTGATCCAGGAAGAGATCAAGGGCTCGCCATTCCCCAGAGAGAAATGAAATTCTTACAGAAGATAAAGAGCACAATCCATTTTCTGCAGGAATTCCTGCAGCTTGCCTACAAAGGAGCACAGGAAGCCTTTGGAAGGAGATGGGGCTGAAACACAAAACCAAGGATGTGGCAGAGCCTGAGAGATTCCCAAGGCAGCTCCAGACCCACAGAGAAGCAGGAGAATACAGCAGCAAAAAAAAAAAAATAAAAAAAAAGGAGAAAAACCCCTGAGAGCTGAAATTCTGCAAAAACCAGAAATGAGAAATGGCTACAGAAGGCTTAAATAAAGTGGGGTTTTGAACCAGCAAGGAGTGGTGCCTGTAAAAAAATAAAGAAACCCAGAGGGATTTCTTTTTTTTTCCCCATTCTTTTCCTAGACAATATCTTCTTCTCCAATTCTTGGTGTCTTTAAATGGTTTTCTTTGAAGCTGGGCAAAGCAGACTTGCCATGAACTGCAGCATAGAAATTTGAGTGCTTGAAAATGGAACATAAGTGGGGCAAAGAAGCAAAAATTTGTATAAAACTAATTATTTTTGATATTCATAAAAACTGTCAGCTATAAACACTGCTGCCACCAACCTTTCCACCCTTCCTTCCCCTCTTTCCTCAAAATAAAAATGACTTTTTCATAGAAATAAATGGGTTTATGCAGTTTCTGCAGTAACCCCCAGTTTGTTCTGCTTCCTAAATGCAGCATCTCGATGATTTTCCTCCAAATGACTCGGAATTTTGGAGAAACCCACGGCTTGAACTCGCAGGGAATGGCATCAAATCAAACACTGAGTTATGCTGTAATTTGCCAGCTCCAAATTGCCAATTGCTCTTTTACTTTTCCATCACTAAATGCAGCATTTTAACCCCAAATCCACACGACTCCACAATTTTGTTCACACACAAGCAGATGGTATTTTAGTAGCAAATAAATGTGGCTTCTCCTCAGGATGTTTCACTTGTAAATATAAAAAGAAGCAGAAGAAAAAAAAAATTTTTTTTTTCCCAGAGCTTTAACTTGAGTTGGGGCAGGGTGGAATGGAGCAGCAGGAAAATTGGTGTTGCACAGTCAGAGCCAGACAATTCCTGTGTTTTAAGCCAGGAGAAGTTTCACATCCACTCATTTTTTGAGCCTTTCAGGGACCCCATCCCTTCCCTGGGGTGTCTGTCCCGGTGTTTAACCAATCTCCAGGGGAGGAATTTTCCCTGATGTCCACCCTGACCCTCCCCTGGTGGAGCTGGAGATGCTTTTCCCTTTCCAGGATCTGCCCAAACCTGAGGTTTCCCCTCTTCCCTGCACCAAGAGCTCTCCTTGTCCCCTGGGAAGAGCAGCTGGAGGGAGCAAATTGAATTCCACAGCCCCTTTTCAGCCCCTGACTTTGCTTCTGTGCCCCCTTTTCTCTAAAGTGCTTCCATTGAAATCCATCCAAAGAATTCCACCCCTAAATGCAGCTTCTGTTCAGGCTCTAGGTGAACATTAGGCTGAAATAAATCACCAGAAACGAAGAGTTTCTCACTATTTTTGTGCCAACATGTAATGAATAGGTACAAATAATTTCATATAAATAGAGAAACACCCCCATGCTAACCATGAATGGAGAAACACTTCAAAAATCCTTCTCATTTTGAAACAAAGTTGGAGAAAACACCAGGTGTCATTTTACTTTGAGATGATTTTGTGCTGTCAGAGCTCTTTTCTGCCATGCAATCACATTATTTTTGCAGATGATAGGACAGGCAGCATTTATCATCCCCTCCCCTCCTGAAATCCAAGTGACACAGACCCATCTATCTGCTCAGTGAGAGCACCACTGCTGCATTTATTTATTTTGGGAACATTCATTCCATCCCTCAAATTTAGCTTGTCTGGGAGAAGATCCTACCAGGGAGAAAAAAAAAAATAATAAATTCAGATAGATGGGGAGGCTTTTGCACTGTGCATTTACACAGGTGTCATTTTTTATCAGTTAATTGGAGACAGTCGTGGCCCAATGTTCAGATGGCTTCGTGGGGATGGTAAAAAATACTGACAGCAGAACAAAAGTGGGTGACAAACTGCATCATGTACCAATTAGCAAATCTCACCCTGCTGCTGTTCTGAGGGCAGTGAAAGGCAGACCAGCTTTGAAATGATCCTTTTGGGGGGGGGGAATTGTTGGAAAGTTGATTTTTCCTCCCTCTGAGGCAGCGACTCAGCCCTGGGAGTGCCTGAAATGAGGGAACATTTCCTTCTTAAACCTCATTTTCCTGTAGGCACTGAGCATTCCGTGCTCCTTCTCCCTTTGGAGACCCCGTGAGAGGGAGAGGGGAGCAGAGCAGGGATGCTCCTCCAGGCACTGATGAACTCAGGATTCACTGGGTGCCAGTCCCTGCCTGCCTTAAATCTTGGCCTGAACAAATTGGGAAAGTGTCACTGGGACAATTAACACAGGACAGGAAATTCCTCTGAACAGCTTGTGATGATCTGACTGTTTATTTCAAACACTTGTTCCCTTTTTGTACATTTTGGACAGAGCCCTGTGGTTGGTGAACGAGGGGCAGAACTCTTCACCCACGTTGGCCAAACCAGGGGGACAGCAAAAGAAATCCCACAGAAAGAATTCCAGACTTGGGTATCTTTACTAAAACGATCCTGATGTTCATGTTCAGGTTGTGGGAACGAGTTTCAGAAACCCAAATCAGGAAAAAGCAGAGCTTTAGGAACTCAGAAGCTCCAGTTCTGGAAAACTGAACACAGGAAGGCAAAGTGGAGCTGCTGAGGATGGGAGAGAGAAACAGCCTGAACAGGGGGGGCAGGAATTTATAAAATCAACCAGAGAGGAAGGGATTTCTGTACAAAGAGGCATCAGTCCCTCCCTGCCTCCCAAAATCCCTCTCTCCCAAAATCCTTCTCTCCCAAAATCCCTCTCCCAAAATCCCTCTGTCCCAAAATCCTTCTCTCCCCAAATCCCTCTCCCAAAATCCCTCTCTCCCAAAATCCCTCTGTCCCAAAATCCCTTTCTCCCAAAATCCCTCTGTCCCAAAATCCTTCTCTCCCAAAATCCCTCTCTCCCCAAATCCCTCTCCCAAAATCCCTTTCTCCCAAAATCCCTCTCTCCCCAAATCCCTCTCTCCCAAAATCCTTCTCTCCCAAATTCCCTCTCTCCCAAAATCCTTCTCTCCCAAATTCCCTCTCTCCCCAAATCTTTCTCTCCCCAAATCTCTCTCCCAAAATCCCTCTGTCCCAAAATCCTTCTCTCCCAAATTCCCTCTCTCCCCAAATCCCTCTCCCAAAATCCCTCTCCCAGATCCCTGCTTTGTGGGGTTTTCCTGTTCCAGCCCAGAGAGCTGGGATTTGGAGGCAAGAGGACAGATGTGGGCTGGGTTTTTCCAGGCCTGCAGTTTCTAAGTTCTGTTTCTTCGTGATGTTTTGGGTTTTTGAAGCTTGTTCTCACAGCTTGAACACAAACATCAGGTTTTTGTGTCTGGAATGAAATCAGTNTTTGGACAGAGCCCTGTGGTTGGTGAACGAGGGGCAGAACTCTTCACCCACGTTGGCCAAACCAGGGGGACAGCAAAAGAAATCCCACAGAAAGAATTCCAGACTTGGGTATCTTTACTAAAACGATCCTGATGTTCATGTTCAGGTTGTGGGAACGAGTTTCAGAAACCCAAATCAGGAAAAAGCAGAGCTTTAGGAACTCAGAAGCTCCAGTTCTGGAAAACTGAACACAGGAAGGCAAAGTGGAGCTGCTGAGGATGGGAGAGAGAAACAGCCTGAACAGGGGGGGCAGGAATTTATAAAATCAACCAGAGAGGAAGGGATTTCTGTACAAAGAGGCATCAGTCCCTCCCTGCCTCCCAAAATCCCTCTCTCCCAAAATCCTTCTCTCCCAAAATCCCTCTCCCAAAATCCCTCTGTCCCAAAATCCTTCTCTCCCCAAATCCCTCTCCCAAAATCCCTCTCTCCCAAAATCCCTCTGTCCCAAAATCCCTTTCTCCCAAAATCCCTCTGTCCCAAAATCCTTCTCTCCCAAAATCCCTCTCTCCCCAAATCCCTCTCCCAAAATCCCTTTCTCCCAAAATCCCTCTCTCCCCAAATCCCTCTCTCCCAAAATCCTTCTCTCCCAAATTCCCTCTCTCCCAAAATCCTTCTCTCCCAAATTCCCTCTCTCCCCAAATCTTTCTCTCCCCAAATCCCTCTCCCAAAATCCCTCTGTCCCAAATTCCCTCTCTCCCCAAATCCCTCTCCCAAAATCCCTCTCCCAGATCCCTGCTTTGTGGGGTTTTCCTGTTCCAGCCCAGAGAGCTGGGATTTGGAGGCAAGAGGACAGATGTGGGCTGGGTTTTTCCAGGCCTGCAGTTTCTAAGTTCTGTTTCTTCGTGATGTTTTGGGTTTTTGAAGCTTGTTCTCACAGCTTGAACACAAACATCAGGTTTTTGTGTCTGGAATGAAATCAGTGTTTGGGTTCTTTCTGTGGCATGGACTGTCTTTGCTGTCCCTGCTCTGGCCAGCGTGGGTGAAGAGTTCTGCCCCTCGTTCACCAACCACACTGGCCTGGCCAAAATCTAGAAAATTTGTGTTGAATAAATCAGAGTCAGCTCATCTCTCCCTGCTTTGTGGAGAATTCTGTGTGGTGTGTCCCTCTCCACAGGGACAGCCACATCTCGGGCAGGCAGCTGGATCAGCTCTCAGCACAGGCAGAACTCTCAGGAAGGTGCTGAGAGTTAAAAGTGAAGCTGAGAACTCCCCCACAGTACATAAAANGCATGGACTGTCTTTGCTGTCCCTGCTCTGGCCAGCGTGGGTGAAGAGTTCTGCCCCTCGTTCACCAACCACACTGGCCTGGCCAAAATCTAGAAAATTTGTGTTGAATAAATCAGAGTCAGCTCATCTCTCCCTGCTTTGTGGAGAATTCTGTGTGGTGTGTCCCTCTCCACAGGGACAGCCACATCTCGGGCAGGCAGCTGGATCAGCTCTCAGCACAGGCAGAACTCTCAGGAAGGTGCTGAGAGTTAAAAGTGAAGCTGAGAACTCCCCCACAGTACATAAAATATATAAAATATTTCTATATTTTCGATTTCTATATTTTCTATTTCTGTATTTTCAATTTCTATATTTTCAATTTCTATATTTTCTATTTCTGTATATAAAATATTTCTATATTTTCTATTTCTNAATATATAAATACAAATATATATATTAAATGAAAAATGAAATATATGTATTTCATTTATATTTATATGTTTATATAAATATAAAGTACATATCCCATCCCCTCCTGTCCCCCTCTGAGGCCAGTGAAGGTCTCCAGTCCTCCACCCTCCCAAGTCAAAATCAGATCTCTCACCTTTGCTGACAAAGACTTGAGCCTGAAGAGAAAAAGCAAATTTCCTGCCCAGATCAGGTGTAATTTTAAATACTCGAGGGCCATGCTGAATTCTGAAGTGTTTTTTTGGAAATGAGGAGATGATGGGCTGGCTAATCACTGGAAATTGGACAAACAGTAATGAGAAATATTTAGAGGAGGCAAGCAATCAAAATCTCTCGGTTCTTTGAGGGCAGAAAATCATTTTGATGGGGAAATGAATATTTGGGGGATGTTTCATTGTGGCTTCTTGTAAATGAATGGTTTTGCCTCCCCCTGGGAAAGGAGGTCAAGAGGGAAATCAGAGCTGGGGGAACAGAGCTCAAGTACTGCGAACGCCAGAAGCAGCAAAAACCCACAAAAATGAGATTATTTCCACTTTCTCTGTAATAATGTGGGCTGTGCTTTCATTGCCAGCCTTTCAGGATAATGGCATTACCAGGCCGAGGTAATATTTGAAATATTTATGCCTGGATGTGTTGTTTTTATGTAATTAGGGGCTGTGTTTGACACGGATTAATGCTCGTGGAAATGGGGTGTGTTGGATGCTTTGGTAAATATTTCCTTGCTCATTCTCCATGCTATTTTATTCTGTTTTTAATGAAACCATCAACAATATTTACAAATCTCCTCCTGAAATGGCAGCTTTTGATGTCTTAATTTCCCCATGAAGTACGGTTGGCCCTGGTTAGAATTCAGGATTTTAAGACTCTTGGGTATAATCCCTCTCTATAATTTACATGGAGCTTAAAACCAATAAACAAAACCTTCCCTCTGTGGTCTCCCTGAGAACACAGAGCTTTGTTTGGCTGGGGTTTTTTTTTTTTTCAATTTTAATGGGAATATTTCTGCAGAGCACAGGGGGTGTGCAGAGTGAAAGGTGCATCCCATGACTGCACACGTGCAGAACAGTTTGAGGGCAATAATAAAAATATTATAATAAAATAGAAGAAATAATAAAGATTTCACAGCCTGGGAGAGGTTTTATCCCTGACTTTCAAGGGGGTGATTTGGGCAAGGTCACAAAGGAAAGGTCACCCCTTGCAGGTCAAACCCAACCCTGATATTTTCCTCCTAAGGAGATATTTTCTGATGTGCAGGGATTGAAATTGTTTATTCAACGTGAAATTTCTCTTATTGCCTGATTTCCCTTGGAAAATCAGATTAATTCCACGAGAAACCACTGACACTTGTCTGAACATCACCAAAAATATACAGAATAAATGTCTTTATTCCTCATGGCTCATAAGGGCATAAATGAGTCTTAAAAACCCCAAACTGAACACAAAAACCTAAAAAAATCACATTGTTTTGGTGCTGAGCCACCAAATAACAACTTTGGGAAGGACAGGAGGGAAGAGCAGCAGCTCTTTATTGCCTGGCTGAAGTCACAGCTTGGTTGATATTATTATTTTTTTTTTAATTTATTTTTTATTTAAGCTCTCCTAAATGGCAGCTCAGCTTTAAGCATTGCTCTCCTGTGCTGGCAGGAGGAAAGCTGAGAGGCAGTGAAATGCTGCTTCATGTCAGCAAGACAGAAAAAGGATGTTTTTTATCATGGGCATAACCCACACAGACCTTAAAAATAACTCAATTCCTGTGCCCAAAAGTTTTTCATTTTAGAGGTGGGAACCAAAAGTTTGTTAATGTTGGGTGGCAAAAATCTGGCAGAAATAAACATTAAATTCTGCATAATGCCAGAAGAGATCTGAGAAATGAAACCAAAAAGGGCAGAAAGTTCCTTTGCCAGCAGCCCCGGTGGCCGGGGAGGATTGCCTGCGTGCAAACCCCTGCAGGCACCCAGAAAATGGAATTATTCCCTCAGAGCTCAGCCTTGGGAGCCCTGGCACCGAGGTTTCGGCTCTGGCTGAGAGCTGAAGCAAGGCCTGGAGTGAAATAAATGAATTTATTTGGCATTTTCCCCTCCTTCCTTCTCACTTGTGGCTCACACCAAGCCCCACCTGCTTTGCAGAATCTGTGCCCTGCCCAGAGCCCTGCAGGCATGCAAATTCAAAAAGGAAACTTTTTGTCCTCCACTCCCCACAGAAAGAAGAAAAAAAAAAAGCATACAAAACTTCATATTCCTATTTATATGCATGTTCATTCAAATCTTTATATATGATATACTTATAGATCATATACTTATTTATATGGATGTTTATTCAATTCTTGTGAGGTTTTCCACTAGAGGTAGGCTCAATTTTAAAAAAAAAATCAAATGAAAAATTCAAATGAAAAGTTTAATTTGAAAATTAAATTTTAAAATTCAATTTGAAAATTAAATTTGAAAAAAAAAAAAAAAGGAAAAGATAAACCCCATCCTATAATCTCCTAAGAATTTCGGTCCCTTTGCTTCTCTGAGAATATTTCTTGTTGAGTTCTTCACCAGCTAAAGAAAATAATTCCCTCCAGTATATCAGCGAGATTGTGGAATCCTCCCGGAGCTCTGCTGCTCTTCCCCTCAACAAGGAAATGTCATTTTGGCCAGGGAATCACTCCTCTCCTGGAATTCGGCTTTTTTTGAAGTGATCAACGCTGCCCAGGCTTTGGAGCCAAGGCTCGTTTGAGCCTCATTGTCTCCCACTCCGAATGAAAAAACAAAGTTTCATTATAAAAGAGTTTGGTTTTTAACACAACACAGAGAAAAGAGAGGGGTCTGGGCACTAAGCGCAGAAAAGAGTGAAAAAATCGGATTTTCCCCGGGTGAAACCCTCGCAGGTGGCTCCTGAGGCTCACCCAGCACCTCACACTCCCTGGGAGATGGAGAGGGGAGAAGAGAAAAGAAGAATTTAACAAGCTGCACTTTTTTGAAAGATGTGGAAATATTCCAATAAACCAACGCAGCTCCTTAGCAGACAAAGCAAACCACGATCGTTTCCCTAGGCTGCTTAATTACAAGTGAGAGACTGCTGAAGAGAACAGCAAAATTAAGTTTTAATTAAAGATATCAGGCAGATGATGATACTCATTGATAGAAATTGATAATTAAATAATGCTGTAATTATTATTAATTGCTTCCCTGGCTGTTCTTCTCCATCTGATCATTTTCTTGAGCTCTTCAGAATATTTTTTTTTTTTTTTGCTTTAGTCTGTTCAGCTTTGAAGCCTTTCTGATGTCGCTGCTTCTCCAGCAAAACTCAGGAGCAAAACTTGTCCTTAATAAAAATCCAACGAAGCAAAATTTAATTAAATTTCACTGGTGCCAACAGCATTAAAATGGAAATGAAATCTCACATTCAAATCACAGAACTTACCTAAAATCTTCAGACTATTCCTGGAAGCAGCGAGGAAATGGTGGAATAAATCAAGGGATGGATGGGAGCAGGATAGAAAGAGAAATAAACTTGTGGTGTTTTCTCTTTGGGAAAAATAAAGGTTTCTTGTGGTTTTATCAATGGGTTTCTGCAAACTTTAATTCTGGTTTGTTGTTTTTTTTTTTTTTTGAGAATAAATATTTTCATCATCATCCATGGACAAGCATAGATTTTCTCCATAAATTGTTAAATGCCATTTTTAAGCAGTACTTCATGATCTATTTTCCATCCTCATGGATCTCAAAATGAACTTTTTGTGCTAATTCTGATCTGCACCCCCCCTGTTAATCAGGTCCAGAATGTTCCAGAAGTTTTGTAAATCTGCTCTGATTGCAAAATCAATACCAGTGCTGTCCCTCTGTCAAAACTGGGCTGGATTTAATCAATATCCAACTCAGTGACATTTTATAATATAGAATAATAAGGATTTTATTAACAAATTGCTCCTTGCAGCACGCTGTAGAAAATGAGGATTTCCATGGAAAACTGGAGCTTTTTTAGCAAAGAGAAATTTGTTTTTCTGAACAAATCTGAGCAATGTTCTGGGGCAGGACATGGTGAGCCCAAAGCTCCCAAACCCTTCCAGGGTCTTTGGAGGTGGAATTGCTCAGACAGAGCCAAGAAATTCAATTATCAGAGAATTTCACAGAATGTTGAGGTTGGAAGAGACCTTCGAGCTCATCCTTATGGATTATGGATAAAACAGCCCTTAAGTGGATAGAAAATAATTATTCTGTTAATTCTTTGGTTTAATATTAGCCTCAGAGTTCAATTTTGGTGGTTAATAGAGTAGAATAAATAGAATTTTTTTAAATCAATACCCATTAAGAGAGGCAGACACTTTCTAGGAAGCAAATCTGCTGTTTCATTTTTCATTATTTCACCTGCTGTGTGTTTGCTCCCTGTGTACAAAATCCAGAAACCTCTTCAGCCAGCAGTACAATATATGTATTCTACATACATATATAAAATATATATTTTTTAAAATTTTTTCCTCATGCCAGCACTCTTCAGACAAACACTGACTGACAGTTAGTAGGTGTCACTTTCTAATTTAAACCCCAATTTAAATTTACCCTTTTTATTAAATTTAATTTAATTTAAATACTGGTTTTGGAAGAAATACCAACCTCAAAACTGATAAAGATCAACCCCAACACTGATAAATATCAGCCTCAAAATTGATAAATATCAATCCCAAAATTGATAAATATTGACATCAGCATTGATAAATATCAACCCCAGCACTGATAAATGTCATCCCCAAAATTGATAAATATCAGCCCCAAAATTGATAAATCTCAACCCCAAAACTGATAAATACCAACCACCAAACTGATAAATATCAACCCCAAAATTGATAAATATTGACACCAGCATTGATAAATATCAACCCCAACACTGATAAATGTCAACCCCAAAACTGATAAATATCAGCCCCAAAATTGATAAATATCAACCACAAAATTGATAAATATTGACACCAGCATTGATAAATATCAACCCCAACATGGATAAATATCAACCCCAACACTGATAAATATCAACCCCAAAACTGATAAATATCAACCCCAACATGGATAAATATCAACCACCAAACTGATAAATATCAACCCCAAAATTGATAAATATCAACCCCAAAACTGATAAATATCAGCCCCAAAATGGATAAATATCAACCCCAAAACTGATAAATACCAATCAATCCACTGCTGCAAGGCACAGCCCAGAAAGGGAAAATCTGGGATTTGGGGCAGCAAAGCCCCCCCAGTGCTGGGAACGCTTGGGGACCCCTGGGATTTTCCTTTCAGAGCATCTCAGCCCGGGGCCTGAAGGATTGTTATTTTTATGCTGTTATTTTAATTATTATTTTAATAAAAAATATTATTTAAACGAGCCCCAGTCATCAGCTGAGCTGGCCACAGCCATCCCGAGCCTCTGATTATTTGTGTCACAACTAATCCTTGGCTTTGTGCTTTCCTGCTCCAAGCCCTGCTTTGAACCTTTTCCTTGCAGGGTTTGGGTTCAGGATTTATTCCTTCCAAAGCTCTTTCCTGGTGTGACTTTTTCCAGCCTAAGTTTGGAGAGGACCTTGAAGAGTTTGGTCTCCATCATGTAAATAAGCATTTATTGTGCACAGGATTCTCTGCAACCCAGCCCAGAGCTCTGAGTGCCATGTCCAGTTTTACCCTGGACACCTCGAGGGAGGGAAAGGGAAAAAGGGAAAAAGGGAAAGGGAAAGGGAAAATGGGAAAGGGAAAAGGGGAAAGGGAAAAGGGGAAAGGGAAAAAGGGAAAGAGAAAATGGGAAAGGGAAAAGGGGAAAGGGAAAATGGGAAAGGGAAAGGGAAAATGGGAAAGGGAAAGGGAAAGGGAAAGGGAAAGGGAAAATGGGAAAATGGGAAAATGNTTCCCTGTCAAACATCCTTCCCTTGGTCAGGGCAGAGGAGAGGCTCTTTGTGAGAGCCTGGATTCTGCATTTGAAGTTGTGCTCCCATTTCACTGCAGCCACTTTTCATCCAGAGGCTGAATATCAAACGGAACCGAGCCCTTGTGAAAACATTCCGAGGTAAAAGGCGCTCAGCTCTGGGCTAGAAAGGAGATTTTTCATCCCACCTCAGAATATTCTTTTTTTATTTTTCAGTATTTTAACGTGTCGGGTGCAGGGAGATCACGCTCATTTGCTCTTGCAAAGGTGAAAATTGGCGATTTGGGTCCGCAAAGGCCAGAGTGACCCTGCCTTGTGTCACTTTGTTATCAGCCCTCGCGGAGCGGCTTTGCCGTGGGCAGCACGATGGGATAATCGCCAAATTCACTCCATCAGCACTTACAGTGGAAATTGGGGAACACAGAAGTGCCAAGGAAAAATGTCAAAATCTTTGGAGAGAAGTTCAGTTTTACAGGGAAACCTTTGCATGGAATACACTGAAACCCAAGGCTGGTCCTCAGGCTGGGAAATGGAAAAATCAGGATTTTTCTGGGCTGTGAATTGTGTGTATAAATCCTGATAGCTGGAACTAGATGATCTCTAACATCTTCTCCAGCCCTATTCTATTATTATGAAAATAAGAAATGTATTTTCTTTGTTCTCATGATTTTGAATTTGGACTGATCCGAAATAAAAGCGTCTCCACCTAGAAAACAGAGAGATGCTTTTAAAAGGAGAGCCTGAACATTGCCAAGGGCAGCAAGTGCTTGCACCCTTCCAGGCTGGGAAATGGAAAAATCAGGATTTTTCTGGGCTGTGAATTGAGTTTTGTGTGTATAAATCCTGACAGCTGGAACTAGATGACCTCTAACATCTTCTCCAGCCTTATTCTATGATTATGAAAATGAGAAATGCATTTTCATTGCTCTCATGCCCTGATTTAGAATTTGGACTGATCTGAAGTAAAAGCATCTCCACCCAAAAAATACAGCCTGCATTTGGCTGACCTCTGCAATTTTAGCACTTTTCTTATCCACCTCTCCTGAAACCAAAATTTTCCAGAGTGTGTTTAAACGTGTTTAATAGAATATCCCTTAGCCGTGCCTTAAAACAGGCGACATTTGCTTTTGCTTTGGGAAATAAATAAATAAGTAAATAAGTAAATAAATAAATAAGTAAATAAGTAAATAAGTAAATAAGTAAATAAATAAATAAATAAATAAATAAATAAATAAATAAATTTTCTCCAGGTCTGGGAAAATTTCTGGGAATTTTCTCCGGGTCTGAAGTGTTGTTTAGAGCCCTTAAACACAATTTCATGCCTAAGGCAGCCAGCCTGCCAAGCTCCATTTCGGATCCCTGCCCCGCCACCGAGCTGCTCCCGTTCCACTTAACAGCTTTAACACTTGAGCCACCCAAACCCCACCAGACCAGCGAAATTCCCCAATTGCCTTTTGCTCCCTTCTCACATTTCCAGCCCGCTTCACGTGGCAGAAGGAAAAGTTTTCCAGGAGGTCACTCATGGGAGCTTTAAGCCCCGGAGCCCTCAGCACCGACTCAGCTGTTTGGAAAAATCACATTTCCTCCAAATAATTTTGCTTCAAGCGCTCTTTTCCCACTGGAGGGGACTTTTCAAGGAGGATTTCAATCTCCGGGACAATTTGCACCTTCGGCAATGATCCCCCCCAAGGCATGGGCAGGTCGAATTCCCGGTTTCAAAACTGCTTTTTCCTTCCTGAAAATCCACGAAAAAGGCAGAACCTTCGTTATTCCTAATGCAGGTTTTCAATCAGATGCTCTTCTTTTAAATTTGTAATTTTCCTCTGTTTTTCCTCTTCCGGATATAAAATACACCCCAGTAATTCCCACTGAAATCCAATTTTTGCTCGTACCCTGAGCAAAAAAATAAAAAACAACAGAATAAATTCCTCTTCCACAACCCTTCCCAAGGCCTCCAGGATTTACACTTCAGGATTTGATGGCTTCAGGATTTGATTTGTGTGAGGAAGAATTTGACTTTTTTATTACTCAACAAGGCTGGTTTGACAAATTTGTCTAATTAGATGATGGATTTTATGTTCTTTATTTTAACTTGCTGACATCTAGCGATTGAGCAGAGGTCAGGTGGGAAGCTCAAGGATGAGCCAGCACTTGTTTCATATTTCATCTTTCAAAGCCAAGAAAAAATGGCAGAAAACCTCCTCCCCAGCTGTCTGTCAGCAAAAGGAAAGACACCCCATAAATAATAAGCAGCATTTTCTGTTCACCTTCTCAGAGAGGAAAATCTAAACAGCAAAATATGGATTAAATGGTGTTAATTTAAATCCAACGCCGTGAAAATAGGAGAAATACCAATTCTTTCCGTTATCTGTGTTTGTGGTGATTATATTTTAAATTAAACTGCTTAAAAACAGGGAAGAAGAAAACACTTGGAAGCCTGAAAAAAATCGTGGAGTGATAACAAATTTATCTCAGTGAAATATCCTTTTTTTTAATGGATCAGTACACCTGGATAGAAGAAATCCTTTGGTTCTTTATTGAGCACTGCCATGGATGCCAACATTCCTGCCCTCACCTTAAAAGCTCTCTGTTCCCCCCACAACTCAGGGTCTGCTCTCTGCATGATCCCACTGGCCTGAAATTCTGATTTTCATCCCGAAATTCTGATTTTCCAACACAGCCTGGTTGATTTTTTTTTTTTTTTTCCTTTAAATGTCGTTTATTTTTATACCTGAGCCAACGTGGAGTTCTTGCCTGCACCCATCTGGCAGCTCATCAAGGTTCTCTCTGCTCTCAGGCTGGGCATGGAATAAAAGCTGCTCGCCTAAAAAGCTTTGTTGCTCTGTTGTTTCTTGCAGATTAAACTGATTTCAAGCACTTCCCCTTGCTTTTGTGTGAAAATGAGCTCTGCAATTGCTGCAATTATCTCAGCCAGCGTGGGAAGGGTAAATAACTCAGCTCAACCTTCCTGCCCCACCGGCTGATTCTTTTTATTCAGGAATATTTCTCTGTTTCTCAGGGTGAAAATGGATTGCTCGGTTGCAATGCAGCCTTGCTGGAGTGAAAATAAAAAGGGAAAATTAAAGTTCTCTGCTTTCTTCCTGACCACTTCCCCACAATTTTCATATATGTGCATGGAGGGTTTGTCAATTAAATTCTTTATGTTATGAGCAGCCAGAGAATCTGCCTTGGAAAAGAAGTTTATTTCTGGATTTGATTTCATAACTTATTCAAATCTCTCAGGACACGCTTTCAGAATGGCTTGTGCCTAATCTAAAGCTCTGGAAATAAAAATATTGCTTTGTTGTATTTTCCTTAATTCTGAAAATCCCATGATCCCATTTTCTCTGTCACCATGGCAGGATCAAAGAATTCCCATTGTGTCCCTTCCTGAGGAACCCATTAAAGTGCAAGGCTGGATTTCCTCAAATATTTCTTCATTCTCCTCGTCCCCAGAGCACAGCACAACTTTCTTTGTGTCACTTTGAGTTCCAGGAAACAGAATTTGCAGGGGAAATTTGGGTTTTGTTTTTTTTTTTTAGGGCTGGGGGAAGATCAATGTCATTTGAGCACAATTTGCTAATTGGGGATGAGTACCGAGGATGAACCAAGGCAGATTTGGGGTGGAGTGAGGTTGGTAAAATGCTGGAGAGTCTGCAGGCAGTTTGGAGAATTAGGAGGAACCAAAGCAAATGTTGAGGTGAAAAACCCCCTGCAGCTGTTTGGGAGTGTTTGGATTTTTTTGAGTAGAAACAACCAAGGCAAAATTCCGAGGGAAAATCAGGAGTGCCCTGGGATCCCCCCCACTGCACTCCAAGCAGAATTCACATTTTCTGAAGGGGCACTACAAACCCTCGACAGTTTGGCTGAAATTTTAGGGGGGACAGGGTGAGAAAAGGGCCAAAATCTTTGAATTTTAACGTCCCCAAAGCGTTTCTGTGGTTGATGGTCAGGGAAGGAGCTGGTGCCAAACTGAGCTCCAATTTTTGCGTTCAAATCTTTGTTTTTAATGGGGTGACTTTTGGGTTGGGGCAGGTTATTGGAGGGGGTTTAGGGCTGTCAAAGAGCACCAGTGTGGGGCTCTAAAAATCCAGTTTCAGCTGCCTGCATTAATTATGTTAATTATTAAAAATGCTGTTAAAAATGCATTAAATCCTAAACAATTCTGGGCAAGAGAAAAAAAAATCACGTGCAAATTTACTGCTTTCCTTAATCCAGTCATAATTTGTCCACTGAAGAAAAGCACAGAGCAAAGGGAAGATGCTCTACAGTCAATGGAGAAAAGGAAAAAAAATCTAGAGGGAGATTTGTCCATATTCTTTTAGGAAGGAAGCAATTCCTTCTGGAGATGCCTGTCCTACAACCTCTTACCTCAGGATAATGCAATTATTTTAAAAGATGGTGCAAACTTCACACTTTTTGTGCCTGAGGAGTTTGAAACGTGGCAAAAAATATCAAAAGAGCAGTAAATATTGCAAGAGCAGTAAATAAAATTAAATTTTTACATGCACAGATTGAGTGCTGTGACTGAGAGTCCTGTGAGGGTTGATACCAGTGGAGCCTATTAATCACAGGAATAAATCAGGAATAAATCAGTTATAAATACAGCTTTTTCCTTGCTTAATTCATGTTAAATTCACTATATTATTAGACAGATTTAAAGGGTATGAGTTGGGCCACGCTATTGAATCATGAGAATCTGTAAAAAATATGTTCCTAAACAGACTTTAAACCAAAGGAAAGTTCAGTCCCCTCTCTCCCAGAGCAGATTTTTTTCCTGAGGACATCAGTATCAGACAGCACAACCACTCTGTGCTCCGAGCCTTCCTGCCCAGACTGCCTAAAGAGCACAAATCAAAATACTTCAATTGTCAATGATTTTTCCCCATGGGGTGGCAAAGATGAGGTGAATAGTCACTAATCCAGGGGCTGGAATCCAATAATACAGAAACTTTCATACAATGCACTTTATTGCAAATCAAATGTTATTGCTTTTAGCACAGTACTGATAAACTGCTTTGTATTTTTTTTTTCCCTTCCCAAACTGCCTCAACGCCTAAAATTTAACCTCTTTCAGAATAGAAGCAGCAGGAATGAATAGCAACAAATTTTGGGGGGTTGGTTCTGAGGATATATCATGAATATATATCACTGAATGCAATCCTAGGGAATACCAAGTGATAATCAAGCTGGTAAATGACATTTTAAACCCTCAGCTGTGACTCCATTTCTGTAATCCAAGTCTTGGTGGAATTTTGCAGGATTTCAGAGTGGTTCTGTCAGGACCCAGTGAATTTTAAGGGAACTTTTGGGGTTCATTCCCTGTCCTCACCAGAGGGCCAGCAGGGCACAGCCCCCAGAATATTCCTGGCCCCTGGGGAGCCCAGCCTGGCCTCTCCCCCTGCCCTAAACCCCAAACACCCCCTGAAAACCCCCTAAACCCACTGCCACCCCTCCCCAGCCTGCCCCTGCTGCTGGTGCTGGCTGCACAAACCCTTCCTGCAAAACCCGGGCTCGTTCCTGGCTCTTCCCTTGGGATAAATGCAAATCGACCCCAGGGCATGGAGAGCTCTTAATTAAAGAAAGGGAAAACCTTCGGGGGGGTCACCTGGGATGTGGGAGCTGGGATCAGGGATCAGTTTGTGGGAGCTGGAAAAGGGATCAGTTGGTGGGAGCTGGGACATGGATCAGTCTGTGGGAGCTGGGACATGGATCAGTTTGTGGGAGCTGGAAAAGGGATCAGTCTGTGGGAGCTGGGATCAGTTTGTGGGAGCTGGAAAAAGGGATCAATTGGTGGGAGCTGGGAGAGGGATCAGTTTGTGGGAGCTGGGACAGGGATCAGTTTATGGGAACTGGAAAAAGGGATCAGTCTGTGGGAGCTGGGATCAGTCTGTGGGAGCTGGGATCAGTTTGTGGGAGCTGGGACAAGGATCAGTCGGTGGGAGCTGGAAAAGGCACCAGTTTGTGCACTGACGTCCCCTGGAGAGGGTTGGGTTTGGGGAGCTGTCCAAATGCTGCTCTTTTCGGACAGCAGCACTGCTGCTAAACTTGCTGCATGGATGTTCCAAGATCCCTTTTCCCCGTGGGTTTAATGCTGCCCTGCATTCCTTCAGAATGCAACCACTGCTCTCACACCTCTGGAACCCACAGAGATCCTCGGCAGAGCAGGAGGGCAGGAGCAGCCCAGGAGAACCCGAGGCCAGGCTGCAGAGCCTGGGAGCAGCCTGGGCCAGTGGAAGGTGTCCCTGCCATGGATGGGGTGGGAAGGGACGAGCCCTGAGGCTCCTTCCACCCCAAACCACTCTGGGAAGACAGGCAGTGATGGGTGTTTCTGGTTTGGAGGCAAATTCCTCCCCTGGTGCAGCCCCTGCTCCCTTCAGGAGACAGAAGTGGATTTGGTGTGACACCGTGGTGCTGTGGGATGAAAACCCTGCGCAGAGCTCAACCAGAGGAGTGTCCCACATCCAAACGATGTCCCTTGGTCATGGAAAGGCAAGAAATGGGGAGAAATGCAAACACTGTGTGGGGGTCGGGGAGAGGAACTCTGTAACAGCTTTTATCCCAACCCTGTGGAATCCTGGTGGAGGAAACACGAGCACCTGCCAGGATTTGCTGTCCCACTCAGGGACATCTGCTCCGTGTGTGTGGCAGTGGCAGGCACAGCGAGCTGTCTGACAGCTCCAGCGCTCCCCATCCATCATCCCCTCCCTCTGTCTCGCTGAATTATTCATTAGCATCCTGCCAAACGCGCAGGCAGCAGCTCCGCTGATCGTGCACCGAGTCCCAGCCCCAAAACCCATCAGAGGCGGGGAAGAAAATAAACATTTCCCTACAGGAACGATGAGCCTGTACCTGCAGCACCCAGGGAGGGAAATTCCCTCTGACAGGCAGCTGCTGGAGCCTTAGGAGCATTTTGTAATCAGGTGTTGCCTGGCTATTCACATCTTCCGGAGGAGAGTTTGTTGCTGAGGAGGGAAATGTCTTCGAACTCCACGGGAAGTAAAATTCCATAGTTGGAGGAGGGATGGAAATGTACTTGGACCTAATTCTGCCCTAAGAGACAGAAATCATCTGCTCTGCCTTTCCCTCCCTCTCGAAAACGCCATTTCTGTTCAGAACCTTCTGTTGTGGCTGCACAGATTAAGCCAACGTTAGAACTATGCAGCTACTTCATTTTTAAATTTCAAACACAAACATTCAGAAACACAAGAAACCGAGGATTTGGAATATTCCAGCTGTTCAGGAGTATTTTCTCCCTGGCAGCTGAAGGCCTGCCTCATTCACACATTGCAGCAGGGAGAAGCAACAATTTGATGTTTCAGCAGGTTGACTGCAAAAGCTTTTTGGTTTTCTTGTACTCCCCCCGCTTCCAAAAAAAAAAAAATCCCTGAGCTTAAAATGTCTTCTAGAGGTTAAAAAGAAACTCAGCTGTTTCCTCTCCAAAGGAAAACATTCACTTTATTGCACTATGCAGAGAGCAGGGAAGTTCAGAGAGCTCCTGGGGGTCAAATGTCAGCTCTCCTTGGCTTTTCCTCCCCTGCTTTATCTCCTCCAGGCAGGGATCAATATTTGCTGCAGAGCCCAGCCCCGAGCAGGTGGTTTGGATGGAGTTTCATTAATTGAACCCCTGTGCATCCCCTCCTGCTCACTGCTGCGGTCCTGGGGGCTGCCTGAGCCCCCGGTGCTTTGTGTGCTCTCGGTTTCAGGACCACTCCACTCTCTGCTCCCTAATTAGCACAGCCCGTGCTAATTTCTGAGAGCAGAAATTCCCCTCAGACTCCTTTGCACACTGATGTTGGCTGGCCCAGCCCGGGCAGAGGCAGAGCACCAGGAAACTCCTCGAGGATCAGAGGGGGAAATTTGGGAAAGCTTGATCAAGGGAGGGCATTACTGCCCTGGAGATTTATTGCTCTCAGGGCAATAAATCGCTTTTTTCTCTCTTCCCAAGCTTTGTCCTGGCTGCATTTTTAATCTCCACCCCTCTCTCGTGTTTCTGCTATTTTGCAGAGTGGTTGTGGGCTCACCCAGGGGGGGCTCTGCTCCGTGGAAATTCCAAAATTGTGCCAAAACCTCTCCAAGAAATCAGGCTGAGGGTATTTTCTGCCACCGAGAGCGTTTACAGCCCTCGTGCTCCCAGCCCGTTATCACCTCCCGGGCACGGAGTTTAAGAACAAATTGTCGATGCTATGGCATCAGCAAAGCCCGAGTTTAAAAAGAACAGTTCATTTTTCAGCTCGCACAGATCTGCCTTGAGCCGTGCTGCAGGTTCAGGATTCGGCTCTGAGCCCCAACCTGGAGCAATACCTCTCATTATTAAATAATGCCAAATGAACGCCCTGCAGCAGGGAAAGAGTTTTCCCTTTTCCTGCTCCCAAATCCCTGCCCACCTCCCTCCTCCCTGCCGACCCCAGGGTTATTTATTAAACCATTTTTACCATTTTTTCTCAGGATAATTGGCCTCCCCCGAGCCTGCTGCCCCCATTTGAGGGGAGAGGGGCAGCTTTGGTTTTGTTTTTTGGGTTTTTTTTGTTTTCCCACACAGAATCAATTCCCCTCCTGGCTGCCTCCCTCCAGGAAAAATATTTTTCTCTCCTTTCACTTAAAAGCCCATAAATAGCAATTTGGGGGAGAGAGTCTCTGACCTCTGGGGCTTGCAGCTGCGTGGGTGTGAGTGACAAAATGAACTCCCCAAATGTGCAGGTTTTAGAGGTGAGTGTGGATTTAAACTCTATTTAAACAAGTGTGCCTTCAACATTTTCCTCCCTGTTTTTCCTTCTTTGCCCTTTGCTCTCTGTGTTCCCCTCGCTCCTGCCCAGAGCCTTTCAGAACTTTTATTTTATCAATTATTTCCCTGTTCTCTCCACCTGTGGAAACACATCAAAACACACACACACTCAAGTGAGAGCCCTGAAACGCTTCAGAAAATTTCCTGTTACACGTTTTTAAGACAAAATTTTAAAAAATGAGCAATCAGAGTCTCACGTTTCACTCAAGTGTTTTTAAGGGAATAAAAGGATTGGAAACGACCCGATAAATGTGCCCAAACGTGCTTAAAAATATTTAATTTGCAAAATCTATGTGAATTTTTCGTTTGTTTCGGGAGAAAAAAATAAAGTTTCACTGATTCAGTGAGAAAAAAAATCCCTGTGTTTTTGGCATTAACCAGTTACAAAACAAATAAAGTAAATGTGACAAGTTTAAAATCTGAACAGCAGGAACTCCACAGTGCCTGGCAAAATCTGGGCTGTGGAGATTCCTTAAAATAATTCATGAAATTAGCTGTGATTATGCACTCCAGGAGGAAATAATTTACAGAATAAAACCAATGCAGAGCAGTCTTGAGTTGCTACACAGACCCCTGCAGAAAATCTGGAGCTTTGCAGGGAATGTTTGCCAAAAGAAGTCCTTGGATAATACAGAACATCCATTTTAATGTCTCTCTCTTCATCATCGAGTGGCTGTGAAAGAGCAGCAAAATATCCAGGAGCACTGCTGGGAACCCGAGTGAGCCACGTGGAATTATGGTTATGAGTAAGTCTAAGAGCAAATTAGAAAAATAAGATCTAAATTTAAAGCCAGCAGCCCCCGTTTAACAGCTTTAAGTATGAGTCCAGGTCTGCATTATTGGAAAATTAGTATACAAATTATATACTAGTGGGAATATGAAAAATATTATTTATGGGTGCTTGGTGTTAAGTAAAAAATTGTTTCAGTAGGTAAAGCCCTTGGGCTGGGCATTCATTGGAATTAAGAATGATCCATTCTCAGTGCTCAGGAAAATTCTGATGCAAACTGAGGCTGGTTTTTTCCTTTTTAAAGCAAAATGTTTGTGGAAGCAGACCTGAGCTGGCTGCAAAGGTCCCATCTCAGCTGGAGTCACCCGGGTCCTGCTTTTGCTGAGGGTGGGAGGGGGAAGAGCAGCTTTGGGAGGGTCTGGGACAGAGCAGGGTGCAGTGAGGGAGTGCGGGGCACAGGTGATGGGAACCTCACCAAGGGATCCCCCAGGGGCTCTGGGCTGGAGTAGGGAAAAGCTTCTTCCCCCAGGGAATCCCTGAATCCCAGAACCACAGGATCCCAGGATTAGAGAATCACAGGATTTCAGGATTACAGAATTACGGAATCCCAGAATCACAGGATCCCAGAATCCCAGAATTACAGATTCACAGGATCAGAGAATTAAAGAATCCCAGGATCACAGGATCCCAAAATCTCAGAATTCCAGAATCACAGGATCCCAGAATCCCAGGATCACAGAATCACAGAATTACAGAATTACAGAAACACAGAATCACAGGATCCCAGAATCCCAGCATCAGATAACTAAAGACTCCCAGGATCACAGGATCACAGGATTACAGAATCACAGGATCTCAGGATTACAGAATTACGGAATCCCAGAATCACAGGATCCCAGAATCCCAGAATTACAGATTCACAGGATCCCAGAATTACAGAATTCTATAATGGGATGGGTGGGACAGGGTGGGATCACTGGGACATGGTGGGATGGAGGGACAGGGTGTGATCACTGGGACAGGGTGGGATCATTGGGCAGGGTGGGATCATTGGACAGGGTGGGATCACTGGGACAGGGTGGGATCAGAGGGACATGGTGGGATGGGTGGGATCACTGGGACAGGGTGGGCTCTGTGCAGTTGGAAGCAGCCAAACCAGGAGCAGAGGAAGAGATGCAGAGGGTCTGCCCCAGGGGAACACTGGAATATGAAAGCCAAACACTGGGCTGAACTCCCTGACATTTGAGGCCAGGCTGGGCCGCTCCAAGTGGAGCAAACAAAGAACTGCTGGAATGCCACGGGCGCTCCCAGTGAAAGGGCAGAGCCACGGGAGGGGATGGGCTCTGGCAGGACAGGGAGCTGGGGCGGGGGGCAGCTCGGGGGGGGCTCTGCTCCACTCTTCAGTCTGGGTTCAGCCCTGATGGTTTGGTTTTCTGGGGTTCTTTCCCAGGGAAGTGTGATAAACACAGTGGAATGTTTTTATAATGATATTTATGTTGTTCATTCCTTCTGATAAAAGAGGTTTCTTCTTGCTGCCCCTCTGGTTTGGCCAGTGTGAGTGAAGAGCTTTGCCTTTGTTTCACCAACCACATTGGGCTGTGGGAAATTGGATATAAGGCAGAACTATCTCTAATAAAAAAGTCATTTTGTTAACCTGCTCTGTGTCATGTTATCTGAACCAACAGCGCACACTCTGCCAGGGGGCAGGAATTAAGTGCAAACCACCCTTATCCTCCAAAAGGCCTTTTAGGATCATTAATTGCAGATGGACTGAGCTAGAGATGCTAAATATTTTCATAATACTTTAAATAAAAGCTCAGTTTCTCAATTTCTTGTGTTTTGTTTGAGGGGGTTTTGCCTCGTTTGCGTTTTCTACTGGAGTAAAAAAAAGCCCCAGTGTCACACAAAAAGGAATAAAACAAATGAAAGGTTTCATTTCAGGGCTCTTTAAACCCAAGTCTGTATCTTTCTTTTCCCTGGATTGATCTGGACAGCTTTACTTTCAATCCAGCTTAATTGGAAATATGAAAATGAAATATTACATTTTTTTCTCATAAATAATTCCAATTTGCTGTTCCGCAGATGATTGGAGGGTTGCAGCTTCTCTTGTTCTGCCCATGTACAAACCAAATATTGATATGATGTAAATGTCAAGTTTCATTTAAAACAAAACAGATCCTGAAGAGCTGCAAACCCATTAGAAATAATTCCAGAGCAGCAGACTCAGGATTTTGGGGATTTGTATTTTTTTAACTCAGCGCTGATTTTGGCACGTTGCAGGGAGGCTGAATGTGAAAATGCAGATTTCAGGCATCTGTCGTGAGGGATGCAAGACTTTTAATGGAACCAGAGCAACTGGTTTGTGATTGCCAGCTGGAATTCCGCCCTGGAAGGAGCCACACACATTCCAGGAGCCAAACCCCGCGGGCTGGGCTGAGCCCACTGGGATGGCCAGGGAAAAAAGGAGCTGAACTGGGGGAAAAACCCAAAATCACCCACAGCACTGGGACAGAATCAATTTTAAATACACTGATTTCTGCTTCTTTTTTTTTTTTCTTTTTTTCTGATTTTTTTTGCATTTTGGTGACAACTCTTTGCAAGGAGATGTTTCCAAGAGAGCAAAACCCCAACATTTTACGGGTTCTGTTTGAAGATCACTTGGCAAAAGCTTTGTGAAACAAATCTCAAACAAATCTCAGCATCTTTGTGAAACACATCTCAAACAAATCTCAGCATCTTTGTGAAACAAATCTCAAACAAATCCCCACAGCTTTGTAAAACACATCTCTCTCTCCAAGGAATGCCCTCAAGAATTAAAACAGAATAAAACCCCAGGGTGCAGGGGTGTGACAGCAGAGCCTGGACAGGACTTGGTATTTTCCAAGCATGAACATCCCAGGAAAAATAAAAACCACCCTGAAATTCTGAATCCAGACTGTGGAGGAGCCAAGAGCTCAGGAAATTGGGGTGCTGAGAAGGCACAGATCATCCTTGGGAGATAATTGAGAGAACTGAGCTCCTTCCTCCTGGGCTGTCACTGCTGAAAACAAAATATTTGTGTGCAAGGAGCTGCTCTCAGCACTTGGGCCCCCTGCATAATTTTATTAGAGGAGCCCATTGACATTTATTTAGTAAATCTCCTTTTTATGAGTTTTATGCTAAAACTTTTGGCCAAAAAAGCAAATGTTTTTGTTTGGTTTTTTTTGAGGGGGCAAAAAAATAAAATCAGGAAATGCAAAAAAAAAAGGGAAGAAGCTATTTATGTCTACTTAATAACTCTCTTATTTATTTAAATAGTGAATTTTCTCTGGAGTTCTCATAAAGATGACAGAGAGGTGCCTTTGAAAAATAACAGGGGATTGTGAATTTCACAGTTTTTTAAACAAAACCAATCCAAATATTATTACAAGCTAATGTAATAAATTACAAGCTAATGAAATAAATAATCAAGGTTCTAAATTGTGGGAAAGCTGATACACCCCTGCCCGTTAATGGGATGAGTGCTGAGGAATTTGTTGACTTTTTTCTGTTTGCTTTGTGCAGAAATCTTTATAGATAATGCCAACCCTAGAAACAAACAGCTTCTTTCCTATTTTGCATTTCCTGGTTTTATATTTTCCCCCCTCAAAAATACTTTGCTTTTTGGCCAGAAGTTTTAGCTGGGCTAGACATGAGCATAAAACTCATAAAAAGGGGATTTAGTAAATCTTTAGAGATAATGGCAACCCTATCAGATGGAGACATCTTTTTTTAAAAAGTCTCACTACACTGAGTTCCAGCTCCTAAAAACGAGGGACTGACCCCAGGGCAGGTTCCCTGTGACCTTTGGATGACACATTTTCATTTAGAAAAATTCCATTTACTCAGCAGTAAAACCCTGCCTGGCTGAGCCCCACTGGATCCCACAGCACAGAGAATTATTCCCTGCTCTCCAGGACTGCTCTTCCCCTCCCTAAGGGATTTATTGGAGGATTCTGTGACTGAAAATCCCAAATCTGAAAGTGCAGAATTGGCTCTGAGTCAAGGGAACGATGGATGGGGAGCAGAGAGAATAAAATCAGCTCTCAGTGGATAAAATCAGCTCTCAGTGGATAGAATCAGCTCTCAGTGCACTGCCCATTGCTTTGCCATGAGTGGTGCCCCCCAAACGTGCTGGGGTGTGTCACCACGAGGGGCAGCCAGTCAGGATGGGCTGGGGAGCTCCAGAGGATTTATCTGACCATCAGCACAGCTCAGAGATGCAGAGCTTGGTGTTGTTTTGGGTTTGTTTTCCTGGTTTTCAGTAGCTGAGCAAGGTCAGGGTGATATCTGTGTATCCAGACATGGAATAGTTCAGTGGCTGCTGGCTAGGAACTCGTTTTTCACTGGCTGCAGGGGTTTTGGAAGGGTAAGCTAATAAATATCATGTCCTAAAAAAACCTTTTTGCCTCAATGAAAAGCTGGAGAAAGACTTTGGGATTAACTTTGTTCAGGACTTCCTGGGAACAAGGGTGAAGGTGAGAAAAATACAAAGTGAGAAGGAAAAAAACCCACTGATTTTTCTAATCCACATAAAGCCCCCATATAATCCATCTGTAAATTCATGTACCATTCATATTTAACCCAAATATATGGGAAGTATCTCTCTTTACTTGGCCAAAAATTCTGGGAAAATTATTGTCCATCCTCTTGGAGGATTTAACACTCAAAAAATAACCCTGGGAGAGCTGCACAATATTTAATGAAGGCATTAATTGAGTTTTCAGAGCCTCCCTCTGCATCTGCCAACAGCTTGGTCCAGGCAGAACGAACTCATCCCTGGCTCTGGGACCCAGGAAGATTTGTGTGCAAGGTTTAAACACATTCAGAAATAAATAAAGCACTCAGCCACCTCAAATTAAGTGAATTTGTTTGCTGCTACAATCATTTAGTAAATGGTTTGATGTCAGAGAGAAATTACAGCCTGCAGGTGTTGGATCACAGCTCGGGGCATTTGGACATTTTCGAGATGCATTAAATCTCCTGAACACCTGTAATTAAAGGAGGGATGGAAATTTGGCTCAGTTTTGTTTGGTTTTGTCTTTGGATGTGTTTGGGTGGTTTTTGTAATGAAGATACTAAGCAGATTGTCAGGGGTTTGCTGAGTGGTGCACAGCAAGTTCTTTTTTTGCAGGGTTAATTCAGCACCTGTTTCGTGGCTTGGCTTTTGATTTTCAACTTGATCTTTCCAATGTCTGAAAGATCCTCAGCTCAAAATTAGATCTGCCCATGGAGCATCCTTGGTGCTTTACAAATATTCACAATGACATAAAACTCCCATCTTTTGGCCAGAAATGTTCAATGTTCTGTTCCAAAAGCAGCCCAAAATTCAACCCTGGAAACTCTGAATATCCAAAGCTCTGTGCTTGAGAATTTCTCTTTTATTACTTGTAGCAGTTTCAAGCAGACACTGCTAATTGGTTCTGATCTTGATTAACAGAGATTAACAGGAGGGAACCCAGCCAGAGCTGCTCTGGGAGGATTATCCAGCACAAGCAACCAAAATGTATAAAGCTAATTTCATGTCATGCTTTCCACAGCTGAAAAGGCAGGGGGAAAAAAATCATATTTTTGTTTTTGCAGAGGCATAAACTCCTCCTAGTTTGTGTCTCAGCTCTTAATTAGCGACAACATGTTAATTAGAGATTCCAGCAGCCGTGCTCTGAGATGAGAATCACAATCCTGGGCTGAAATATTCCCACATTTTTTACTACAAAGGCGCCATTTCCCCATTTTTTACTTCAAATGTTCATTTCTTGGCCACATTTTATTGCTGCTAGTATAAATTTTGATTAATTAAAAGAAGAGAAGGAAAGTTTTTTATGTTGGAGGGACCCGTGGAAATTTGTAAAACCTTGGTGCAGCCAAGTGTGGAGGACAGAAAAGCAATTAACCCATGGAAGCAGGGCTGGAAAAATGAATGTATTGTTCATTGGTGAAGATTTCAAGCTGGAAATTAAGGCTGAATTTACATCTTCCCCCTCTGAGTAAACTGGGAGATGGTTGGAATCCCCACTTGGCTGGGAGCTGGGGAATAAATGGGATTTTGGAGGCATTATTAAGGCAGGGGAATAATGAGAGAGTATCCAGGCAGTATAAAAAATACAATTTTCTAAAGGAATGGCAGAGGGAATTTCTCCCAGGGCCTCCATAAGGTCCAGCAGGATTTTCCATTTATCCTGACCATGAGAGCAGTGGTCCCAGGACAACAAACACCACTAAAATACTTTCATTATATCAAATTTCATCCAGCACGAAACATTTTCAACTCAATTCTCCCCCAGATAACTGAAACTCTCTTTTGCCTTCCCTAAAAACCTCCAGCTCTGGAAATACATTCATGGAAATACATTCTGGAAAACCATCCCCTGTGTCCTGGAATCTCTTGGAAATAATCTCTCTCCATCTCTCTCAGCTCCTCCAGGGACTAATTCAAGAATATTAATTATGTAAGAAATATTAAAAAATGTGAGAAAGACTAAAAAATGTCAGAAATATTAAAAAAAATGTGAGAAATTCTACCCCAGAGAGCTCCCAGGCTCAGAGAGAGAGATGGACACAAGGTCTGACCCAAGGCCTTTAGAACAGGAAAAGGGAATTTGTAATTTATATAGAAATATGTTTTAAACAAGTAGAAATACACCTCCTATAAGCAAATAAATACAAGCATATTATATGCCTCATATAAGCAAATAAACATGCTTATAAATATAAGCAAGATAGTAGAAAATATGGTGAAAGGATTGCATCAGGCAGGCCTTGATTAAAATCACACCAAAAATGAGCTCAAGGCTCATTTCTGCTCCTTTTTTATTAAATAAAAATCCAGGTCCAGGTCCAGAAGCCCGGGCAGGATCAGAGGGATGTTCAGATTTTGGTAAGGAAATTCAGGATATAAGTCAGGATGGGATTCCCCCCAGGCAGCAGCAGCAGGAGGTTCTGGGTTTTTGGATTTCTGGAACCTCCAGGATTTTTCTGTCCCTTTGGTGAGGGAGTTTCTGAGTGTTTGAGCACATTTCATCCCAGTGCCCCCCGTGCCACGTGTGTGGCAGCCCAGCTGCACCAGCTCCAGCTCTTCCTGCAGGAAATTTGTTTCATAAATAACTTCAGAGCATAAGGACATTAAAATCATTGGTGTTTACATGAAAAGTAATTGAATATCAATCAAAACACACTGGCAACCTCCTGACAGCTCCAGTTCTGCTGTAATTCATTGAATTAATCAAGGCTTGACACTGTGAGATGTTCCTGCAAGGAGCAGGAAATTACAAAGTTAAGGAAAAAAAAACCAAGATACTCCTTTTTTTTTCTTTACTTCACTGGGTGTGAAACTTTGCAGTGGAGGAGAGTAAGGCCGTGAAAATGCTGCCATGGTTCAGACTCAGCTAATTTCTATAATTTCAGCCAAAAAAATCCAGTGAAACGATGGTGAAAGGATTGCATCAGGCAGGCCTTGATTAAAATCACACCAAAAATGGCACCTGCACATCCTGGGAGCACACCTGGATCGCCTCCTCTGATTTCCTCTCATTCCTTACAGAGGGGAGAGACCAAATTAACAGTATCCTATTAATATTCCTCTGTTTCTGAAAGGAAAACTAGAGAGGGAATGCAGTGTGCTGCAGCCTGAAATCTTCTCACTGGCTACAGGAAAACTTTGAGGGGCACAACCAGCACGAGGTTTCCAAAAATTCTTCAAACCCCACTTGGTTTTGGTCAGCCCCCACAGCTTCCCTGAAGTGTTTCAGCCACAGAACCCCTACATTTAAAAACCCCACTCTGGCCACTGACTTTCTGCTTTATTCCTAAATTTAATTGAGGGAATTCGTCATTTATTGGGGTACAGGATCAGGGGGCGTGGGCAAATATTCACCTGTGGGCAGGGATCCACAGGAGTTCTACTGCACAGACAAGTGAAAACAGCTAAAACTGGGGTTTGCACATCAGCAGGGTGCCAGCCAAACTTCTGCCCTCTCTGATCCTCCCAGGGATTTCCCAGCATGGTCTGGGGGAGCTGCCCCAGGAATTCCTGCAGCAGAGTCCAGGCCTTGGAGCTCAGGGATCTTGCAGAAGCACAAAAGCACATTCCACCCTGCCAGTGTGTGCTCAGAGCCCTCTGCAGCCTGTCCTTAAAACAAACAGCCACTTAGGAGGACAAACAGGGAATAATCACAATAATAATCTGCATTCCACTCAAACACCACTGGGGAGGATTTCCCTCCCAGCTCCTTCAGGCTCTGGAGGTGAAGTGCTGGGGCAAAGCTCTGCCGTTGTGAACGTTGCAAAAAAACACAAAATATTCTTCCCTACTCTGCTTTTGTAGCGTGGGGAGGAGCAGGGGAGCTCAGAGCCATCTCTGGATGGGGGATCCTGCCAGGGACCCCTGCTCTCCAAATGTCCTTGCTGAGAAATGCTGGAAATGCCCAGCCCCAGCCTGCCTCTCCTTGCTGCTCCCTGGCACTTTGCACCCAGGGGAAGGGCAAAAAACCAGCCCAGCAGGGTTCAGTTCATGCAAAGGAGAAGATTTTAAGATCATTGCAGCTGGCAAAGTGCCACAGGTGCTCAGGAAGAGAAAAAAAGCGAGATATTTTAAACCTCACACTCTATTCCCACATCATACAGCAAGGAATATAAATGCCTTCTCCTCAAAGGTTCTGGCAGGAGGTATTATTTTACTCCACTTAGATTTGTTTTTAAAAAATGAGCTTGGTGAGCAGATGTTGAATTTACCCCAGTGGAAAATGAAGTCTGCTTTTTATCCACAAGACAAATCCAGGCACTCTGAAATCAGAGCTGACAAATCTCCCCTGAAGTTCCCTGCTCTGCTCTTCGCTGCCTTTTGTTGCACCCGTCATTACAATCCAAATTAGATTTTTCCTGTCCTCCTCCCAATTTCCCAGCCAGGTGGAAACACCACGTGCCTGATTTTTAAATATTCTTTTCCCCCTCTTTATTAGAATCAGTGAATTTTATACTCAAAAGAGAAAAACCTGCAGTAGGTCTGCAATTGTGTGGAAATAATTTGTTCTGCAGTCCTGAACTGGTTTCCAGAAATTATCCTGCTTTTGCCTCATGAAGTGTTCAAATTGTGGACAAGTCAGAAAGCAAATATTTAGAGCAAAGAAGCTATTTAAATGAGATCTTTAGGGAGCTGTGAACTTGGGGAAGAACTTATGGCTGGGAAATGCAACACCACCATGGGCCAGGAGGGAAGGGGGGTCTCTGGCAACCAGTGCTGGATTTCCCTTTTTCCTCCAGCCAGGAGGAAAACCAGGGATAAGCACAGCACTTCCCAGCCCATCCTGGGCCTCCTCTGCCTGTGTTTTCCAGCACAGTGCTTTGTAATATCAGGACTTTTGGAGGCAGAAATTCGGGAGGTGTTCTTCTCTGGAGGGACATTCCAGACCAAAACCTTCGCCTGAGCTGCCTCCCCTTGTCAGAAATTGCATTTAGTGTCCCAGATGGCTTTTGCCACTTGATGTCCTCACGTTAAATACCCAGCTCTTGAGTCCCCTTTGAATAGCCTGGATTAAAATCCATGTTAGCCCATTTTCCCACCACCAGGGTGGCAGTGCCTGGATCCCAATCCTGATTTCACTCAGGGAATCAGGGTCAACCAGACTGGAAATTGTTCATGGGCTTTCAGATTTGGGTCAAACCTCCACCTGCACATTGTTTATTTTGGCTGCACCAAGCATCAAGCAAAGAGCAGAGAAAGGCTGAGGTGCAGCAGGGCTGGGGCAGGAGCTGGAAATGGCAAAAGGCAGAGGAGGGCACAGGGGGTGTTTGCAGGGACTCGTCCTCATCTGCAGCTCACACACAGACAGGGCAATGGTATTTAACACCTCAAACCTCAATAAGATCTTCGGCAGCAGTTCCTAAAAGAACAAATGGCTTTTTCTGCAGCAACGATAAAAGCCAGATCTCTTGGGAAAGAGGAAATAAAATGTTTTTGTTTGCCTAAAATAGGAGCTGTGAAAATAAATAGCTGTTCCATATAACAAATTCCATTCAAATAAAACCCTGCACTTTCCTTTTGATAGGATATTAAACATCCCACTGGCACTGCGTGAGATCCCTGCCCAGCTCCCATTGCCCCTCAGACACCTCTGGGTTATGCACATTTTGTTTTATTAGTGCTCACATGCAATCTGAGTCTATTCCTGCCTTGTAATTAATTACTGTTACACATTTGCACAGCTCCAGAGTCTCCTCCAGGGAAAGGCTCCACTACTTGTTTAAGAAGTAGATTTATGTGTGCTTATGTAGAGGGACCCTCTGGAATAATTTATATTTTGTTGGGATGATTACCCAGTCAAACACGTCTGAATGGCTTTTGGTTTTTTTCCCAGTGCAAGAACAGCATCCACAAATCCAGAGACACTGAAGCAAACCCCAAATAAAGTGGCACTCACTCCCTGGGAGCTCAAGGAACAATGCTGCCTTCAGCAGTGAAGGTGCTCAGCACTAAAACATCAATCAGAGCTATTATTTCAATATAAATACACTGCTTTAATGTTATTATAATCCCAAAAGCTGGAGCAGATTGTTGGCTTGCTTTGAGCCGTGATGCTCCAGCATCTCCAGAGTGACAGAGCTCCAGGGTGAGGGGTTTTCCTTCCCTCTTTCCCTGCTCTCACCCCCAGCTCTAATTCCTGCCCTGGTGCAGAGCACACTGAAATGAGTGCAGCCTTTTCCTCTGGCTGCCAAACCCCCCTCTCCTGCACCGTGGCTGCCTAAGGAGTGGAACTAATACAGTTTAAGGGTGCATAATTCCCATTCATGTCAGAAAGGAGAGGATTTCTGTGGAGATCAACAGCTCCTGATTGCATGGCTAATCACTGCCTCCCCACTCCACAGGCGAGGGAAATAAATATTTTTTGCTGCGAGTGAATAAATTCAAAGGTGACAGCTAAAGTGATAGAAGCTAATGGGGATTTCAGTGGGAGGAGGGATAAATAAATCCTGAGCTCTCAGGACACTTCACCAAGGCAGGGGGACAAGGGTCTGCCCTGCCCAGAGCATCATCCCCAGAGAGGAGGAGATCACCTGAAACCAAATAAACTGGAAGGAAAAAAGGAGAAAATCCTGCTTGGAATGAGAAAGAGGAGCAGGGCTCATCCTTTCTGCAGTCCTCAGGGTGCCAGAACAGGAGCAGAATGGGAGAGTCAGCACCTCCTGCCCTGCCTGAGGGGACACAGGGAGTTTCACCATCTGCTGTGATCATTTGGAGCTCACAGGAAGGGGATCAGCAACAGGAAGAACATCTGGGCAAGCAATTCTGCACCTTGCATATGGGGAAAATCAATGTGTGTGTATTGGCAGGACAGTCTGGGGTTTATTCCTCTGGTATTGCCCTCCAAATTTTACTTTCCAGAAGTTTTGATTGGCTCCATGATGGCCAACGAGTGGAGAGTGGATGGTGAGAACTGTGCCAAGATAATCCCTAAACAGACCAGGCAGGTGACAGCCTTCCCAGAGAGCACCCAGTCTCCAAAGTCAGCAATCCTCTCCCATGGTAACCCCCAGCTTTAAACACCCATTTGTCTCACAAATCAGAGAATCACAATCATCTGCTTTTGTTTTTCTGTCCCAGTATGTTGGGGTTTGGTTTTAATATTTCATTTCCTATTTACAGCCACAATTTAACCTCCCTTTTAACCACAGCTACGTCGCCCTGCCAAGAATAATTGCAGTGGCAGCTGATTTTTGGTACTCAGTGGTTTGCTGGCTCCAGAGCAGGATCTCAGCACACCTTCTGCTTGCACCTCATGGTTTCACTGCAGAGCAAAGAGTCAGGAATATTTGATGTAGCAGGCACAGGTGCTATTAAATTACTGGCACTCTGCAGATTTCCATGGCTTACTTTGCTTTTCATCCTTTGGCTAAAAGGCCTCATTCCCTGTTTCACCATGTGCATACTGTGGGCACAGCAGAGACCAGGAGGGTTTAATTCATACACAATAAATTCCCTGTGTGGTATTCAGAAATCTTTATTCCATCTCTCTTCTCCAGGATGAGCCCCTGCCCCAGCTCCCTCAGCCACTCCTCAAAGGACTTACAAATTATTTATTTAAAATAATGACCAAAAAAGGCACAGCACAGATACCTGCACGGTGGCTTGGGAGAAATTCTCAAAAATTAATTAAAAAACACCCAACCAAAAGCATCTTAATAAGCACAGGTAATTAAATCTCACTTTTATGTATTCTTCAACACATAATTTGTCCAGGAGGACCAGATCCTTCCCTGCACTCTTTTATGAGGTCCTTATGCCAGTGTTTCTGAAAATGGCAGGACTTGTACTGTGGGATTATCCTGGGGACTGCAGGTGGGGCATTCCCACTGGGAGGTGTGGGAAATTAAATATTACAGAATCCTGGAATGGTTTGGGTGGGAAGGACCCTAAAGCCCATCCAGTGCCACCCCTGCCATGGCAGGGACACCTCCCACTGGCCCAGGGTGCTCCAAGCTGGCCTTGGGCACTGCCAGGGATGCAGGGGCAGCAAGGAGGGAAGGAATTAATCCAGGCTGGGCTGGAAATAGAGCCTGGAAATGTGGGCACTGCTGGATTCCTCACCTGGGCACCCTGGAGACGTCGGCATGGCTGGATTCACCTGGGCACACTGGAGACGTGGGCATGGCTGGATTCCTCACCTGAGCACACTGGAAATGTGGGCATGGCTGGATTCTTCACCTGGGCACCCTGGAAATGTGGGCATGGCTGGATTCACCTGGGCACACTGGAGATGTGGGCACTGCTGGATTCCTCACCTGGGCACACAGAACTCCTCCCACCGCCCCAAATCCCCCGGGAATGCCGCGGGCGATGCCCCTGTGCCCCCGCCGGGGCAGGGATGCTGGACGGGCAGGGATGCCGGACGGGCAGGGATGCTGGACGGGCAGGGATGCTGGAAGGGGTCGCAGCGCAGAGAAACCCCCCCGGTGACACTTCCTGGGCTTTTCCTGCCCGGATCCCATTGCCAGGACAAGGCTGGCATCCCGCGGCAGCCGCCGGCATCGCGCCCGGGGAGACAGAAACACCCCCGGCTCCTCCTGCTCATCCCCTAATTCCCTTTTTCCCGGTGTGCTGCGGCTGGAAAGCCAAAACCTCATCTCACCGATAGTTTTAGTGATGGCTTAGAGCAGATGAACCCCTCCCTACTTTTACCTGCAAGATTCCCAGAGCGTTTAAGACCAACCGACCTCAGCATCCCATTCCTTTTTAATTTTTGGCTTTCAGAAACAGAACCCACAGGCAATAAAATCAACCACAAGAAACTTTTCCCTTGGAAATCCACTCAGGAAGTGTGGAGCAATCAATAGAGCCGTGGCCTGAGTTCTAATTAGAGTTTTCTGTCTGGAACCAGCTTTACTTTAAACACTCCAGGGCTCGTGGTTGGGGCAGAATATTCCCTAAAAATCAGGGAATGGTTCGTTAGTGTTCATGGCAGCAGAGGATCCACGTGCCCTTGTGGAAGTTAATGAGTGCCCCGGGATTTCACATCCTGCCCCTGCTCTCAGTGCCTGAGGCTGCAGGGTTGGTGTGCACATCCCACCACTGCTCCCACCGAATTAGTTTTATCTGTGTGGCTATTTAAATTAATGCCAGTCTGGCTGCAAGTCACAGACTGCAAGAGATGCTCACCTGCTTAAATATTAATGATGCTTTTCTGCTGTAAGGTGTAAGGGAAAGGAAAACTAAACACAATTATAAGAACAAGCATTGACAGCAGTGCAAGCTGGAAAAATAAAAGGTGTTTCACTCAGACAAATGCTAAACCAACCCATTTCAATCAGTGCCTCCCCTCAAGGAGGCAAAAATTGCTTTATTAAATCTTGGTCAAACAAAAAATGGAAGATCTCCCTTATTTAAGAAAAAAAGAAAGGGCTTGAACTATGATAAAAATACCTCGAGGTTTTGAGTGACTTTTAGCAAGTCCTGGGCAAATCCATGTCCCTTCATCCCTTTCAATGGAAGAGGAGATGTGACCCTTCCCATTCCTGCCAGCAGCACCAGGATTCATTTCCAGCAGTTGTGTTGCCCTCTGTGCTGTTTAAATCCTGCCACTTGCCCTTTGTTACCCTCAATAAAAACATCCAGAAGAAGAAATGTATTGGGAAGTCTTGATACTAGATTTTTTATTTCCCTAATTCGTTTGATTCCAAGGTTGGCATTTTAGGATCACTACCTGCTGGGGTCTGGACCCTCTCCCTGTATCAACTGTGCTGTCAAAAACTGGAATAACTCCTCAGCATGGGCCTGAAGAGTGGGCTGAGCAGCTCCACACCTGCTCCCTCCCCCCTAACACACCACTGACCTCAGGTGGGTTTTGTGGGATGCAAGGGCCCAGGGGTTCAGCATTTCTGTGATAGAAAATAAAAAGGATACAAAGAAGGCTGTGGGGCAGTTGAAACCAGTGTGCAAATTGGGTTTTATTGTCCCTTTCCCAGGCAGCCCAAGCTCCAGCCCCTGGGGAGGGTTCCTGTGCAGCTCCATGTGCAGGGCAGGCACTAGAGAGGAGGAATTCCCAAGGAGGGATTCCTGAGCCCCACAGCCCCCCCCAGGCTTTGCAGCACATTCTCTGGGGTCCATCTCAGCCAGAAGCACCTGCAGGATCCCCTGCAGCCCTGCCCAGGTGTGCCAGCACCCACGGAGCCTGGACAGCCAGCTCCAAACACTGGGAAACTCCCTGAGCCCCTCGGCTTCCTGAGCCACAGGGGTGCAGAGAGAACTTCAGGGCTGGAACCAAATCCCAAACCAAAGCAGCCTCTCGACCCTGTGCCATCCACACCCAGTAATTCAAAGCCAGGTGAAGTCCAGGCTGGTTTCCCTGCCTGCCCAGGCAGTTTCACTGGCAAGAATAATCTCAGAGCTCGTTGATTTAATGACCCTTCATTTAAAGGTCAAGGTAAGAGTGGGTTTTTTTTGGTTTTTTTTTTTTTTTGTCTTCTTTGTAATTGGAGTGTTCAGCCACAGATAGCTGTGTTCCATCAATCAGGACATGAGTGAAAGGGGAATAAAAGCATTTACTGAACTGTCATATCCACAATAAAACAACAGCTGCTGCCAGGGAGGGAATGCATTAGCAGAAGCAAACCTGGAAGATAAAGAGTTATTAGTCACAACATGCTCTTCAATCCCTTATTTGTGTGAGCAGCTCAGCTCTGGAATGAACATAATCCTTATTTACAATAAATTTAGCTTATCTTTGCACTGTGGGGTAGCTTCCCCAAGGATGGCAGATCGATTTTGCTTCCTGCAGAAACACATCTGCCTGCATCACTCTCAGGGTTTGGCTTCCCTCCCCTCCAGTTCTGATCCTACAACACTCCTGCACGTGGAAATCCAACATTTACCTCTTGCTATTTTAACTCAAAACCCCAGGCCATGATTCCATCCTAGAAGAAAATTAGATTTTTCTAATTGAATGACAAAAAAACCTCACTGCACCTCAAACTATTGTGGGACTTTTTTTTATTTTCAATGTTTACAGAGATGGAAATAAATACAGGAAGGAGGAGATTCTTTTAAAAGAAATCAGTCAAGTCTTCAAACAGGAAAAATCATATCCAAGAGCTGCTTTAAACTGGCCACCATTCCAGAGATGGGGAAGAGGGAAACAATAATGGGAATAACTGAGGATAAGCATTGCCACAAACCAGGCTGACACAGCAGTGTCAGGAGACAAAATAACCACACTACAGCAGCATATTTACAACATCCCTATCATACAAAATCAGTGTTTAGGGAGGGATTCCTTCTCTGTAAGGTATAAAAGGAACACCACAGGGTGGGGTGGCTTGCTTCCTCTCCCCAGGATCCGCAGGAGAGTTTCTTCTTTTGGCAAAGTTTAAAAAATCCTTCGTGTTGCCAGAATTTCTCATCCAACTTGAACTCCTCCGCATTGGCACCCTCGGTTGTCGTCACCGCTGTCGTGCCCTGGGGCGGCTGCTCGCAGGACAAAGAGTTTGCAAAGTTCTCCCCGGGTTTTTATCGAGGCTCTGACCTGTAGGCTGGGAAAGTGTCCGTGCGATGGAGCTTCACTGGGCTGGAAACATCTTCGGAGAGCCAGGTGGGAAAAACAGAACAACCCCAGGTAAACACAGGCACGCCAGTCAGGGATTTACACACACATTAATGAGTTTAATCTAACCCTGCTGAATCTGCTGCTCCAGCTCAGAAATGTCCATGCAGATTTTCTTTAGTGCTTCCTTCAGAACAGAAGCTTGTACAAAGCAAATTAATCTTTTTTTTTTTCAAAGTTCTGACTTGCACGTCAAATGTAAAAATACTCTTTTAGATACTTTTTTCCCCTGTCTATCAAGCAAGATATTTTTTAAATAAAAAACAAGAGGTTTGTGCACATGCAGCCAATTTATCCCGTGCCAGCTCCGTGCTGAATTACTGATTTAATCACGGGCTCCGTGGCAAGGCACAGCAGCTCCTCTTGCCACGGAACAACTCGGAGCAGGCTTGGAGGAGCTGCTTCCACCTTCCTCCCTCCTCTGCTGGAGCTTTCCGTGTGCTGCCTGCCCCCTCTAGTGTTACAGAGAAAGAAGCAGGAAAAATTTCCTTCAAGACTTTGGTTGGTTGGTTTTTGGGGGGGTTTTTGGGTTTTTTGTTGTTTTTCGGTTGGATTTTTAATTCTGAAAACAAAATACAACTCCACGGTGCTGACTTTGGCCCAGCCCCTCCGGGGTCTGAGCATCTCCTGCTCCAGGAGGGGAAGGACGAGGGCTGCACATCAGGTGCTGCAGTGTCCCGTCTTTCAGGAGCCTGGAGTTCAGATTTGCTGCCCCCGAGACCCCCGGGGGCAGGGCTGCTCCCGGCAGAGCCCTCCTGCCTCCCGGCGTGCGGGGAGCCCGCCCGCACCCACCCAGGCACCCGGGGAGCACCGGGTGTCCCTTGGAGAGCACGGAGCTGCTCCTGGGGCATCATCCCTCCCTCCATCCCTGCATCCAGAGCTGCTCCTGGAGCATCATCCCTCCTTCCCTCCATCCCTGCATCCAGAGCTGCTCCTGGAGGATCATCCCTCCTTCCCTCCATCCCTGCATCCAGAGCTGCTCCTGGGGCATCCTTCCTTCCCTCCATCCCTGCATCCAGAGCTGCTCCTGGAGCATCCTTCCTTCCCTCCATCCCTGCATCCAGAGCTGCTCCTGGGGCATCATCCCTCCCTCCATCCCGAGCTGCTTCTGGAGCATCCCTCCCCTCCTGCCTCCCGGCGTGCGGGGAGCCCGCCCGCACCCACCCAGGCACCCGGGGAGCACCGGGTGTCCCTTGGAGAGCACGGAGCTGCTCCTGGGGCATCATCCCTCCCTCCATCCCTGCATCCAGAGCTGCTCCTGGAGCATCATCCCTCCTTCCCTCCATCCCTGCATCCAGAGCTGCTCCTGGAGGATCATCCCTCCTTCCCTCCATCCCTGCATCCAGAGCTGCTCCTGGGGCATCCTTCCTTCCCTCCATCCCTGCATCCAGAGCTGCTCCTGG
>VXBS01006714.1:223895-240038 GCA_013400255.1 Sitta europaea | reverse complement strand
ACAGGGGATGTACAGGGGGATGTACAGGGGGATGTACAGGGGATGTACAGGGGATGCATGGGGAATGTACAGGGGATGTACAGGGATGTACAGGGGGATGTACAGGGGATGTACAGGGAATATACAGAGGGATGTACAGGGGATGTACAGGGGATGTACAGGGGATGTACAGGGGAATGTACAGGGGATGTACAGAGGGATGTACAGGGGATGTGCAGGGGGATGTACAGGGGAATGCATGGGGAATGCACAGGGGATGTACAGGGGGATGTACAGGGAAATGGGGCCTCAATTGGGGATTTCCCAAACGCACTGCATTGGTAAATAACTCTGAACTCCATGGGAAGTGTCAGCCAGCTCTCCTCCCAGCTCAGGCAGACAGGACAATCCTTGTCCAGAGCCAAGGGCACAGAACAATCCTTGTCCAGAGCCAAGGGCACAGAACAATCCTTTCCCAGCCCAGAACCAAATCACAAAAGACTCCTGACTCAACTAAAAAGAGAGCTGCACAGCCCCCATGGACATCCAACAGATTTTAACCCCGAGCAGCACAGCTGACGAATATTAGGCACCTTCACGAATACACCCAATTTTTGATTATAAACAGAGAACCAAAACTTTGTGACTTGTGCACACATCTTGAGGCCATCAACCCCTGTGCCCCAGCGCTGTAAGAAGCACTCCAGCTCTCAGAGCTTTTGGGGTGGGGAGGTTTTTTTGTGTTTGAGCTCACCTACCTGCCTGCCTCGAAGGTGAACCAGGCTGGGTCCCGCCCGTAGCGCCGCAGGGCACTGAGTGGCCACGAGACCAGTTTGACCCTGGGATTCTGGATGTCCCAAAGGCAGATGTTCTCAAATGTTATCTGCAAGGTACATTCCCCATGCACATCTAAATTAGGGGATGGCATCAAATACACATTGAATCTCTCTGGGAGAAAAACAAAAGGTTAGTCTAAAATCCCTGCCCGGCACATGTGCAAGTCATTCAAGGAATTTCCTAATTTTTTTTTTCCAGCTCTATTTCCACTTAGAACTATTCATCCCCACACAAAGAGTTCCTCCCTGTAACTCTGCAAATTCCAGGTTTGGGGGCAGCTTAAAATGCTGCACCCAAAGGGCATCAAATATTTGTCTGCCTGAGGAGAAGGGCACCAATATAATCCTGGTATTTGCAAACAGCTCATAAAGTTGTGTATGAATAAATGCACTGCTTGTGCAGGTAATGAGCTCATTTGCACAGGAAAGTGGAGTAGCCACTGGCTCAGATTTTGCATGCAATTACTGTTATTTATTATTCTCTTTACAAAGCCTCAGTCACTGACATCACACCAAAAAAACACACAGTAAATAGTTCCCATCTCCAAGAGCAACTAACTCATCTGAGAAAGAGAAATGCTACTCTAAAAAAGCTCTAGAAAACTTATATATTATCTTTTTTATCAACTAAAACCAAAAGCTAAAAATAACCCCCCAAACAACCAAAACCAACCCCCCCAAAACAGCAAGGAGGGCTTGAAAAAACAGTTTTGCTCCTTTTTATTTCCAATATCCACATACACAGTCCAAAAAAACTTGAAAATAATGCAATTAAAAATCCCCAAATTCAATATTTCTGTACCTACCACTCTGCTCCCTCTCTACTCCAGATGCCAACAAGTCAGGCTCTCCAAGGCTAATGTCATTAATTCGTGTTCCCAGGCACTCCATCTGCAGCACCTTGCACCACTCATCTGCCTCAAGTTCTGTATAAATGCCCAGAAAATCTGTGTGTGGGTACATAATGTTTATAATTTCACCAGTGTGCTCTGAGGTTTTCTCAGGAGTGTGGCCATTTTACCCACCTGAGTCACAAGCAAAGGTTTTGGAGGTGTCATCACTGAAATAAATGCCCACTGCATGTTTCTTGGTGCTTTTGGGCAGCCTCGAGATGTTCCTCACGTTATTGAGCTCTGTCACCTGGAAAAGTGTTGTTATTTCAGATAACACATGGCACAGACTCTGGGAGCAGAAGGCTAAAAATGATTTTTATTAGGGATGGTTCTCCCTTATATCTAATTTTAAACAGCCCAATGTGGTTGGTGAAACAAAGGCAAAGCTCTTCACTCACACTGCTCAAACCAGACATCAAGAAGAAATCCCTCCTGTCAGAAGGAATGAATATCAAATATTACTACAAAAATATTTTATCAAGTTTATCACACTTCCCTGGGAAAGGACACCAGAAAACCAAAGCATCAGGCCTGAAAGCAGAGTACAGAAAAGTAATTTGGGATTTTAATGAGGAGCTTGGCAAGAGATCTGTCCATTCCTGGCTGGGCAAGGGGAGAAGAGAAGGGAAAAGAGGGAGGAAAAGTTGAGCCAGCATCAGCAGGCTCTGAATGTCCCTGATGGCTCTTGAGGGACGCAGCCTGGGCAGGATCACCTGGGAAATTCCATGGGAATTCCATGGGGAAATTCCCCTGGGAGCTGCCCCAGCCATCAGAGGGACAGCACCCCAGTGGAATTCTGGCCAAGAGCAAGCCAAAGCTTTCTCTTTTCTCAGGAGCCAAAGCTCCCTCAGACCACCAAGGACAGACCTGGTGCAGCAGAGCCAAAGGGAGGAGCAGCTGGAATCCCAAAGGATTCCCCCACGTGCAGCCCCTGCACTCCCAGTTCCAGCAGTGGAGAAAACAGTGGTGAAAAGCTGCTCTCCACATTAATTTTTATTTATTTTTTGGAGCCCAAAGTGTCTGGCACATCCTCCTGGAGTTCACACTACAGCCTGCACACGCCCCCACGCTCCTGGAACGCAGGCACCAAACACCTGCAAATATTTGAGGCTGAAGTTTGGTTTTTTCACCTATTTTTTAATTTTTTATTATTTTTTTGCATTTTAAAATAGCTCTCCTCCTACCAGGCTCCTGCAAAACAAGTGTTTTCATGGTTAGACTAATTCCTGTGTGTTTTATTTATCTGAGATCAGGAACTAATGTGGATTTATCAACTTAATTCTAAAATGGGGGTTAAACCACAAATATCAGACAAGAGAAAATGTTAACAGAGAAATCATAAGAATGATATTTTGTCGAGGTTTAGAGACCTCTCTGCATATTCCCCCCCTCCTTTTCCCTTCCAAGCCTCTTTTGGATTAAGATAACAATCCATAGGATTTGAAATGCATTTGATTAGATTAAAAACTCAAACACTTGCAGAGCTGTGTGGTGAGAGAGTTCTGAACAGGAGCATTGATTGATTATTAATCAATCAATCAATCAATCAGTCATTGCCCAGCTGACAGACCAGCAGAGCTCCAGCCTGACAGATCCACTCAGCCAAAATCCTCCCATCCCTCCCATTCCCATCAAAAATGCAAAAAAGAAAAAGAGTTTCCTAAAAAATGCTCCTCAGCATTCTTGAATTAGTGCATAATTCTGAAATATGGGGAGCATTTCAGAGCATAAAACCAGGGACTGTATTGATTGCCTCCCAAGCACCTCGGGTTTTAATCTGAATTAAGGATCCATGGCTCTGCCTTGGCTGACTGAAAATTGCCCCCATGATGAGAACAGATGAAACATTCCCCAGGAAACCCCAGGGGAACATTTAGTGGAAAATGTTATTGCTCACTCCTGCTTATAAGATCTGCCTGCACATCTCTAACCTGCTGAGTGTAAATAACAGATTAAATTTTACATAAAATCATGGGAGGGTGTGGGTTGGAGGGAACTAAAAACCCATCCACTTCAATCTTCCTCTNTCTTTTCTCTTTTTTCTTCTTTCTCTTCTTCTCTTTTCCCTTCTTTTCTCCTCCTCTCTTCTTTTTTTCCTCTTCTTTTCTCTTCTCCTCTCCTCCTCACAAACATCCCACGAGCCCCACTGGGTGGAATTTTAATGGAGACACCAAACCCCCCCTGAAAAAGTTCCTTCAATTCCCTTAAAGCCCTGAGCCTGCTGCCCCACTCCCAGCTGGGTGACACAACCATTAAAACAAACACCCAACAGCTCCTTCCCAGCAGAGTGGTCAGACCTGAAACATTTCATTTGCTGCAGACACAGTTTGGCCTGGAAAACAATTACAAGTTGCACAATCCAATTTTCCAAATGGATTATTCCATGAGCAGGCAGAAAAGACTGTTTAAATTACTGCTGCTGTTTCAAGGCAAGATTAATCCAATTGGATTAAAACTCAGAACCCTGGAGGGCCCAGTGCTCCTGTCAGCAGGACACAATTAGCTCAGTTTTTATTGCAATATTAAGGATTCTTCTGGCACATCACAAAGTCAAAAGAAATAAGCATTTCTTCCTTCCTCCAGTATTATTTTGCTCAAGAGTGTGGCAATTTGTGGTGGCTTATTTATGTTTAACAAGTGAAAATCAGACAGGCCCCTGAAAGGAAACTCTGTGCAGATTTTGTAGCCTGGATCCTAATTATTTTCCTTCCCTTGTGGGACCAAAGGAATGAAGTGGGAAATTTGCTTTGTGTCTGCAATTTCCCAGTTCACTCCACAAACTCCACGGGACTGTTCTCACCTGACCTTTATTTTAGGGCACTGTGACCTTTCCACTTTTAAAAAATAGAGCAAGATTAGATCAGAGAGGATTTAAAGGTTAATATTAGCCCCCCAAAAAAGTGCTTGGATTTTTAGGCTAGCAAATACACCAAAGTTTAGATTTTACTCTTGGTGTTACATCAGTAATAAAAGTTTTATCTTTTTTTTATTTTTTTTTATCGTGCCTTACCTTGTGGTAGCATCTGAAGTAAGCAGCTCGTTCATCTGAGAATTTCTCCAGCCTCTTGGGCCCTTTGCTTGAAGCCTTTTTGAACACTAACCAGCACCTCTGGTAAATCTGGGCACACAAAAGAATAAACCTGAATATCACCAGTACTCAGAGAATTAAATGCTAAACCAGCTGTGGACTCGCAGAAGTTTAGAGAGAACATCAGCCCAAGCTGTTGGGGAGTTAAATCCCATTTATTTGGGCCCAGCCAGAAATTCCTGTGTGTGAGGTGACACTCTGTATTTTGTGAGTAAAGGTAGCACGAGGGAGAAGGAACTGAATTACTGGTAATGAAAAAAAAAAAAAAAAAAGCAGATTATTGAAGGTAGAACCCAGGATCCCAGGGTCAAACTGAATTTACATCCAAGTTATTTGGGGCAGGCTCTGTGCAGAGGGGTTTTAAACCCATTTTTGCAGCTCTCCAGCTCCTGCCCCCGTTCCTTGCCACCTTCCCAGCCCCCCCCCGAGTGCTGGTGCTCCTGCACTCCCAGCTCAGCTGCCTGCAGAGAGGCAGGAATCACCAGCCTTGCCAACTGCTCACAGCCCACACTCCACCAGCAATTCCAAAGCAACACCTGGTGGCTTCGAAACAAAACAGAACTGCCACCAAAATTAGTGTGATTTCAACAGCAAAAGAGAAAAAAAAAAAAACCAAAACATCATCAACANCATTTTCCCCCCAGCTTTCTCACCCCATCTCACACAGGAACCCTCACACTCCTGGCCCATGTGGCTGTAGGAGCATTTAGGGCCAAAACTGGAGTTTTCCCCCTTTTTTTTCAGGATTTTTTTCCCAGCTTTTTGGCCACTCAGTCTCTTCTATTTAATGCAGGGGTTTGAATTGAATGGTTCAGAAATCACTGACAATGACAGCTCACACCAAACCCACAATTGAAATATGCTCCTAATTCTGCTGGCAGAGACTTTGTACCTTTGCCCTCTGAGAATTTGGTTTGCTGGGCCAACATCTTCTCCTCTCACCTGACAAGAAAAAAAAAAAAAAATCTCCAAAACCTCATCCAAAAGAAATGGTGAAAAATTGAAGTATCCAAAACCCTGGCACTTTAACTTTAGAAGAATCCTTCAGTAATCCCTTGCTGCTGTATTTACAAACAGACCCACAAGGATGCACACACTTGAAATCTGCTTAAAATCTGCAAAACTGGGCTGGTGGAAAATCAGGAGTGGGCACTGCCAGCACTGCTCCACTTCTCAAAGTCACCACCAGCAGCACCAAGGCTCAGCTGGAAAATTGTGACCCCCAGGGGAGGCTGCCCTGCTTTATTCCTCTGTGCTGTTCTTCTGCACTTTGCCCTAAAACAAAGAATTCCAATGAGCTGCCTTTACAGGGACACTGAACTTGCTGTCAAATAAACATAAATTTGGCTTTTTTTTTTGTTTTGTTTTGTTTTTTTTTTTGTTTTCCAAAGCAGGAGCTGCAAGTTCTCTCATGCAGTTTGGGATGCCTTCCAGAAACCCTGGGATATTGCCAGGAATTTGCCTTTTGGGACTCTGGTAACCTCTAGAAACAGATAAAACAGTAAAGACACAGCACAATGCTCAATAAATTCTTCAGTCTCTTCTGAAATTTGCCTTTTTTGTTGGCAGGAAAAAGGTGCTGCCCCTTTACCCAAGGCTGGTAGGAAGCTCACACCCTGAAGGTTGCAGATGGGAAATATTTGTGCTTTGTTGGACTTTGCTGGGGAGTCTGCAGTGGGCTGGAATTGCAGGTCCAAGGTCCCAACAGGGAGCTGCTTACACAGGCAACCAGCCAGGGTTTGCATCTTCATTCTTCTCTTTAAGAAAAAAAACAAAAAACACTTTAATTTGTCACTTCTCTGTCCAGAGATGGGAAATGAGCCCTGAAATCATTTTCAGTTCGAAGGAACTTTGTGAGGGGATGGGATCCAGCCTTTTGCTCTGCTTCTGGGAGGATGAAGAGAGCCAAGGGAGACAGACTGCAGCTCCTTTTCCCACCCAGAGGCAGCAGATGCCCGCAGGAATTGCTCCCATGGGAAGTGCAGAGCTGCTTCCCCACTCAGAGCTCTGGTGCCAACACCTCTGCTCTGCCTCTCAGCTGACCCGGAGAACACCCCACGATCTTCCCGAGAGCTCACAAACCATTTCTCTGGAATTATCTCCTCCCTAAAATCACCCCTTGCCTCTCCTTTTCCCACCCATGCCCCCGCTGGCCGCTTGTCCAGCCCAACTTCACCCTGAAAAGCCACAACACAAGCAGGGAACAAGTACAGAGAGATGGATCACTGGAAAAAACCCCATGGCTGTGAACGTCTCCTTGTGGAATCGTGTTCAGCAGGACTGAAATGATCCCTGGAGCGGATCAGTGGCTGTGTGACAGCAGCAGCAGCGCTGCCCACGTGCTGTCTGTGCAGCCAGCCCTGCTCTTGGCACAGAGGCGATTTCCCTGTCCCAGAATATCCACTCCGTGTGCCAGCAGTGAGCCACAGCGCTGGGATCAGCTCACAACGACTGCAGCACGCCAGGCTGGTTTGCACGCAGCTTTCCCTTCCCCTGGGCTCTCCAGAAAATAATCCCGGTTTTTCCTTCCCCTCTCTGAGAACACATTTGGGGGAGGACAAACCTCCCTCCTTCAGGGACAATATTTTACACCAGAGTCATGCCAGCCCAGGCTGTGATCCTGTTTCTGGCTGCACTCAGAGTGCACAGTGCTGCTCAGGACTGCAAAGGCTTTTTCACCAAGTTTACAAAGCCCAGCTTTGGCACTGGCCAGGACTTGCTGCAAAGGCCAGGGCACAAAGAAACGCCTGGCAGATCTTTAGGAGCCTGAGCACCTTTAACTCTTGTCAGTGCAAGTCCCGGCAGATTTCTGCTGCTCTGAAACACCAGGCATTTTAAGTCTTTTCTCTTTGAAAACTCTCCCCTCCCCAACTGGAATGACATCAAGCAGAAATGGGATTTTTGTTAAAGGTTCAGGCTCAAAGCCGTTTCTCCAACCTTAGCTCCAGACACCCCAGAGCTGGGTTTGAGCTCACAGATGCAATCAGAAGGCAGCTCGGTCCTACATCTCCATTTTTTGGGGGTTTTCTGGTCCTTCAGGATTGATTCCACAGAGAAGATTCACTGCCAAACCCTCCTGAAAGTCCATGACACATTGTTGTATTTCAGAGCTGCACTTGCTGTGTTTCAGAACCAGACTCGAAATTTTAAGATTATGCCCAAAGAGTCCCAAAAAAAAAAAAAAAAAAAAAAAAAAAAAAAAAAAGGGCAGAAGTTGCACAGGAATGAAGCCTTCCTTTCAGTAAAGCAATTTTCCCAGCATTAAGCTGCCAGCATCCAAAGCCAGCCAGGGCAGAAGGGCTGCAGCTCCTCCACCCTTGAGCAGCTCAGCTGCAGCTGAGAGCGGGATAAAAACCCTGCGGAATTCGGGCCATGATGGAGAGAGAGCCGAGGCGACAAACGGCCCGCGAGCATCATCCCGCTGCCAGCGGGGATAACGGCAGGGACCCGCGGTCCACCCCCTGCCGGGAGCAGCAAACCGGCCCTGCCAGCCCTGCACACAGCCCCAGCTGTGCGGGCACCCCGTAAATCCATCCGCTCCTTCCCCATCGCTGCCGGGGGCGAACCCCGCAGCCACGGCCCCTGCCCGGCTGCAGCGGCTGCGGGATCCCGGGAGCGGCTCTGGGATCCCGGGAACAGGCTCTGGGGTCCCGGGAGAGGCTCTGGGATCCCGGGAGAGGCTTTAGGATCCCGGGAGAGGCTCTGGGATCCCGGGAGAGGCTTTGGGATCCCGGGAACAGGCTCTGGGATCCCGGGAGAGGCTCTGCGATCCCGGGAACAGGCTCTGGGATCCCGGGATCCGGCGGGAAGAGAGCCCGGGATCCGGGAGGATCCGGCAGGACGGGCTGTGCCTCAGAGGGTGCGGCAGGAGCGGGAGGGACCCTGTCCCTCTGCCCGGCACATCTGGAGGGACCATGCCCCTCTGCCCGGCACATCTGGAGGGACCCTGCCCCTCTGACACCACACCTGCAGGGGTCCTGCCTCCAGCACATCTGGAGTGATCCTATCTCTCTGATGCCACATCTGCAGGGACCCTGCCCCTCCGACCAGCCCGGGAGGCACATTTGGAGTGGTCCTGTCCCCCCAGCACATCTGCAGGGATCCTGCTGCCCCTCTGCTCAGCCTGTGATGCACATCTGGAGCGGTCCTGTCCCTCTGCCCAGCCCCCTGAGGCACATCTGGAGTGCTGTGTCCAGCTCTGGGCTCTCCTCAGGACACAAAGCTCCTTTTTATTTGTTTTCTTTTTTTCTTTTGAGTTAGGGGATAATGGCCCAATACTGACTTAAAGAAACACTGAGTAAACCAAGGATTCCAGAGGCAGTATTTCCCTTTTCCAGCGGCTCCTGGAGCCCTCCTGCCCCTGGCCAGGCTGCTCTCCACAGTAGCTCAAATGGACAAACCCAGCTCCTGTAATCTTCTCACATCCCAGCTGTGTAATTACAGACAGGGGTCAGGAGTTCATTCACATTTAGGAAGCTCCAAACTCCAGAGAGCTGCATTAAAAATGTCTATAAAATGTCTGCTCCATTTAACAGGGAATAGCCATGGTACTTTACCACAAGCAGTGTGCCACCAACGGGATGAGTTAATTCAGAACACCAGCAAAGAGCTCACCTTCCTGGAGATGGCCACAGGAAATTTTCCTTTGCCAAACACAGGGAATTCACTGATGGTTCCCCAGACAAACACCACCTGGCAAGTAGAGGGACGATTTAACCTCCTACCTCACATTACTGAGGGGAAACCCCACTCGTTTTACCCTATTGATCTTCTGAATTGAAACAAGTGACATTATTAGCAATAACACAAAAAACCCCAACACCAATACTCATTTCAACAGCCTGAACTCTCACTGGTGTTTCTGACAGCACTTGATGAAGTCAGGCAAGAAGATAATGGAGCAGTCCATCATCTTCCAGAGCATTCCTGAAGCCACACAAACCCCAAATTAAGATGTCAGGCTCGAATTAAGATGTCAGTCTCAGGAGCAGCCCTTGCATCTGTTACTTTCTTTCAAGTGTTTCCACAGCCACAGCAAAATGTTATTTATCCCTGATCTCACTGCAGGGCAATGCCAATGCCCCTGCAGGGCAGCAGAATTTCCTTCACAGAGGGAAAGGAGCTGAGGATGAAAAGGCACCGAGGAGTACATTTCACCTGTTTATAATTCAGTTTCCTTCCTCTTTCAGTGCCTGTACAATCATCCCTGACACACCCTTGCAGGGCTCTGCTGTCACCTCCAGAAATCACAGACTTTTCTACCAAAGGAGGAAATAGGGAAAAGAGAGCCAGGATCCACAACCAGCAGGTCAGGGAAGTGTTTGGGATTAAGGAAAAAGGGTCAGGTTTGCTTTAAACTTGTCACAACAAAGCATCTTTAGAACAAGACAGCAAATGGGTAAGAGGCTTGTTTAGGAGTCAGTTCAGTCCATGAAAACATTTGGGATTGATTGTTTCACTGTACAGACTAAGCCTGCCTTCCAAAGAACACAGAAGGTAATTTATCTGCAAACAGGCTGGAAAGCACAAAAAAAGCCATTCCTCCTCCTAAAATGAGCCAGCATCAAAGCAAGAGTCTCACATTCCAAATCATGATCTGTAAAATCTTTTAGGGGAAAAACAAGAATAGTTCTGAGGTTTGTCCTTTTGGGGTTTTGGTGGGGTTCTTTGGGAGCAAATTCCATTAAACCAACCTCTCTCCACGCTGTTCCCACAGCCAGACATTAAAAGAAACGAGATGTGATTGCACTGTGGGAGATGCAAAACTTCTTTACCAATCAGGGCTGAGCAGCCTGGCCCCCAGCACAGGGGGGACAGGAGGGGACAGCACCCAGGGGAGAAACCTGGGAGGAATGAGGGGTTTGGGCTCTGCAAAGCTGGGAGAGAAACCAGCACTGAGAGAGGAGAGGAACAGTGGGAAGGATCCCACTGATGGATGAATGCAAAAAAAAGGACATTTTTTACAAGCAAACAAACTGTAGGTTTGCTGGGAAATGAAATTGGATATGGAAGGAGGAAAGAAACAATGGGGGGAAATCATAAATTCCATAAGAATGAAAGATTAAAGGGAGGGTTATCCATTAGAGGGGAATCTCAGGTATCAGGGGTTCTGGGCAGTCTGTGCCTCTCCAGTACTTCAGCCAGTGGGGAAAGAGAGAGGGAAATGGGGCTGGGGAATTGGGATAAAAAGGAGGAAATTATTACTATTATTATATGAATTATTATTCATTATTGTTTAGGATAAATAGGAGGCTGCATCCTCCAAAAATCCCAGAGACCCCCAGGGAATGCCCCATGACCTCTCCCTTCATTGAACAAAGCAAAAGGACTCTTCTGTCTCCTTTTTGGACAGAATCCTCTGGGAGTTGTGGATCGATTTTCCTGACAAACCCTTCTGCAAGCCCAGTCCCAGGGCTGGCCCCATACAGACACCGAGCTGGGCTCTCACCCCACGAGCTCTGAGCCACAGAAACTGAGCTGGGCTCTCACCCCAGTGCCCAGATGAGCCTGCTCAAGGCTTGCCTGGCATTTATTTGCATCCCTCCCCTCCCCAGCTCAAGGAAAATGCTCCAGCTTCCCCAGGAACATTCCAGAGCCCATCCCTGCTGCCACTGACAGCCCCAAGCAACAAGAAATCTTAATATCTGTGAATATATTCTAACACCTTATCTAGCAGCTCACTAGAACTCCGAATTTCCAGTGGGCTTAGCATCCTGCAGGTTGAAGTTGGTGCCTGAGAAATCTGTTCAGTTTTTCCCCATCTCTAACTTCCAGACTGAAAGGAGCTGCATAGGTGAACAGAGTTTTATTAATAAAGCTGCTTCAAACAGAGACACAGGCAACTTTTCCCTTCTCCTTCCCCCTTCCCCCAGCCTTACATCATTCTTCTCCCCAGTTTTCTCAGCCCAGGCTCTGAAATCCTCATCTTAACTTGCTGGCACATGTTCTCAGCTCTCTCCCACCATATGGTTCCAGTCCTGCAGATTGTCTCTCCCCCTCCCTGCCTCTCCTCCCACAGGGTTTCACAGAAGCAGAGCTGAGCAGAACTTGTCAAAGTACCAGGCTCCTCAATGGAGCTGCCACAGGACTCAGATTAATTAAAAATCAAACCCAAATCTCTCTGCAGCTTTCCACACTCAAACGTTCCTGCTGAGGTCCTGAGCTTTATGCAGGAGTTCCTCCAACTTTCTAAGCACGAGGCAAAAAAAGGCACGAGCCTTTTCCCTTGTACAGCTCCTCATGTGCCACAAATCCCTCCAAATTTTCAAACATTTGCTCCTGTTTGGATTTTAATTGGTACTTTTAATTGAGCCAGAAGGTTTCCCATGTAAAACGAGGGTGTGCAGCCATTACTGATGCTTCCTGAGGAACAAAACCTCTGGATTTTCCCAGTTCAGTCCTGCATGTGGCCACTGTGCAACAGGGAACTCCTCACCCAGCACCCAAACAAACACAGCAAGGCTTCACAGCCTCCTCATGCTAGGTGAAAGTTTAATATTGCCAGTAAACCACTAATCGAAGTAAAGCAGGCAATGCAGAAAACTAAAAAGTACTTTTTTCTCACTGAGTTTTTGAATAAACCCAGAAATATCTGAGTGCTGCTGACACCACTTCAGCATTAGCTAGGAACAAACAGCTGGCTGCAAACTGGTGGCAGGCTCAGCTCCCTGCTGGCACCAGCTGCAGGGTGAATTATGACAGGGGCTGGCCAGGAGTGCCCCAGTTCCTGCTGGAGGAGCCCCTGACCCCACATTCCTTCCCCCTGAGCTGAGGCAGATGCTTTGGGCCAGCCAGGCCCAGCAACCTGAGCCACAGCAGATCCCATTTCTGTCCTCAGCCAGGGTCACAGCGAGGAGGGAGCAATTCCCCATGTGCAGCCCCAGCAGCCACATCTTCCCAGGAGCTCAGGGGGCAGGAGGGGGAGCTCAGCCCCGACAGGGAGTGCAGCCAAGGGTGAGAGTGGGACCAGCACACAGCACTGCCTCCCCAAAGCTCCTCACTCTCACCAGTGCCACTCCACTTCCAAGATTTGCTCCTGTTTGGATTTTAATTGGTATTTTTTTCAATTGATTTGCCACTCCACTTCCAAGATTTGCTCCTGTTTGGATTTTAGTTGGTATTTTTTCAATTGATTTGCCACTCCACTTCCAAGATTTGCTCCTGTTCGGATTTTAGTTGGTATTTTTAATTGAGCCAGCCTAAGCTAAAGCTCAGGTGTGTTCACATCCCCCCACCCCACGACTGGCAAGAGAAGAACAGGCTTTTCCATCAGGGAAACATCTCCCCCTCAGAAAGGGCACACCTGCAGCACAGGATGAGGCGTGATTCGAAAAGCAGGAGCACAAAAAAGGGATTTTTAGAGAGAGAGAGGCCATAAAGCCACAGCCCTGCCTCGTACAGAGACCTCAACCCCTGGCTCAGCTGAGATTTGGTGCCAGAGCCCTGAGTGCCTTCTCCTCCCTGGGACACAGCTCCTGGTGGGCTGGGGCAGAACCCCCCTCCCACAGCAAAGCTGATTTTTCTCCTGGCTGACAGAGCCCTGGGAGGTTGTGCTGTGCCCTGCCAGCAGTTCTCCAGCACAGCCTCCTGTGTGCCACTAATGACACTCCAGCCCCACACCATTGGCTGAGGGGATGATTTTCCTCCCTATAAGGATGGAAAGAGTCAGGAAGAGTGAGCTTTCCCCTGAATATATCTGGCTCTGCAGAAGACACATGTGATACAAATGTTGCTATGGAAACTATTCTATTAAATAATACTCAATTAAACTCGCACGTTTCCAGTGCACAGAAAGAGTTCAGGTGCAAAACTAATTAGCCTAAATTCAATTTTGGAATTACAAAGTAGGGCCCTGCAGAATTGTCAGGTTCCTTTTTAAAAGAGGTTTGGATTTGAGCAAGCTGCTCCTCTGCAGCCCTTCCATTCCGAGTGTGGCACCTGCACCCCAGTTACTCAGGAAAGTCATTTCTGGAGGTAATTTGTGGCTCCAAGCTCAGCTCCAGTTCCCTTGGAGATGGAATTACCACATCAGCAGCGTTACAGAGCCGAAGGCAGGAGCTGCATTCAGCCTGGAGAGACAATGCTCTGATTACAGCTGTGCCCCCAGAAAATGGGAATGGATTTCAGTGACTCCCACTCACATCCTGCCACGCAGGGAGTGCTGAGATCCCTCTCAATCAAACAGCAATCCTGTCCTCAGGATTCCTGTAATCCTCAATTTAACACAGGGCTGCAGCAGGCTCGTCCTCCCTGATGTTCTCACAGCATGGCAAAGTTGTCTGAAAGTTACTGATTTATACCCTAAAATATCTTTTGTTTCAATTCCTTCCCTTCCCACCTCCAGCTCCTGGCTGCCCCCCAGCCCTCCCCAGCACAAAAACAACCTGTTGGCTTAAATCCTTCCCCCTCTGAAGGAGCCAAGCTCACAGCAGCCAGAGTGAGCCTGAGTTCTGGCCCAGCCCCAGCCCCAGGTGTCACATCTCACCTGCAGCCAGCAGGAAGGAGCACCAGGGAGCAGGGACACGCTCCAGCCCTGCCTCGGAGACTCAGGCTGACCACAGTTACCCCTCTGCTGCAAATCAGGGCACTGGGCTGCAGGCAGCTCACAGAAAACACCACGGGAGGAATCTGCAGCCACATCTGCTCTGAGCCAGGGGGGCCAGCACCTCCCAGGCTGGAAACACCAGGACAGCAAAGCTGTGGTCAGGCTGGGCACTCCCAACAAAGGGAGCAGGGTTTGGCCAGCTCCAAGGAGGGGCAGCCAGCTCCCAGCACCTCCCAGGGTCCCTCCCCAGCTCGGGAATGCTGCCAGGACAGAAAAGTCAGAGCTGGGGGCAGCTCAGGGCTTATCCTCAGCCCTGGCAGCTCTCTGGGACTCAGCCTGGACTCCTTCACAAAAGGAAGGATCATCCCTCATCTTTGCATCCCCCCTTTGCACTCCCCACACACCGATAACGACACAAGCCTTGGAACTGGAACAAAAACCAAACTGTCTTTTCCAAGGAAACATTTCACGTTCGTTCCATTTCCAAGGGCTCGGTGTCATTCTCCATTTCTCTATTTTTACATTCAGCTGTCACATGCACATCTCCTAAGAGGCCATCCAACATTTCCTCACCAGCAGCACCCGCAGAGTGGTCTGGAAAATCTTAACAAAGGAAAGGCTCCGGCACTGACAGCATTTACTATCGTGGAGTTAGACAAACCTTATTCACTGAGCTTCACTGTTACAGTATGGAAAATGCATCATAGTTTAATCTTACTCATCCTTTATGCCAGAGCAAAGTGAACATTGGTATCTACTCAGCAATGAGACTGAATCACCACACAGCAATTGTGCCAAATTTACTATAAGTGCTCTCTGAATGACATTCCCTAAAAATGTCACGGAAGCTCATGGCTTCACAGAGTGAGCTGTGCCTGCGAGTGCAGGGATGAGAAATGCAGCCCCACGGAAAGGCTCTCAATGCTTTCCCCTTTGCAAAGCAGCCAGGGAGATGCAAGTTCCCAAAACTGTGGGGAAGTCATTGCCCATGGGCACAGCAAGAGAAGGGAGCTGTAATTGCAGCGAGGCAGCAAAAGCTTTCAGAGGAGCACAGACACTCCCCCGAAACCAACAAAATCTGAATTGCCAACCCAATAAAGACAAGAAATCAGTTCCTTTCCAGTCCTGAGAGGCAGATAACACCGATTAAAAGGTTTTGTACACACAAATCCTCCCTGCAGGTGCATCCCCCCGGAGCCAGGCTCGCTCAGGGACACGGAGCTCTCCGGTCCCATCCCCTGAGGGCTCAGGGGAGCCCCCGGGCTGGGGGAACAGCCCTGGAATTTCAGAGCTCATTCCAGCCCGGGTGCTGCGGGGAACTGCCCTGCCACTCCCGGCACATCCAGCGCCTACAGCCGGAGCCGGCAACACGCCAGGGCAGCAAACCTGCCTGAAAATAACATTAACAATACACCAGCAGCCAAAAGGGCTGCGTGCGTTTTCATTTCGCGCAGCTCCCAAGCCCCGAAGGCAGCGCAGAGCTTCGCCTGTCCCACGCAGGACCCCGATCCCCGAGTGGCAGCGGGACCTGAGCGGCTCCAGAGCGCTCTGGGTGCCCGGCTCAGCCTGCCCGGAGCTGCCCGGAGCNATACACCAGCAGCCAAAAGGGCTGCGTGCGTTTTCATTTCGCGCAGCTCCCAAGCCCCGAAGGCAGCGCAGAGCTTCGCCTGTCCCACGCAGGACCCCGATCCCCGAGTGGCAGCGGGACCTGAGCGGCTCCAGAGCGCTCTGGGTGCCCGGCTCAGCCTGCCCGGAGCTGCCCGGAGCTCCAGACCGGGCACGGCCCCGCCAGCCCCGGGAGCC
>VXBS01006714.1:197077-222429 GCA_013400255.1 Sitta europaea | reverse complement strand
CAGCCCTGGGCAGGCGCTCACCCCCAGCCGCCGGCTCCGGATGCGCACGTAGCCCTGCTTGACGATGTCGTTGAAATTGGAGGCCATCCTCGCCCGGGACAGGCGGCGGCGGCGCCGCTCAGCCCGCCCGCATGGCCGGGCAGCGCCCGGGAGGGACAGGGACCGCTCCGCCCGGCAGAGAGAGGGACAGCACGGCCCGGTAAAGAGAGAGGGACAGCACCGCCCCGGTAAAGAGAGAGGACAGCACCGCCCCGGGAGGGACCGCACCTCCCACCGCACCGCCCCTCCGAGCAGCCCGCACCGCCCCCGGAGGGACCCCAGCACTCCTGGAGCGCCACCGGAGCGCCCTGCACCGCCCCTGAGAGACCCGCACCCCTCCTAGAGCCATCCGCCCCTCGGAACATCCAGCACAACCCGGGAGCTACCCGCCCTGCCCCTCGCAACACTCCGCACCGCTCCGCACAATCCCGCACAGCCCCGGAGCGATCCGCGCCGTCCCTCGGAACACCCCGCACAATCCCGCACAGCCCCTCTGTACGATCCGCTCCACTCCCGGAGCGACCCCGGAGCGCTCTGCAAAGCCCCGCACCGCCCCCGGAGTGATCCTCACCGCACCTCAGAACACCCCGCACCGCCCCGCACAGCCCCTCGGGACGCTCCTCTCCATCCCGCACATCCCCTCGGGACCCTCCCATCCCGCACATCCCCTCGGGACCCTCCCATCCCGCACATCCCCTCGGGACCCTCCTCTCCATCCCGCACATCCCCTCGGGACGCCCCTCTCCATCCCGCACATCCCCTCTGTACGTTCCTCTCCATCCCGCACATCCCCTCGGGACCCTCCCATCCCGCACATCCCCTCGGGACCCTCCCATCCCGCACATCCCCTCGGGACGCTCCTCTCCATCCCGCACATCCCCTCTGTACNCCTCCCGCACCCCCTGTGCCCCCGCCCCGCCTGCTCCATCCCCGCACTGCCCTCCAGCCCTGACCCCCGCGGGTGCTTCCCAAAAAGCCTTTGGGATGCCTGAAGTTCAGGCAGGGCTCTCCGGCCTCTCCCCCGAAGCAGGAGGGAGGAGGGACGGGGAACCCGAGCTGCTGCCTCCCCCGGGAAATGTCAGGAGCCCGAGCTGGGTTTTAGGGGCAGCGTGTGGTGCAGTAAGGACGGACCTTGCCTGGCACCTGCCTGAAAGTTATTGATTTATACCCTAAAATATCTTTTGTTTGGGGTTGCCTGGGGTTGCCCCAGGTTGTCCTTTTCCAAGAATGTGCAAACCAAGTGGCGCAGAGCTCTGCTGGCTGCCCGCGGGTTACCCACCGTCCTGGGAGAAGGGACTGCTCATCCCAGCTTTTAACAGAGCCACCAACACGGGCAGCCCAAGGGGCTCAGCCAGACACGGGGCTCTGACTCCGGGAATTTTCCTGCCGTGGAAATGGCAAATGGGACAGCAAAAACGGCAGAGCAGGAATCACCACGGGGCACAGCAGGGAGAGCAGCCCCCAGCTGGGCTCAGGGCTGTGGGGAAGGGGTGCCTGTGTTTATTTAGGTTGCACAATCAAAGAATCACTTAGGTTGGAAAAGGTTATTGAGGCTAAATCCACCTCTGATAGAAGTGGCCCCTGTCAGGTTTGGGTGAGTGGCTCCCCCATTTTGGGCAGCCAGCAGGGCTGTGGTGGCAGCGTGGTGCTTGCAGCTCTTGCTTGAGGAGGTGGTGATGCTCAGCGAGGCTCAGTGAAAGATAAATTGCTGGAGTGGATTTTGGAGGGCTCTCCAGCTGAAGGACTCATTCACTGAGGGTACAGGAGGCAACTCTGCCTGGCTCACTTGGGGATTTTACACTTCCTGCTCCTTTTCAAGCAGCTTTTTGACAGAATGCATAAAATCAAACAGCTTCAGCCAGAGACAGCAGGACCTGCCACCCCTGTGCACCAACACACACCAGAAATTAGAGGAATATTCTGAGATAAGTCTGGAATATGACCTTGAGGCCACGTGGTTGATCAGAGGAATGGAGCATCTCTCCTGTAAGGAAATGCTGGCAGAGCTTGGGTTGTTCATCTGGAGAGGGGAAGTTTTGGGGTGACCTCCTTGCAGGGCCTGCAGGAGCTGCAGGGAAGATGGGCAGAGAGGATATACAGGGCTGGAGGAACAGGACACAGGGAAAGGCTGCAGACTGAAAGAGAGGAGGCTCAGGTGGGATTTTGGGCAGGAATTGTTCGCTGAAGGGTGGGCAGGTGCCCCTGGACCCCTGGCAGTGCCCAAAGCCAGGCTGGAGTACCTGGCACAGTGGGAAGTGTCCCTGCCCCAGCAGGGATGGGTCAGGACGAGCTTTAGGACCCTCCCAACCCATTCCATAAAATCCACACCCAGCAGCTGCCTATGGCAAAGCCCAGGCTGCAGAACCACCCAGAAATTCTCTTTTGTTCACTGCAAACGCTGGAAGCACCAAGTGAGTTTTAAACCCAGGATTAAAAAAAACCCAATAATGAAAAAACCCCGAGAGGCTTGGTTGGCTTTCAAAGGGCTTTGGGGCAGGGAAGAAATGACAGAGCCACTTTAGATGGCTAGGGTTAGGGTTAGGGTTAGGGTTAGGGTTAGGGTTAGGGTTAGGGTTAGGGTTAGGGTTAGGGTTAGGGTTCTAGGTTCTTGTTAGGGTTAGGGTTAGGGTTCTAGGGTTAGGGTTAGGGTTAGGGTTAGGGTTAGGGTTAGGGTTCTAGGTTCTGGTTAGTATTAGGGTTAGGGTTCTAGGGTTAGGGTTAGGGTTAGGGTTAGGGTTTGGGTTCTAGGTTCTTGTTAGGGTTAGGTTTAGCTCATTCCTAAGGAAATCCCTGAATTTCAGGCTCACTCTAAATGACCAAAATTTAAATTTCTGTACTCGTAAGTAACCATTAAGAGTCCCATAACAATGATATTATGAGGTTTTAACAGAATATTTAAGTTTCAGCACGTTTTGTTGTGGGTTATGGAAGGCACAGGTCTGGTAATTCCTCAGCACTGCATTTTATTACAATTTCTAACCTTTTTGCCTCAGTGCTTTCTGCCACCCAAATTCACTGGTTATTAATATTCATGTAACATTTAAACTGCTTTGTAAACTCCTGATTGGAAAAATGGGAGCATAAAGTGAGATGGATGTGCCTGGCCACAAACAATGGCAGAGCAAAATTTGGATTGATGCAACATTTTGCAAAACAAACCACGGCCAAAAATAAGAGGTGGGAATGGGAGAAGCCATTTGAAATTGCAGCTCTAACAATATTATCTGGCCCTTTAGGCTGTAAAACCTAAAGGATTTTCTTGTTAAAGCAATCCTGCTGCTGGCACTGTGGCAGGAATCACCTGTGTGCTTTGGGATTTTCAGGAGGAAAAACCCAAATCTTCTGGGATTTTCCCTGGAGGGATTTTCTCTGCAGGGTCCTGGGGCAGCCTGGGGGTGACACTGGCAAGGAGCCTTTGTCCCCTGCAGGATTTTCCCATTTGTCCCCTGCAGGATTTTCCCATTTGCCCCCTGCAGGATTTTCCCATTTGGCAGGTTTTAGGCAGGTATATGATGCAGTGAACTGTCAGGCTTTTAAAAAATGATTTTTGCTGTTGTTTCCTGACTTTGACTTTGTGAAAGTTTCTGTTTGCCCCAGCCCGGTGCCTGAAGAAGAGGTTGAGATTGTTCTCTTCTCATTTCAGGGATTCTTTATTTTTTGTTATGTCTCATGTGGGGCTCTGGCCTGCTGAGATCTTTGCTGCAGACCAGGTTGTGACAAATTCCCTTCCCTCGGGACCCGGGGATGCTCGGAGCCCCCGTGGCACAGCCCAAAGCATTTCTGGCTAACATTCATTGTCACACTTCCTGCTTTGTTTCAAACTGTTTGCCACCAAACGTGGCATTGCAAATCTCATTACACAGAACATCTTTATAAATGTGCTTAGCAAGTGGGGGTTTTAAGGAGGAAAGCACAAAGCTATTGTTGGTATTATTAAAGGTTTTCTGACATTTCTTGCTGTTAAAGTGTAAGCAATTGGTGATTTGGGTGGATAAAGTTCTTTAGTGGCTTTTCTCCTGGAGCTTTTTTCCCCTGTATCCAACTTAAATTAAGGAATTTGTCTCCATTGCATTGTAAGAAACCCCTGAAACCACTGGCAGGAAAGAATAAAATTGATATCCAGTGAAATCTCCAAGTCCATTGTAGATACATTCATGTGTTCACCACATTGAAAGGGTGAAAACCTGACTTTTCTAAAAGCCCCAGACCCTTTTTTAACATCACCAGTTGTTTATTATTCATTTTACACACTACATTTCTAGGCATTTTAATTTCAGAACAGCCACAGGACCCTGAAGATCAGCTTGGTCTGAAGCATCCTTCAGCTACCAGCATCAGAATGTGTGAGTGCAGTTTTGATTTAATCCATTTCTCAGAGGACATCTCAGCCCAGACCTCCCCAGGAAACATCGATGTGAACAAAAAAACCCAAAATATTCTGCAGTGGACTCACTGGCATTTTTGGCTTGTACCTTCATTTCTAGAAGAAAGGCAGGAGATTTTTTCTGTCTAATTCTGTGTAATGGTTTTGCTTTCCTGGCTCGTTTTGAGGGGCTGGAGTTGATGCTGGCAGCTGAGCAGCACCTGGTCTCAGTCCCTGCCCTGAATTTCACAAGTTCCACGAGCAGCAATAAACTCCTCTCACAGGAGGAATTTTCACTTTCTGCCCTAAAATCCCCAGCCTGAGCCAAAAGGAAGATTATCCTTTCACTCCACCAGTGGCACTGCAGAAGATAAGCAGCAGATTAGAAAGACTCCAAAATATCCCTGTAAAATAAACTGTGACAGCTTTGATGTGTCCTTGGCTGGCAGGGAGACATTTCCCAAACATTCCAGAACAGAAACAATTGCACTGCAGGCCTGGAAGGCAAAGCAATAAACTCTGGGGGCACTTTTGGAGCTGAGTCAGTAAAAAAACCAAAACAACTTACCCAGGCTTTAAGGAAGCACAAAGCCCAAACTAAAAAAAAAATTAAAAAAAAATATATATAAAGGGTGGGGTGGAAATAAAGTAAAATATAATCCAAGACAATTAAACTTCTTTTGGACTGTTGATTTCAGAGAGTTTTCAAAATTTACTTCTTTGTCTAGTTAAACTGGCCATGAAAATGGAAATCAAAGAAAAACAGTTCCTAAATAAGCAAAGAAAAAAATCTACTTCTAAAACTACTGCTACTGACAATAAAGTAGCTTTTGTCTTGCATATGTGAGTGCTTGTGTGAAAGTATTTCATACACTAGAATTTATGTAATATGCCTATAATTTCTCCTTATTTGCATCCAGACCACGTTTATGGTCTTGAAATCACCTTGTGGCTCCGGGGCTGTACTGAGAGCCTTGAGATGTTTTGGCAACACAAATCATTCAGAACATTCACTACCAAAATTACCTGAATGGAACAGGCTTATAGCAAGGCTCTCCTGGGTCCAGTTAACAAGAGCAAATGGGTGCCTGGTGTCCACTCATACCAAAGTCCCTGCCACTGGATGGTACCCAGGAAAATGCCTGCCCACTGGGCTGGCTCTGGCTCTGCTCTTATGCTGTGTTTTTGTACTGAAAAAATTACAATGGCCTCTAAGTACCTCGTAAAAGTTAATAAAATTAGCTAGAGTTCATGTGGGAATTCGCACAGAGGAACAAGCAAAAGATTGTGAAAACCCTTAAACCTTCTGAGTCATNAATGTATATATAAAATATAAATATAAAGTATATATAAAATATAAATATAAATATATAATATATAAATTATAAAAATATAAAATATAAAAATATAAAATATAAAGACACCTTGCACATATGGAAACTAAATAGCTCCTTGTATCTTAATGCAAAGGATTCATTGAGTTGGGAAATATTTTTGCTGATAAATATAGGAAAGGGGGAAAAGACCTCCCAAAAGTTCAATAATGTAATTTAACAGGCACAGAAAGTAATAATTAAATCAGCCTAGGTGAACTTTGCAGTATTTTCAAGGATTTTTGGGCAAAAAGGTTGCTCAAAATTCATGAACCAGGAGCCAAAATCCAGTGTGGTGAAGCCAAAAGGCAGATCCTGAAATGATAAAAAAGACCAAAAGATTTATTTAAAAATCTGCTTAATGGAAAGGGAGCACCTGGAAATGGCCACGCTGGCAGAGCACTGCAGCCAGAGGGAGTTTCAGATGGTTAATGGTAATTATAAAATATGTGACAGATTATCTCCAAGCAAGTGAAAATACACATGACAGATAAAAGCAAATATTACAGTGCTGTTCACAACTCCTCAGCCTTTCAGTGACAAGAATTTTAGAATCAGTCAGAAATTACTTTAAAAAATAGAAAGAATAAAAACCCCCCTAAGATCAAAGCAGTCATTGGGAAGATGGAGCCACTGCAGCTGCAGTTTCATGGTGGGGCTCATCACTCTTCACAGCTTTGGGGAAAATTAGGAATTTTTAAAAAGCTGACCCAACAACCAGTCAAAAAAAAAAAATCCTGTTTGTGATTCCCATTGCTGCCTGTAACTCTGCCTGCCTGTCAGGTGAGGGTTGGGCAGAGCGGTGAGCAGAGCCCTCGGATATTCCAGATATTCCAGAGGCTGCAGGAGCTGCACTGAGACCCAAACCCCACTGGCTCTGCTCCCCCAGCTCTGCATTTCCAGCTGCAACAAGTGCTGCACTCCTGGCTCTGACCCTGGCCCAAAACCCTGACCCAAATGCCAATGAAATCACCCAGATTCCAATGAAATCACCCAAATTCCAATGAAATCACCCAGATTCCAACAAAATCACCCAAATTCCAATAAAATCATCCAAATTCCAATAAAATCACCCAAATTCCAATGAAATCACCCAAATTCCAACAAAATCACCCAAATTCCAACAAAATCACCCAAATTCCAATAAAATCGCCCAAATTCCAATAAAATCCTGACCCAAATTCCAACAAAATCGCCCAAATTCCAACAAAATCACCCAAATTCCAATGAAATCACCCAAATTCCAATAAAATCGCCCAAATTCCAATGAAATCACCCAAATTCCAATGAAATGGCTGGTGCCCTTTGAGCAGTCCTGGCCCAGCACAGCAGGCAGGAGCAGCAGCAGGAACTGGCAGCCCAGAACTGGGGGAAGTGCACTGAGCTTTTATTTTTATTATTTACAGAGAAATAGCTAGAGAGAGATGGAGAGAGATATAGATGTATAAATTATAGATAGATATAGATTTAGATATAGATATAGATATATAGATAGATGAGATATAGATAGATAGATACAGATATAAATGCAGATGTAGATGTAGATGTAGATTTAGATGTAGATATTAGAGATATAGATATAGATATATAGATATAGATAAAGATATATATATAGATATACAGAAAGATATATATAGATATAAATATAGATACAAAGCAGAGGATGGGACTGCTGGAGCAGCTATCTCGAAGCTTTCATTCCACTTTAATTATCACATCAGTCCCGTTTTACAGGGCTAAAGGAGATGGGAGCAGCTGCAGCCACTGCAAGAGCAGACAGAGTTTTCCTAGTTACATCATCTTTTAAAAGCTTTTTATAAATTGGGTCCGTTTGTATACTGGGGGTTGATCTCCCAATTACAGCTCCAGGGAATGAAGTCATTTACCCCAGGTTTGCTCTCCCCAGCTCACTTTTGTTCACATCTCTCAGGCCTGGGGAGGGATTGTTGTGTCTGACACATGGGGAAGCAGCAGCTCACACTGCCCGTGGAATTTAGAGTTCCACACTAAAGAATTGCAAGGTTAAAAAATATAAAAGCCAAAATCTCAAGGCATCACTGTGTGGGAAGGTTTTATTGGTGCTCAGGAGCTGGAGGTGGTGCAGACCCTTTGTGCCAAACCCAGGGCTCTCACTGATGGGCAAATCCCCAAATCCAGATTTTCTACAGGTTTTTAAAATGGCAGGATTAGGATGGACTGTCCCCAAACCAGGCACCTCTCAACCCTCACAGTGACACCGGAGCAGCCCTTTAATTTGGGATCTGCCTGGCCACGAGTGCCCCTGCTCCCACCAGGGCACCTAGAGGCTGTTTTGACAGGGAAATCAATCCTGAGGATTGTTGGGATTCCATCAGAATAACCAAAATAATCAAAGTCATCAGTGACATGGAGGGGGAAGAGGAATTAATTCAAAATCAACAGTTATTGGTGTGGTGTGATGGCACGAGGTTATAGGGATGTCTGAGTGCAGACAGCTCATGTTTTAAAAAATTCCCATCACATTTTGCCCTGGAGTAATGGTTTATGCAATTAGCCTGTTTCCTTCAGCTAACCACTCTCCCTCTATCCAGGTTTTCCAACCATCTTCATTATCCTGGAGCACCCTCAATGCAAAATTTATAGCAATGATCAAATCTCTAGGAAGCTGGAAGCTCATGTTCAGTATTTTTTTTTTTTTTAGAGTGCTTCAAATTAAGGACTGAAGACAGCAAAATCGTTTCACTGCTCAGTCTTTAAAATGTTGGAAGGACTAATTTGAATCAGTCCATGGATCCCACAACGATGTGGGAATGCTGAATTCCTGTAATGCTGCAGCTCAGCCACATTCCTGGATCATTCATTTTTGTTTTCCGGGACATTTAAAGAAATTCTTCTCAAGCCAAATGTATTTGTTCTGCTCCCATTGTCTGATTCTCACACCAGTGCCTGTTACAAAGACCCCGTCGCAGCGAAGTGAATCACAGTGATTTGAAACCACCAGGTGCTGCCACCTCCTTTTGATGGATTTGTTCATGAATATTCACCAGAAAGCCAGAATTTGCCTTTTGGGCCCGGGCTGATGCTGCCGTGGCTGCCACAGCCCAGGATCTCACGGAGAGCTGCTCCAGCAGCATCTGCCAGCGCTTCTGGAGATGTCCAGAGAACAGAGGAACGAGTGAGCGCCCTGCAGCCACCCCGAGGCAACGGGAGAGCTAAAAATCGCTGGAGAAACGCGAGGAGTGGCAGAAGGACTCGTTCTGTTCTTGCAAATAATGACTTGGCTTCAAAGAATCGAGTGGAGCTGTTGTCTTAGTAACCCAGTGCGAGAGAGAAAATCTTCTGGGAAGTTGGCAGGCAGAGCCTGGAACATCTGCACACCCAGGCAGGCTGGCAGGGCCAGGCTCTCCGGCAATACCTGGCAGGAATTCTGTTGGAATTTAGCGAATGCTGAATTAAACAGAACAAAACAAGTTGGTTTTGCTGCCCCCGTGGCACTCAATTCCCCAAAAAACAAAGAGAAAGAAATAAAACTGGCAGGTCAGCTCAGGACACGCCTGGTTGGGAGGTGTTTGGGGTTTTTAATAAATGCAAGACCCTGCTCGTGCCCAAAATGCCCCTCAGGCATTACAACTCACTAGTGACCAAAGTTGTGTTGGGGACAGCAATTCCTGACCTCCCGTTTGGAAGGATTTGCTGTGTGCTGCGTTTGGAGCTGCAAAAGAGAGTTGTCAAAATAGGAACTAAAATCCGAGCGTGTGCTCAGGCTCTGAACCGTGCAGGAGCTCTCTGCCAGGGAAATGAGTGCTGCCACCACAGTTTGTTAAAAATACATCATTGCCTGGGGCTGAGCCATCTGCAGGGACTGAACTCACCTTGGTGGACAAGCCAGGATGGCACTGGGCTAAAGGACCCAGAAAATGTGTATGCAAGCAGCAGGAGCAGGGCAGGGATGGTCCCTCCGTGCTGGGCACTGGGCAGTCAGTGTCCAGTTCTGCCCCTCACTGGAGGGACACTGAGGGGCTGAGTGTCCAGGGCAGGGAATGGGGGTCTGGACAGGGTCTGGGCAGGGGCTCAGAGGGAGCAGAGGGGCTCAGGGGGCCCTGCTGGCTCTGCACAGCTCCTGCCAGCAGGCACAGCCCAGGGCGGGCTCTGCTCCCACAACAGGGACAGGAGCAGAGGGAACGGCCCCAGGCTGGGCCAGGGGGCTCAGGGGGATGGCAGCAGGAATTTCCCCATGGGAAGGGGGGTCAGGGATTGGAACTGCCCAGGGAGGTTTGGATCCCATCCCTGGACGTGTCCCAGGAATTCCTCAGTGCTCTGGGCTGTGAACAAGGTGGGCATCGGGTAAAAGTCACAAGATTCTGTGATTGGAGGGGAAAAAAACCCCACCAATCCAAAACTCCATCTTCAGAAACCAAACTATTCCTTTCCAACCCCCACTTTTTGTTATTGCAAAAGAACAATTGCTGTGGCAAATAGAAAGATTGAACTGGAGTGCCTGAAATGATCTCTCTGAGCAATATTTAATAAACACGTCTGTATTTCATCAGTTTGCCCTGCAAACAGCAGAGAACTCTGCAAGTCACACAGCAAACAATCTTTTGCAGCATCACTTTGATTTTTGAGTGGTCTGAAGTGAGGGTCTAAGAGCCAATAAAGCATTTCAGGTCATCTGGAGTCCCTTGGTGGAATTTTAAATGTGTTCCCCAAAGGAGAGAGTGGTGCATGTGAGCCTGGAGTTCAATCAGCTCCAGCGGTTGAAATGCAAAAGGAAGTTAATTAGTCATAAAAAAGAAATGCTCTATGATAAACATGGCAGCCCAATTTGTATTCAAATATGACTTTTCTGGTCTAAAATAGAAAACAAAGCAATTAGCCTGCAAAGGCATTAACTGCTGGGGTTATTCAGTGGATAATGAGCAAATGCAGCCACCCGCCACTTTCCCCTGCAATGCTGTTTTTCATTGCCTTTAATGCATTCCTAACATTAGGGTTTGTTTACCATTATGGTGATTAACAGCAGGCTCAAACCCCGCTCTCAGCTGCCTTACAAGACCAGAAAATTTATTTTAGGAGCAGCTCTTGGCCCGCTGCAATCCCTGAATTTCAACCACAGCTCAGCAGAGAAGCGATTTGAGCGCTGAAAAGCCTCTTCAAAGTGTGCAGAAAGTGCTGTGAGTTTGAGTTGGTGGCTTTTAAAATGTAAATAAGAAATTATCAGAGATCTTCAGCTGAGGGAATGTATGGAAATCACAATGTTTTCACTGGGGGAAATGCAGAAGTGATGGGAGGAAGCACTGGGCAGCCCAGGGCAGAGCTGGGAAGGGGCAGGGCAGGACAAGGACCCTGCAAATAAACCCTGCCCCTCTCCCTGGGGGCACAAACAGGCAGAGTTCCACTGCAGCTGGACATCCCACGGGCAGAATGACACCTTCACCAGGCACCTGAGAGGTGCAGAGGAAGGAATCCCTTCAGGAGGGATGTGGAGATGCTTGAGCACATCCAGAGGGGGCACGGAGGCTGGAGAGGGGCTCAGAGCTTGGGGGGCTTGGGGGTGTTCAGCCTGGAGAAAAGGAGACTCAGAGGGGTCCTGATCACTCTGCACACCTCCCTGAAGGGGGGCTGCAGCCAGCTGGGGTTGGTCTCCTTCTCCAGGCAGCACTGACAGAACCAGAGGACACAGCCTCAAGCTGCACCAAGGGAGATCCAGGCTGGACATCAGGAAAAAGCTTTTCCCAGAAAGAGTGATAAAATACTGGAGTGTTCTGCCTGGGGAGGGGGTGGAGTGCCCATCCCTGGGTGTGTTTAAATCAGACTGGCTGTGGCACTGGGCCCCATGGCCTGGCTGAGGTGTTAGAGCACAGGTTGGACTCAGTGATCTCGAAGGTCTCTCCCAACCTAAAATTCTGTGATTCTGTGATTCTGTGAATCCCAAACCCTAACCCAAGAAATTTAACCTGATTTGAATTGCATGACTTTTCTTCTCCCTCTCGGAATATTAATTGGGATTTCTGACAGATCAGTTTGCTGCCAGTGAGATGAAAGATGTGCCTGCCAGCCAATGGTTACGAGGCAGACTTCAAGCTGAGAGAGAAAATTTAAACCATTACCATGCCACCAGTCTGAAGCCAAACTTAATAACTTAATATCACACCAAATATTTTGCAATTAAGCTGAATTAGAAGGAATGAAGGGAAGAACCCTTCACCTTGGCTGGAATTGGAGTTTTTAACCTCAGCACGTTGACACTTAAATCACAGATTTGAGGAGAGGAGAGAGGGAACGGGAGCTCACCAAAACATGGTGGAGTTTTAGCTTAGAAAAAATCCAGGACACTGGTTCTGTAAATCCTGGCAAAACTGGGACCCTCCAGAGCTGTTTTATTGCATCCAGAGGTTAAAAAAACCCCAGCAAAATTCCTCATGGCTGGATCATGCCAGCAGGGAGATAAGGAGCTAAATTCTTCCTTGTGTGAAAGGCCACATAATCAGATAAAAACAAATTATGGTTCTATTGAATTATTTTAATGAAACATTCACTTCAGCAGCAGAGAGTGTGCATTAAGGTGTCAGAAATGTAAATGGCTAAAAGCACAATGGGGCACTTGGGAAAAAGCACATTATCCTGGTGTCACATTATCCTGGTGAAGTGCAGCCAACTCAGAGGGGAAAATAGATCCCTTCACCAAATTTACATTGGAACTGTCAGAATTAAGAAGATCTCTGAAGGATAATGTACTACATCTGCATTTTCTTAGTCAATATTTGACAAAAAGTCTTTTTTCCCAGGAAGTCAGACTCCTCCTTTCTCCTGCTCTGTTGTTTCCCAGGGCAGATGAGGCCTGTGCACACCAGGAGTGGGGAATTTGATAAAGGGATGATAAATTCCCAACCTTCCCCTGCCTTTCCTGGGGATATCACCTCGTGCAATATTGCAGACAGCTTTGATTATTGTCAGAGAACCAGACCAGGCCAAGCCCCAACCCACCCCACACAATAAATCTCTGTCCTCTCTGGTTTTGATCCCTCCACTTGGGCTTCACTGAAGAAATAAATGTTCTCCTTCAGCACTTGCAGAGCTGGGATTTCTTAGCAATGAGAAAAATCTGACAGGAGCCACATGAGCAATCCAGGCAGCCTGGCCTGCTGAAATTAAAAAGCTGCTTCTTTCTCCCAAGGATCACAAACAGGGAGAAAGAGCCTGAAAGGAGAATTTAGCTGACAATTCAACTGCATGAGCCTTTTTCCTGTCCCCAGCAGCTCCACTTTGGATCCCAGCTGTGTTTACTGCTGTGGCAGAAAGCATTCTTTGACTTGTAAGCTGATTAAATTTGACCCAGAACTTAGAGAAAAAATGAATGTAGCATTCTGTTAATCCAATTTATTTTTTGCTAACCATCCAGCATCTCACACACACAGCAAGCTGAAGAAGTGGGAACAGCTCAATAAAATATCTCAGCCTGCATTTAGCCCATGCTAAATGGAGAGGAATGCTCTCAGAACTGCTGCTCCAAAGGCACAAGGGGAGCCAACCCAGAGCACTTCAGCTCCAGGGTTTGCACCAAAGGGAGGGGAAAAGGAGCTGGTTGGGGTGGGAGTGCCACTGGTGCTCCCCCAGCCCCACAAAGAGCCTTTCCCTCATCCCCTCATTGGGATATCTGAGTGGGAAGTGCTGGCTTTGACTCTGCCTCTCCCAGCAGTGCCAGGCAGGGCTCAGAGGATTCCTGGAGCTGCAAAGGAGTGTCTCAAACTAAGGGGGCCATCCAGGCTGGAAATTGCATTTCTGACAGCAATTTAGTGACCCCTCTGCATGTGGAGGGTTGAGGAAAGCCAGGTCTCCTGTATTAATTAATAAGCTGTTGAATTAGCATCTGGATTTTCAGTGCTCAAGGGAATGGGAAGAAGGGAGTCTGTGGGAACAACAGGCTGCAGGGTGGTAATTTTGGAAATACATATGAGCCTCAATTCTTGCTGCAAAACCAAGATGCCAACCCCTAAATTCTGTGTTTTCATTGCTCCCTTCTCCTAATTTTGAAGGCCCAGCTTCACACCATCCCATCACCTGAAGCTGAGAGCACTCCAGCCTGAGGAAGCTGGAAGAAGAATCCCTTCCTCGAGGCTGGAATTCCTGCATGCCCTGAACCCCTGTGGAATTCTGAAGGGTTTCTAACACCTGCTTTGATCCCCACCTCTGATTTTGCATTTATTGCTCAGCAGCTGGCTCAGGGAATTAAACCAGCTGCTCTCTGGGAAATGGGGGCTGCTGGAAAGTAGTTTAGCCTTAAATTCATCCAGACTGCAGCTTGTCTGTCCTTTGCTGCTTCTCCTTGTCAGATTACAACTCGGATATTCCACTATTTTATTCTATTATTATAACTCCAAATATTCAAGATCCTTCCTAATGGCTTTTAAACGTGAGGGATAGCTCAGATCCAAACTGTCAGCCAGCTGAGTGATTCCTGTGCTCAGCTTCTCAAGTTTCTGAAAGCGATTTCCTTGTCAGACAAGCAACAGGCAGAGAGGTTCATTAGTTTAATTATGGGCTTTGAAGATAAATGCAGGAAAATGGGAAACAGAAGGGCAGAACGTGGAACAAACCCACCCTCAGCATCAGCCGTGTTTTATGTGCAGTACACACCAAACATCAACCTCAATCCCCCTGGGAAGTGTTCAGGTGATTACTCAGTGCTTTCAAGCAGTGCCATTGTCTTCTGTGTGTCAGATGGAATTTGGAGACTGTCACTATTTCTTTACCTTTCAGGGTTGCAACCTGGAGAATTTTACCTGCTTCTGATTTTTAAACACTTCACTTCAATTGCACATGTGAGTTCCAACACAAATATAAAGCTGGGAAATCAGTTACAGGACCTGGTTCACTGCCTATTTATTTCCTTTGGTTGAAATATCTGAAATAACTGTCAGGATTATTTAAAAATATCCCATTTCTCCCAGTATAAAAATACTTAAGATGATGATTAACCGTTAGAAATGAGATTGATACCACTTGATTGCTGTGCAACTTCAGATATTTAAAAATTCCCCAGATTTGTGCATGCAAATGCTCAGCCCTGTAGCTCCATTAGGAGCAAACAGGATTTGTTATGTGAGCTGTCAGCTCCTTTGAGCTGTGCATTCACTCAAAGGCTCTTTGCAGGCAAGTGCAATTACACATGTAAAGTGCAGGGGAAAATGGATTAAACAGGTTTGGAACCTCTCAGGAAAAAATTACCCCACGTACATTTTAAGCCACCCTTTTCAGAGCAGCTAAAATAAATTCCGTTTATTTTAGAAGTGTATTACAGCTGCCAAAACTCCACTCCAAAACTATCAGGGGCAGGGATTATGTTTTATTGGTTTATATTATGGTCTGGGGAACTGAGGCAGCTCTGAGTTCAAGGACATCACCCCCAGGAGCAGCCTCCAGAACCTGTCAGAACACTCATTCAGAAAAATGAAATGCTTGTCGCTCGACCCCTTTGGCAAAGCCCTGCAGACATTTGGAGCATTTCCTGTCCACCTGCAGCAAAGTTAATTGCAAGCCAGGCTGGAAAATTGCAATTAAACCCGGCGTGCGGGTGAAGGAAGGCGCGGAGTGCCGGGGCTGTGGCTGCAGCTGCTGCTGGAGGGGATCGCAGCGCTTTCCCCAAATTCTCCCCAAATTCACCCCCAAATTCTCCCCAAATTCAGCAGCGCCCCTCGGATGACGGTGGGCTCGTGCACAGGTAATTGTGCCGCTAATGAGCTGCAGACGGGGTAATTAAACCCTCGGCAGCAGCTCCACGGAGGGATGCAGCGCCTGTCTCCTCAGTGATGCTCCGGTCATTAAAGCCGCGCCGCTCATTAACTCATTAACAGCTGCGGGATGCAAATGAGGGGATGTGGCCGTGGTTGTGAGGTGCGCTCAGAGTGCGCTCTGTAAAATGTCAGATTCGTTTTTTACAGCTGCTGTGGTTAGAGTGGTTCTGTCAATGAAAGCAGCTAAAAAATAAAAAAAAAAAAATGAAAGCTAACAGGAATTAATATTCCCCTGTTAAATAGCCAACAAATTGCTGCTCTGAAAGGCACAGCTCCCAGTGCTGCTGGCTCTGATTTCCTCAACCAAAAGGTGACCTTTTTTTTCTGGTTTAATACAGGAAAAACCCCAGTGTCTCCTCACCAAGGTTGTGCCACTCTGAAACACGTGGACGGAGCTTGGGCAGAAAATCTGTGGAAAATCTGGAACGATTTATGATTGATGATTTGTGATTGATGATTTGTGATTTGTGATTGATGATTGATGCCCCATCATGAGTTGCACACAATGATGGGTGTCAGAGGGATTTGTCCCCAGCTCTGCCACCTGCTTGGGCCAGAGGAGGAGCAGTTAAAAAGGGATCCTGATGGTATCAATGTCATTTTTGAGAGTTAATAATCATCTTAGATATTTTTATATAGGGAGAAATGGGATATTTTTAAATTATCCCGACAGTGTTTCAGATATTTCAACCAAAGGAAATAAACTGGCAGTGAGCCAGGTCCTGAACTGATTTTCCAGCTTTCTATCCCTGCTGGGGTCTTGGAACTCACGTGTGCAGTAGAAGTATTTAAAATCAGAAGCAGGTAAAATTCTCCTGGTAAAATTCTCCTGGTAAACCCCCCACGTTCCCCAGATCATTGCAGTGCCCTTTTCCAGGCAGTTCAGCTACCTTTAAAAAATGACTCCACTTTTACAAGTAGCAGAGCAAAGGAGTTAATTAACAGGACACTTAATCACATTTCCTGGCACCAATACATCAGGCACAGGTGTCATTTCCATTAACATCCTCCAATATTTATATTTTTCAGGGCTCTGTAAAAGTGCTGTTAATGGAGTTGAGAAGAGATAATTTTCTTGCTGCAGCGAGTCTGTGTGATTAAGTGCTCAGGCTCTGGTAACAAATGAATGAAACAACCTTTAAATCCTTTCCATACAGACAAATTAATGTATTTCTCATAATAATATTGCTGGAAATCCAGACAGGCCAGTGCATCTTTGTGGCTTTCTCTGCATGAGTCAGATTTACACTGCTGCACTGAGGGGGAAAAAAATAAGAGAAGGGCTGTGATGACAAGTTGATAAACAAGTTAAAATAATATAATTTGTGCTGTGCCATTTGTATGTTGTCAGCACGGGCATAATTCCAGATATTACTGGGGATAAATCCACTGCAGGGCTGCTGCTGGGTCCTGAGGCTCCCTCAGAGCCACCCTGAAGGAGGAAACTCTCATTTCTGTCCCAGCACTGCTGCCATGTCAATCCCATCCTAATTTCCAAATGTGCTAACAGGGCTTAAGCCTTAATTGCACATTTAATCATCAGAATTACAGAGAGGGTTGGGGAAGCTGGGTGGGAAAAATGCTCTGGGTAAAGACACAGACAGTAGAGGGAGGGGAAAGAGATCATTTGCTGGTTTGCAGAAAATGTTAAACACCTCTTTTAGCCAGTGGTGGAATGAGATCCCTGGAAAAATCAGCTTTGTGCTGCTGAATGCTCTGTGCTTTCTGGGACTAATTATCTACAAATTTATCTGTTTCTCTACAATCTAAAGGACATGCTTCCATCAACTAAGCTCAAGCACTAAAAATGAAAAAAAAAAATTGAGCTCTGGACTCAGATTTTTCTGTAGCTGGCTGAGCTTTTTTAAAGCAAAAAACCCCCAAATCTCCACCCCACGCAAGAAGCGTTCTGTGTCTGAAGGAAAAGACAGATTTTTAACTTGATAATTAAAATCCCTGACTGCAAACAGAAAATCCATCCTATCTGCAGGTTCTGTGAACCCAACATTCCAAGAGTCTTGATGAACTTGCTAAATCACTTCAGGCACCAAGGAAATGAAGGTGACAGTTGGTGAAATAATGAACTGAAACTGGGAGCTGGGATGTTGATGCTGAGATGTCAGAACTGCAATTCCTGTCTCAGTGCCTGATCTCCTGCAGCCCAATTATTCTGAGAGAAGTCAGAATCAGATTTTAAAACAGTCCACAGACAGCAGAGTAATGCTCAGCACAGGTAACCATTTGTTCCTGACACTTCCTCCTCCAGTGGAAGTCTTGTGGTGGCCGTGTAAGGTCTGAAAAATGAAACTCTGACTTCATAACTGAGCTGCCAGCTCCAATCTCTTTGTAAATAAAAAATAAACCTCCCTTCTTCAGGAAAAGCTGTCCTTTTCTCACTGGAAAACCATTTGTTCAGCAAAACTGTAAAAGCTTTTTCTAAATAATCCAAAGGTATGAAGCTGGTCTGGAGGCTGCCCAAAAGAGGATGAAGGACACAATCCAGCCCGGGTCTGACAGTGGGAGTGGGTTTGGGTTTTATCCAGCTGAATTCTGCACTCTACACCCAGAACATCAATCCCTCCTCTGGTTTTTAACTGCCACCAACCCCAAATTGTTCCTGCAGGGGGAAACTGGAGGATAAATTGGGATGGGTTTGTCAGACTCAGACCCCACTGAACAGGATTTTTCTCGTTTTGCTGGGCTGTGTTGAGAAATCCAAGAGGAATTTTTCCTTTAGGAATGGCTGGAGCAGTCCTGGCCTAGCCTGGAGCCCAACACTGAACACATCCTGATGTTCTCCTCACTTCTATAATTATTTATTCCATTTTTTATTCCTGGGTAAAATTCCCCTTACTGCAAACCTGTTCCATCTCCTGCTGGGGGAATCCTCCCTGGCCTGTGTTTGGGGCTCTCTGCAGCCCCATCAGCAGCCAAAGTTTAATTACAAAATAATTTGGTTTTCTGCATGACTCATGCAATCTAAATAAAGACAAAGCTGGCTGTAAATAATTTCTGTCAGGCTTTATTATGCCTATATATATTCATATTTTTTTCTCTCTCATGAATCAGGCTATTAGAATAACATTAGATAAATTATCTGAACCACTGACTCATGCAAACCAAACTGCTCAGTTCTGTTGTTCCTACAGAAAATGTGGCTTCAGTAGTCAGAATTCAGTCTCTTTTTGCCCTTGGATGTGATTTTATTACCACAAATTTATCAGTGCTTCAGCTACACACCATTTCCTGTAATTACTGACTAATTATCCACCACAGTTGTATTGTGGGGTGTAAAAGGATCCCAGATCTGCTCTACAAAATGAGGATTAATAAAGGTTCCACTGGAGATCAGCCTGTGGGGAACATTTGTGTCTCAGAGATCAGAATCACAAACAAGCCCTGGAAACACCTCCAGTGCAGGAACTGAACCCCAGTGTTTGACAGAGGTTTGGTGCTTTTTATAAAACCTGGCATCTCCTTGACAGCAGGCCCCAAGCTGAGTGGATGCCACCTGTATTTTCCAGCTTGGATTGCTGCAGCCCTGTGAAAAAGCAGCCATGGGTGGCTCTGTGACTGGCAAAACAAAACCTGAACAGAAATTGCATTTTAGGACCAAAATAAAGCTGAACTCTGGTTCCACCAGGAAGGGATCCCTGGCCCAGCACATTTCATCCTCCAGGCGCCTCACAAATGTCACCCCCTTGCCAGCACAGACTGACAATAAACTCTTGGCATTCTGACCAGGGTATTGAAACATTTTAACATTTAAACGTTTAACATTTTCATTTAAACTACTGCCAAGTGCACCTGAATGATTCACGAGATGTTCAGGGGTGAAAAGCACCAGGGTTTGGTTCAGGGGCTTCTCTTACAGTTCTCTTGCTCAGGTGAAGGAAACTTTATTAGAGATTGTAACAGATCCCAAGCCACCAAAAATAAAAACTCCTTAGAACACGGGGTGCTGAACAAAGTGCCAACTCCAAAACAATTGCAAATCTTCATGACAGAAAGGTTATTAAAAGGCAAAAGCAGGATGCTGTCAAATACTTCCAAGCAGCTGATGCACCATCTGCAAAGTCACTTCTACAATGACAACTCGAGAATTAAAAAAGTGTTCCCTGCACGTTCTGCTTTACACATCTAAAAATACCAAATGATAGCTTGGCACAGGAGCTCTGCAAAAACCAAAAATTCAGAGGCTGAGCTGAAAAATTTTGGGGTGTAGTGACTTGCAAACAGGATTGTCCAGGGCACATGAGCAAGCTGGACACGCCAGGTGCCAAAATGCCCTCACATCTTTGTAGTGAGGACTAAGGAAAAATGTATCACACACATGAAACCCTGAAGGGAGAGAAAATCAGGGGGAAATGAGATCTGGGCACTGAACAATTTCCCCTAAACACTAGTGAGATCACACAACACACCAGCCCAGTGTTGATGGCCAATCCCAGTTTCAGGATCAAAGAGCAGCAGGCTCTCCACACCCTGCCCTGGCAGGAGGGGTGGAAAAAAACCACCCAAACCATCCCAAAAACCTTTTTATTTATTTTCCCCTCCAATGCAGCCACAGGCACAGAGTGGCCTAGCTGGAAGTGAAAGCCCTGCAGAGCTGTGAACTGCACAGCACAGCAGTGGCACTGCCAGCCTGGCACAGAGTGCCCAAAATTGGCATTCCCAGGCCTTGGATGCCACCTGCTGGGTGCCCCTCGGGATGGGGACAACTCCAGCAGTTTGCACCTGGATAAAACACCCCCCTTTTGTCTTTTCTTTGGTTATAAAGGCAAATGAAGCCATTTAAAAATGACATTTAACTCCTCCTAGTGATGGAGGCAGAGATTAGGGATTGATGCTGACACTGGAATAAAACCTAGGAAAAACTGTGACATCAATTTGCTCCATAAATGTGGATTTAGGAAGTGATCAGGAAAATTAGAAATTAAGGGTCAGCACTGTGACTTGCAGCATTTTTGGGGCTTACCAAATGCAAAGCAGTAAATCAGTGAATATGGGGGCTCCAAAAGCTTTTCCTCACTACCAAGGGCAGCTTTGAAGAGCTCTTGTTTGTTCTCTGGAAAATTCTGACACCTGAGCTGAGGGTGAGACACAGAGAGCAAATTTGGGAGCTCCAGGAGAGCTCTTAAAAACACCTGAACAGCATCCCTCCCTCATCCTGTATCACACAGCTTTCCACTCCAAAATCCCCTTTCCATTTGTTTTACACCCCTTCATGAGTGGAAAACAAGACCCAGGAAACCCCAATACATGCCTGGCTTTATTGCCTTAATAATCAATGCAAATATTCCAATCTTGATGCTTTACCAACAATGTGAAGTCAGTGTTTTCCTGAAAAAATAAATAACTGCAATAACCAAAATAAGAAAGTTCTTATTAAATATACAGAACTTTATAGGAAAGTAAAAAAAAAAAAAAATAAAGACAAACCAACAAAAAGAAAAGGATGGATTTTCTTTCCTCAAATGTAATTGCAGCAATGCTATCAAAATATTTAACAGCCTAAGGAAAAGTTGGGTGCTGTGTTCTGCAAAGCTTTAACTGTCCTCAGCCTCCAGATTGATGTTATTCCCAAACTTTGCATAGAGCTGAACTTTGAGGTCAGACAACACCCTCTGGATCGACTCCACTCGGGATTCCAATGCTTCAATTTCCTCTTGTAAACTCCTCTGAAAAAGAAAAAAATGAATAAAAATCAACCAATTCTGCAGACAAACTGAGCCAGGTTTGTCAGCACAACCAAGAGGTGCCTCTTTTCCAACTTATTCCCAGCTCTGGCTGCAGGCTTTATTGCTGGAGTGCCTTTGGAGTGACTCAAACCCTAAATCCAGCACCAGCCTGAGACTGTGAAAGCTCCAGAGCATGCACAGAGCATCCCAGCCCAGCTCCCAGCACACAGAGAGCACAGCCCAGCAGCTCCAGACAAACCTTTGCCTCCTCCAGCATCTCCTGGGTCTCCTCCAGGGAGTGGCTGATGAAGACATCGCCAATCTGGTAGGGGATCAGCTGGGAGTCAGCATCATCCAGCAGAGTGAGGTCATCACAGGCATCCTCCAGGTTCTGAAGCTGCTTCTGAAGCCAAGACACACAGAGAGGCTCCCTTGGGAAAGCATTTCACAGCTGGACAAGGCACTGGCAGAGGCTGGACTGGGGAACAAATCCCACCCACCACCAGAGAGCTCAGGCAACAGTGCCAGGGCTGGAATTTAGCACCAGTATTTAACTCAAGGGAGCACTGCCACTACAAATTCCTAGTTAATAATCAGGATCTCTCATTAACAGAATTAATTAACTGCCTAGGCAGCAGAATACAGCAGATTTCAACATCACTAACATCTGGCACACTTTTACCACTCTGTTTCCAAAGTATGAGAAACCTCATACCACAACCCCAGCACTACCTGAACTCACAGAAACTCACTGCTGCTATTTTCCTATGATCCAGCTGAAAATTAATTGAGGCCAACGAAAAGTTAATGAGATCTGAAGCAAATATACCTTTTTCACTTCTATTTCTTCTTTCAGCTCTGTGATCCTGCTGGTGTTTCTTGCAAACTTGTTAATGTTCTGTTGATCTTCAAAGGTGACATTGACATCTTCTGCAGCCTGCGAGCAGGAGAGATAAAAATGAGGATTTCAGTTCTCACAATAACTTGAGTCTCACTGCAAGGCTACAAAGTGTCAGGAAAATAATTTGAGAGCCACCACATTCAGCTTATGCACCTCAAAGTGCCTCTTCAAGGACATCAGAAATGCCCATTCTTAGCTGGGTAACACCCAATTCAAACACTGACCAGCCACTTTGGCACCCTGTAGCCAAAGGTTTCCTTGATACTGCTGAACTGGCACCCTGAAAAAACACCCTGCTCTGTTCTCTCTGGACACACTGTGAGCAGTTAGTGCCGTGCAAAGCAGAATGGCTTCAAACTGAAACAGGGGAGGGCAAGGTGGGCCACTGGGCAGGAATTGTTCCCTGGAGGGTGGGCAGGCCCTGCAATAGGATTCCCAGAGCAGCTGGGGCTGCCTTGGATCCCTGGAGGTGCCCAAGGCCAGGCTGGAGCCCCTGGGACAGCGGGAGGGATGGCACGGGTGGGATGATGGAACGAGAGGAATTGTAATCTCCTTTCCCACGCCAGCCTCGATGATGATTCCATAATTAACCAGCGTCTCAGAGAATAAATTTTTCCTCACATCCAGCGCGATCTTGCCCTTGTCGTTTACAACGAGCCGCACCAGCAGAGGCTCCAGCCCCGCAGGACAGCGCTGTGCCGGGGCCGATGCTCACAGGGCCCGGGGCCGATACCCAAAGGGGCCGATATCCTCAGGGCCCGATACCCTCAGGGCCCGATACCCTCAGGGACCGATACCCTCAGGGCCCGGGGCCGATACCCAAAGAGGCCGATACCCTCAGGGCCCGATACCCTCAGCCCCCGATACCCTCAGGGCCCGGGGCCAATGCCCTCAGCCCCCGATATCCTCAGCCCCGATACCCTCAGGGCCCGATACCCTCAGCCCCCGATACCCTCAGGGCCCGGGGCCAATGCCCTCAGCCCCCGATATCCTCAGCCCCGATACCCTCAGGGCCCGATACCCTCAGCCCCCGATACCCTCAGGGCCCGGGGCCAATGCCCTCAGCCCCCGATATCCTCAGCCCCGATACCCTCAGGGCCCGATACCCTCAGCCCCCGATACCCTCAGGGCCCGGGGCCAATGCCCTCAGCCCCCGATATCCTCAGCCCCGATACCCTCAGGGCCCGATACCCTCAGCCCCCGATACCCTCAGGGCCCGGGGCCAATGCCCTCAGCCCCCGATATCCTCAGCCCCGATACCCTCAGGGCCCGATACCCTCAGCCCCCGATACCCTCAGGGCCCGGGGCCAATGCCCTCAGCCCCCGATATCCTCAGCCCCGATACCCTCAGGGCCCGATACCCTCAGCCCCCGATACCCTCAGGGCCCGGGGCCAATGCCCTCAGCCCCCGATATCCTCAGCCCCGATACCCTCAGGGCCCGATACCCTCAGCCCCCGATACCCTCAGGGCCCGGGGCCAATGCCCTCAGCCCCCGATATCCTCAGCCCCGATACCCTCAGGGCCCGATACCCTCAGCCCCCGATACCCTCAGGGCCCGGGGCCAATGCCCTCAGCCCCCGATATCCTCAGCCCCGATACCCTCAGGGCCCGATACCCTCAGCCCCCGATACCCTCAGGGCCCGGGGCCAATGCCCTCAGCCCCCGATATCCTCAGCCCCGATACCCTCAGGGCCCGATACCCTCAGCCCCCGATACCCTCAGGGCCCGGGGCCAATGCCCTCAGCCCCCGATATCCTCAGCCCCGATACCCTCAGGGCCCGATACCCTCAGCCCCCGATACCCTCAGGGCCCGGGGCCAATGCCCTCAGCCCCCGATATCCTCAGCCCCGATACCCTCAGGGCCCGATACCCTCAGCCCCCGATACCCTCAGGGCCCGGGGCCAATGCCCTCAGCCCCCGATATCCTCAGCCCCGATACCCTCAGGGCCCGATACCCTCAGCCCCCGATACCCTCAGGGCCCGGGGCCAATGCCCTCAGCCCCCGATATCCTCAGCCCCGATACCCTCAGGGCCCGATACCCTCAGCCCCCGATACCCTCAGGGCCCGGGGCCAATGCCCTCAGCCCCCGATATCCTCAGCCCCGATACCCTCAGGGCCCGATACCCTCAGCCCCCGATACCCTCAGGGCCCGGGGCCAATGCCCTCAGCCCCCGATATCCTCAGCCCCGATACCCTCAGGGCCCGATACCCTCAGCCCCCGATACCCTCAGGGCCCGGGGCCAATGCCCTCAGCCCCCGATATCCTCAGCCCCGATACCCTNCCCGTCCGCGTCCCGGGGCTGCGGGAGCCGGAGGCAGCGGGACACAGAGGAGGAGCTGGATCCTCCTCGGGAGGGATCGAGCCCCGCCGGGAAGGCACCGAGTCCTGGAGAACAGAACCCGATCCCCCCGGCCCGCTCCCCACTCACCGCCTTCTTCACGGTGGCGGCCATGTTGGCGCCGAACCGCCCAGGCGGGGCGGAACCACCCGCCCCCGCGCAGAGGAGGGGCAGCGGGCATGGCAAAAAGAAGAAAAATAAGGAAAAGCTCCAGAAAAGGGACGCAATCCTGAGTAAATCGTGGATTATCTCTATTCGCACCGCTCTCAGCGCGGCGGGATGCCCCAGAGGGCTCGGGGCACGGAGTGAAGGTGAAGACACCCCCGCGGNGGAGCCCCTGGGACAGCGGGAGGGATGGCACGGGTGGGATGATGGAACGAGAGGAATTGTAATCTCCTTTCCCACGCCAGCCTCGATGATGATTCCATAATTAAGCGGCGTCTCAGAGAAAAAATTTTTCCTCACATCCAGCGCGATCTTGCCCTTGTCGTTTACAATGAGCCGCACCAGCAGAGGCTCCAGCCCCGCAGGACAGCGCTGTGCCGGGGCCGATGCTCACAGGGCCCGGGGCCGATACCCAAAGGGGCCGATATCCTCAGGGCCCGATACCCTCAGGGCCCGATACCCTCAGGGACCGATACCCTCAGGGCCCGGGGCCGATACCCAAAGAGGCCGATCCCCTCAGGGCCCGATACCCTCAGCCCCCGATACCCTCAGGGCCCGGGGCCAATGCCCTCAGCCCCCGATATCCTCAGCCCCGATACCCTCAGGGCCCGATCCCCTCAGCCCCCGATACCCTCAGGGCCCGGGGCCGATGCCCTCAGCCCCCGAGCAGCGGCCGCGCCGCTTGGGGCAGGGCCGGACCCGCGCACGGCCCGTCC
>VXBS01006714.1:164892-187082 GCA_013400255.1 Sitta europaea | reverse complement strand
GCTGCCTCGGCGCTGAGCGCGCTGCGGCCGGCGGAGACTCTGCCCGGGCCGCCCAGCTGGCCGCTGATGGGCAGCCTGCCCGACGTGCTCTGGAAAGGGGGGCTCAAGAGGCAGCACGAGACGCTGGTGAGGCTGCGGGGACGGGGGGGGGATGGGGATGAGGATGGGATGAAGATGGGATGGGGTGGGATGAGGATGCTGCGCCCAGGAGCGCCCCGCACTCACCGCGGGGTTTTTTTTTCCCCCGCACTCACCGCGTGTTTTTTTTCCCCGCACTCACCACGTGGGTTTTTTTTTCCCCGCACTCACCGCGTGTTTTTTTTCCCCGCACTCACCACGTGGGTTTTTTTTTCCCCGCACTCACCGCGTGTTTTTTGTTTTTTTTCCCCGCTCGCCAGGCTCAGTACCACCGCAGGTTCGGCAAGATTTTCCGCATGAAGCTGGGCGCCTTCGACTCGGTGCACATCGCGGCGCCCTGCCTGCTGGAGGCTCTGTACCGCCGCGAGAGCGCCTGCCCGCAGCGCCTCGAGATCAAGCCCTGGAAAGCCTATCGCGACTATCGCGGCGAGGGCTACGGGCTGCTCATCCTGTGAGTGGTACCCGCAGCATCCCGGCCGCGGCGGAGAGGGCGCGGGGGGTTCGGGGATGCCGCAGCTCTCACAGCCCGGCTCCGGGGGTCCCGAGGGTGGCTGGGCTCACCCCCTGCCCCGAGGGTCCCGAGGGTGGCTGGGCTCACCCCCTGCCCCGAGGAGCCCCCGGGATGGAGCATCAGCAGCGCACACGCTGCTCGTTTGGGTTTTGGGGGTTTTTTCCCCGTTTTCTTTCTTGTTGGAGCTCTTCGCTCTCCAACCTCGCTGTCGTTGTTTCACCCCAGGGAGGGGAAGGACTGGCAGAGGGTAAGAAGCGCCTTTCAGAAGAAATTAATGAAGCCCAGGGAAGTTGTGAAACTGGATACGACGATCAATGAGGTACCGTGCTCTGGGAAATCCCTCCTCTCTCCGCGCTCCCCTGATGAGGGGAGAATTAAAGCAGATCCGGTTTATCCGGACGGCTTCATTTACTCCACAGTGAAAAAACCCCGAGTTCAGACCCAGATCAGTCAGGGAATAACAAGTGTAAAGTGATTGCCGGGGTCTGAGACCACACAAACCTGGAGCTGAGTCTGACTCCACAGAAAAAAGGGATTATTCCATAAGGATACAGGCTCCTGCAAACAGCTTTTCCCTGCTTTTCCTGCAAAGTTTTTGCCTTTACCCCTTCATTCTTCTGCTGTCCCCTCGGGGAACACCTGTGTCCTTAACCTCTGTGCTCCCGAGGGAGTTTGTGGAGTTTGAGATAAGCACCTTAATCCTGAGTTGTGAAACGCCAGGGCTGTCGCAGAGTGAAGGATTGCAGCCTGCCAGGGAAGCACAGTTCATCGAAGCACGAGAGCTGTGTCAAATCCAAACATTCGTTCACACGGGGGAAGTTGAATCTTGTTCAAAGAACAGGGAACAAAAGGATTCCTCTCCTGCGAGATTGTTATCTGCTTAAAAGGCAGTTGAAATGCTGAATTACACCGGATTTTTATTAGTTGATGTCATTTTATTCTCTTTTTTCCTCTCTCTTCTCTCCACCATTTAGGTCCTGGAGGACTTTATGTACAGAATGGATGAAATTTGTGACCACAATGGACAGATAGAAGATGTCTATTCAGAATTCAACAAATGGTCTTTTGAAAGTGAGTCAGAGTTTCCTGAGTCTGGTGCACCTGCCAGAACATTGCAATTGAAATATGATCAGGGTGAATGTGTTGGCTGATTATTTCCAAACTCTCAGCTATAATATCATGGAAAGAGAGCTGCAGAACAACCAGAGACTGTCAGTGCAAAATTCAACAGCACAAATACAAATTTCTGCCTAGCTACCTGCATGGCTTATAAAAATTCAAACATTCCAGTGATTTATAAAGCAAAAAATTGGGGGGTTTATGGTTCATTTATCTAGAGTGGGATCAGATAACACACAGCCTTTTTTGTCTGTGATATTTGATAATTTTCAGCAGTGCAGGATCAATGAAATACTCCAATAACAGAGTGTTGGCTGTAGGCAAAGACTGGAAAATCCCATTTCCAGTGTTTACACTGGGATTGAGAAGGGCTGGAATGAGTTACCAAGACAGAGCCTCATCCTCAGGAACCTCTCAGAGCACACTGGGGAATCTGCCAGGAATGCCACAGGGCAGAAAATGGCTCAGTGATTCCCAAAGCAGGGATGAAGCAGCTCTGCCAGACCTGCCTGCCCTTGGCTGGCTCCTCTCAGCAGCCTCTGGACTGAGCAACTCAAAGTGATTTTTTTTTTCCACTGTCAGTGCTGATGGCTGCTTTTGGAAAGGGAGAAATAGGAAATGACAGTTTGGAAAAGCAAGAGGGGAGTTAAAAAAAAGACAAGTGGGAAGAGGTGGAGTGTGGGATGCTGCCAGTGTTTACAGGGGTTTGTGGAGTGGGAAGGAGGAGGGCACACTGAAAAACTCATGCTCCTGCCACTCCATTTTCTTCAGTGAAGTCACCAAAGAGGAGCCAAATCTCCAGTTCTCTGCTCTGAGGGGCTCTGTGGCAATCCTGATTTGTGCAGCAAGGTTGCTGTGAGAGCCCTCAGCTGCAAACCCTCCCAGCAGGAGGGGTTCACCAGTGCTGCTCTGACAGGTCTGCAGCTAGGAACATTCCCAGGAGGCTCGTCCAAGCCATCCCTGGATGATAAATGATGCATCCCACACGCCCTTTTGTTTATAAATTTAATTATAATATTGCCTGACAACAGGTATCTGTCTGGTGCTGTATGGAAAGAGGTTTGGCCTCCTGCAGCAGGACGTCGAGGAAGAAAGTCTGAACTTCATCAAGGCTGTAAAAACGGTATGGAAGGGTCTCCCCTGGGGCTGGGGGGATTATTAACCTCTGCAGTTCATGAGAGGCAGCACTTTAAAGGAGTCAGCTGGAAAAAGCAGCTCGGGCTTCTGTGCTAGGTGTCCAAAAGGTGTCCAGCTAATCCTGAACTTCTGCCTTTGTGGTTTGCCTCAGTCTGGCAGGGAAAATGCTCAGGAGCAGCAGGGCAGTCCTGGGAGGAGAATTGTCAGCTTGGCTGCTGCAGGGGGGGCTGCTGCTCCTGCTGGGGTCGTGCAAACCCCCGGGGTTTGGGCTTGGAGCTGCCCTGCTCTGGGGCACAAACCTGCCTCATCTTACTCACCAAACACAGGCAGCCAGCCCTGCCTCAGCTTTTAGCTCATCTGTCATCAAGGCAGAGAGAGGCACTGCCAAAAAAATAGCCTGTCCCACTCTCAGCAGGTGCCTAAAATAAAGAGATGCTCTCCCTGCTGAGGAAGCTCCTGGCTGTCCTGGATTTTGACCTGGATATGCCCTAAGTAGACTGAGACCCATCTCTCTGTCCAGGAGGGAAAATCTGACAGAATTTTGCCTTCCTGAAAATTTCCCTGTGCTTCCCAGCCTCATACTGTTCAGGGATTCCAAACAGATAGATTAAAAAGATTAAAGAGATATTTCCCCACCTCATTCCCTCCACAGATGATGGCTCGTTCAGGGATTCCAAACAGATGGATTAAAGATATTAAATAGAGTTTTCCCCACCTTTTTCCCCCCACAGATGATGGCCACTTTTGGGATGATGATGGTGACCCCCGTGGAGCTGCACAAGGGGCTCAACACCAAAGTCTGGCAAGCCCACACCAAAGCATGGGATGATATCTTTAAAACAGGTCATTATTTCACCCCAATTTATCTCCTTGCCCTTTTTCTCCATCTTCTCCTTGCTGGAATTGATTTTTTCCCCATTTTGCTGCTGTTAATCCCTGCCTTGAGCACGGATCAAAAGACCTCTGCTGTATCTAAACGTGGATTTATTCCCAGTTTTTAGTGACTAACACCCAGGTTGTGGGGCAATATCCAATTCCCAGGGGAATCCCAGGATTCTGGGAGCCAGCAGTGTCAAGGCACCACTTTAATGACAGCATAAAAGTAAATTAAAAATGCATAATCTCTTTAAAGGCAAGGGCATAAATGGAAAGGGAAATGTTTTATGAGAAACAAGAATTGTGCAGGCAACAAAAACCTGGCTGCTAAAAAAAAAAGGATTTATAGATTTTCTGAACAACCTGTAACATAGTTGTAAATCTTAAAACTAGAAGTAATTTAAATAATAAGGTGTAGTTTGGCTTTTTGACAACATTTTTTGACTATTTAAAATGAATTGGCCTTCTAAGTTTAAAAATTACTCAAACTCCAGATGTGGAGTTCCGTTTGTATTAATAAAATTCTTTAAATTTCATTAATTTAAACAGTGAGAGGCATAAGTAAAAGTTGAGAAAGCTTTTGGAGGGTTGTAACACTGAAATATTTCCCTTGGGTATTTGAATCCCTTTTTACCCTGCCAGCCACACACTCACTCATTTTATTGCTCCTTAGTTTATGAGCTTTAGGAAAGACACTTTCAACCAGTTTTACTCCCAAAAACCAGTTTGACACCTTCACTTAAAACTAATAATTCCTTACAGGAACTGGTTTTAGCAGCTGGGATACTCACGAGCAAAATCTGTTTATTTTTATTTAAAAAACCCCCAGCATATCAAAATTTGGCATCTCTGTGCCTTCCCCTGGTTGAACCCAAGGTTTACATTTCCCCTGGGGGTTCTGGGTGTTAAATCCCTTTGAGGTTTTAACACCTTGGTGCCCTTTGAAAAGCCCAGGTCATAAATTCTGCACACTCGTGTTTCTGCTTGCTGAACATTTCCCTCAGCCTGCCACCGATTTCCCCCCCTAATTTAAAAGCAGAATTCCTAAGATTTCGCAGGAGCTCCTCTGTTGAAAAACAATTTTTGGGACCGAGTATTTTGTTTTAAAAGCGAAAACACCATTCTGTATTCACCACAAACCCAGTCATTCTGAAAACAGAGCTTGGCCCTTTTCCAAAATCCTGCGTGAGAAACGTGGCTCTGCTGTTCTTTTTACGGGGTTTTGAGCGATTTTCCCTTGGTCCTGCCCCCCTCAGCCAAGCACTCCATCGACTGCCGGCTGCAGAAGCACTGGGCCAAGCCCCAGGAGGATTTTCTGTGTGACATCTACTCGGGGGGACAGCTGTCCAGGAAGGAGCTGTACGCTGCCATCGCCGAGCTGCAGATCGCCGGCGTGGAGACGGTAACGGGGAATGTGAGGGGTGTGAACTGCCCCAGAGCCCTCCTGAGCTACACAGTGATGGGGGGAGAGGGTAACACTGATTCTGCAAGGTGTGAACTGCCCCAGATCCCCTCCTGAGCTGCACAGTGATGGGGGGAGAGGGTAACACTGATTCTCCAAGGGTTTAAACTGCCCCAGATCCCTCCTGAGCTGCAGATTGTTGGGGTGAAGGTGATAAAGCTGATTGTCCAGTGTGAACTGCCCCAGACCCCTCCTGAGCTGCAGAGTGATGGGGAGAGAGGGTAACACTGATTGTCCAGGTGTGAACTGCCCCAGACCCCTCCTGAGCTACACAGTGATGGGGAGAGGGTAAAACTGATTCTGCAAGGTTTGAACTGCCCCAGATCCCTCCTGAGCTGCACAGTGATGGGGTGAAGGGGATAAAGCTGATTGTCCAGTGTGAACTGCCCCAGCCCCCTCCTGAGCTGCAGAGTGATGGGGTGAAGGTGATAAAGCTGATTGTCCAGCGTGAACTGCCCCAGACCCCTCCTGAGCTGCACAGTGATGGGGGGAGAGGGGAACACTGATTCTGCAAGGGGTGAACTGCCCCAGATCCCCTCCTGAGCTGCACAGGGCTGGGGGGACAGGGCAAAACTGATTCTCCAGGTGTGAACTGCCCCAGATCCCTCCTGAGCTGCAGATTGTTGGGGTGAAGGTGATAAAGCTGATTGTCCAGTGTGAACTGCCCCAGATCCCCTCCTGAGCTGCAGAGCGATGGGGAGAGGGTAACACTGATTGTCCAGGTGTGAACTGCCCCAGATCCCTCCTGAGCTGCACAGTGATGGGGGGACAGGGCAAAACTGATTCTGCAAGGTTTAAACTGCCCCAGATCCCCTCCTGAGCTGCACAGTGATGGGGGAACAGGGCAAAACTGATTCTCCAGGTGTGAACTGCCCCAGATCCCCTCCTGAGCTGCAGAGTGATGGGGGGAGAGAGTAACACTGATTCTCCAAGGGTTTAAACTGCCCCAGATCCCCTCCTGAGCTGCAGAGTGATGGGGTGAAGGTGATAAAGCTGATTGTCCAAAGTGTGAACTGCCCCAGATCCCCTCCTGAGCTGCAGAGTGATGGGGTGAAGGTGATAAAGCTGATTGTCCAAAGTGTAAACTGCCCCAGACCCCTCCTGAGCTGCAGAGCACTGGGAGGAGATGGTAACACTGATTTTCCAAGGGTTTAAACTCTTCCCAGTCCCCTCCTGAGCTGCAGAACGATGAGGGGGAGAGGGTAAAACTGATTTTCCAAGGGTTTCAAATCATCCCAATCCCCTCCTTAGCTGCAGGTCGCTGGGGTGAAGATGGTAAAACTGATTTTCCTGGGGTGTAAACTCCTCCCAGTCCCCTCCTTAGCTGCAGATCTCCAGGGTGAGGAGGGTAAAGCTGATTTTCCAAGGGTTTCAAACCATCCCAGTTCCCCTCTTCCTTCCACAGCCCAACCAGCAGCACACCTGGAAGTGAATCAATCCTGAAGTCGCCTCAGTGGCTCAAGTGCAAATGGATTTTTAACCTGAAATCCCTGGATTTTTCACCTGAAATCCCTGATTTTTAGTTCTGGAGGACAGCTGGGACTGCCATAATCCCTCAGGCTGGCGAAATTCCCTGAAGCTGTACCCAGCCATAAACTTTGCTTTGAAATTTGGGCAAATTCTTCCCTCTGTGCCTCCCAAAGGAGGACCTCACCTTTCTTTTCCCTTTTTTCCAGACTGCCAACAGTTTGCTGTGGGCTCTGTACAACCTTTCCCGCAACCCACACGTCCAGCAGAAGCTTTTCCAGGAAATCCAGAGAGTTTTGGGTGCTCAGGAGAGCCCAAGTGCTGAGAGCCTGAGGAATATGCCTTACCTGAAAGCCTGTCTCAAAGAATCCATGAGGTAAAATTCCCAAATAATTTAAAATCAAAAATAATCACCGAGTTTTTTAACAGTTTCCTCATACAAGGGAGGCAGAATTTTCCAGCACACAGAATTTTGTTCATCTTGCTGTTTGAGGGAAATTAAGAGAGAGAAAAGGAGGAGAATTGCTGGGAATTTAACCCCTTGTTGTCTTTCCCTGCAGATTAACCCCATCAGTGCCTTTCACCACTCGCACCATCGACACGGAAATGGTTCTGGGAAATTATGTGCTGCCCAAGGGGGTAAGCCAATTAATTCAGCTTATTGGGATGTTTTTCCATTTATTAATTGCTCTTTCAAGCACAGAAGTTGCTCATATTTCAGTTTCCAGCCAGCTTTTCCAAAGCACCAGCCCCAGGATAAGGAATGAGGGATTCACCCCAAGCATTCCCACGAACTAAATTGTTGGCCTTAGACAGAAACATTACCCTGAAATAACTGTGATGTGCCATTCCATTATTTCAAATTCTCCTCTCTGAGGAAACCACGACCTTTCCTAGGATCCTGTTGGTTGTTGTGGCTCTCCTGGGGGGGCTGCTGGGCGGTGCTGCCTCGGGTGGTGATGTGTTTCTCTCCCTTGCTCTGCTGCAGACGGTGCTGATGCTCAACAGCCACGCCCTGGGCTGCAGTGAGGAGTACTTCAGGGGCTGGGCTCTCTTCAGCCCCGAGCGTTGGCTGCACAGGGGCTCCATCCTGCCCTTCTCCCACCTGCCCTTCGGCCTCGGCAAGAGGATGTGCGTGGGGCGCCGCCTGGCCGAGCTGCAGCTGCACCTGGCCCTCTGCTGGGTAAAACCCCCCCAAAAAAGGGAATTCCAGGGGGGGTTTGCTCCTCCAGCTGTCCCTGTCCACTGGCTGTGTGGTCAGGGGTAACCCTTTCCCCTGTAGTCTGGTTTTTCCAGGCCTGCAGCTTCTGAGTTTCTAGAGCTCTGTTTTTTTTTTTCCTGATGTCTTGAGTTTATGAGGCTTGTTCCCACAGCTTGAATATAAACACCAGGATTGTTTTTGTAACAATACTTATGTTTAGAATTCTTTCTGTGGGATAAACTTTCTCTTGATGCCCCCCTGGTTTGGCCAGTGTGGGTGAAGAGATCTGCCCCTTGTTCACCAATCAGAGTGGCCTGTAACAAAATGTATGAAATGTATAAAATTCCTAATGATAAACAGAGTGGGACTGATCTCTCCAAGCTTCTCAGAGAAATCTCATGTTGTGTGATACTCTTCCCAAGGACTGGCTGAGAACAGTCCAGGAATGACAGAAAGCAGATGGATCTCTGCTTTCCACAGATCTCCTGATCCCTTGTGCTGAGCTTGGAAGCAAACATCAGAGAAGGCACTTTGGCATGGAAGTTTATTCTTCTGAAGGGGGTGCAAAAGAGGGAGCAGGACCCCAAAGCCCAAACCTTTATCCTGGGTCCTTGTAGTCTGGGTCTTTCAGGCCTGGAGTTTGTGAGTTCCTAAAACTCTGTTTTTTCCTGATATTTTGAATTTCTGAAACTTGTTCCCACAGAAAGAATTCCAAACATGAGTTTCGTTACACAAACAAAACCTGATGTTCAAGGAGTGGGAACAAGTTCCAGAAACCCAAAACATCAGGAAAAAAACCAGAGCTTTTTTAGACTCTCAGAAGCTCCACCAGACTCCAGGGTCTTGCTGGGGGTGTTCCCACCAGGGACAGGTACAATGGGACAGGGTGTGGCCAGCCAGGGATAAACGGAGCCCAGCTAGGGAGGGGTTAACAGGGAGGGGTGAAACAGCTCGACCACTCAATATTCACATGCACACCCGAGCCCAGCATGCTGATGGGATGTTTTATTGCAACTGAAGGGAATGTTTTGTTGCAGCTGATGGGGAATGTTTTGTTGCAGCTGATGGGGAATGTTTTGTTGCAGCTGATGGGGAATGTTTTGATGCAGCTGATGGGATGTTTTCTTGCAGCTGATGGGATGTTTCCTTGCAGCTGATGGGGAATGTTTCCTTGCAGCTGATGGGATGTTTTATTGCAGCTGATGGGATGTTTTGTTGCAGCTGATGGGGAATGTTTCCTTGCAGCTGATGGGGAATGTTTCCTTGCAGCTGATGGGATGTTTTGTTGCAGCTGATCCGTAAATACCGCGTGCTGGCCACGGACCAGGAGCCAGTGGAGACGCTGCACTCGGGAATCCTCGTCCCCAGCCGGGCGCTGCCCATCGCCTTCCACCCCCGGGCAGGTCTGGCGCTTTCATTCTAAACCCAAAGTAGCTGCTAAAGAGTTCAAGTAGAGCCAGAAACACGTTTTGAACATTATTCAGACGTTCACAGCGTTTGATTCTCGAGTTTCCATGTGAGAGATTCCTCTGCGTGGTTCATTTCTGCTGTAACTCACTGGTAGTTACTTGTGCATTAAATCTGAGTTTTTTTGAAGCAGACACCTGGAGGATTAAATGTCAAGTAATAAAAATGGCTTAGAGTCTAACTTTGCTGTAAGAAGGGAACTTAGGTACTTTATTTTACTCCAACATTTTGGAGGGAGCTGCATCAGGGGTGGGGTTGATGTTAGTGGTATGTGGAAGGTGTTAGAGATGATGAGCAATGTTTTGTGGAATTTTTGTATTCCACAATGTTTTGTGGAAGGCTTTTTTGGGGACCTGATTTGGGGGTTTTATGTAAATTGGAGTGTAAAACAACAGGTGTTTGTCTGCTCTTCAATTCTCTTTATTTTAGCAAATTAAGTATTGTCCCAGTATTTTAACAGGAAATATCCTGTATTTCACACAGCTCATGGCTCTGGAGTGAATTTTATATCCATTTATGAATTTTATATCCACATTTTCTGCGTGATTCTGACCAAAAGGGGGAAATCAATATACACCCACTGCTACAGAAAATAACAGCCAGTGTTTTGTTAGAACTTCTCCACTGCATTCCCAGAAGATATTTCCTAGAAAAGAGCATTTGATCCTGAGCATCAATTTGCAGATTAAAAAGAAGATGCCTTAGTGAAGGAAATGCTCACTACAGAGTTTAGATAACAAAACTTCATTTGAGGCAGAAGGACGAAAAAAGACTATTTATAAATAGTCATGCAGTGTTGCACCTTAGATATTTTGAGTGTAGGATTTTCTCTCTCACAAGTTTATACAAACAAGCTAACAAAATAACTTGTGCAACATCTCTATTGAGAAAACAAGTCTGAATTAGAATTAAATCCTCCAATTAGAAAGCAAGGACATTTCAATACTGGGGAAGATTATTTTTTTTTTGCCAGCCAACACCACAGGACAACAATATCCCCCAGTATAATCTGAATATTCCCTCCTTTAACTGAAGTTTCTTCAGTGCTGTTTGCTTTGATGTAATCACTCTAAAGATTATTTTTTTTGTCCAATACAGGTTGCAAAAAATAAAGGACAGCCCTGCTGCTGCCTCCTCTTAAACAGAGACATCAGCTGTGGAAGAAAAGCTCTGGAGGCTCCAGGAGCCAGGGAAGAACTGCTGAGCCAGGAACAGCACCAGGCAAAGCTCCCAGCCCGTGTGATTGGGAAAATGTGCTTAAAAAGAGAGAAAACACCACTGTGGAAATCCAGGGATTTAGTGCAGCTGAGGGGCTGTGCAGGACGAGGAGCCCTGCAGGGTTTTTAGCAGCCCAGTTTGGGGAGAGCTGCCTCCAGTTTGGGACTGAAGTGGCTCTGGTAGAGGAGTGGGAGAGGAACCTGCCTCAGCCCTTCTCAGTGCCAGGGGAGGGGAGCTGGGAGTCTGCAGAAAGGCAAAACCAGGGCTGGGAGATGGGCATCATTAAAGAAATGTATTTCCTTGGAGTCCTTCACTGCCTGGGTAGGAGGGAAATTGGGACAAATGCACCTGGCAGGATTTATGGCTCTGCTCTGGACAGCTGCAGCCTTGTGCCTGGCACACCCTCAGCTCTTCCCCAGGGATTCCCATCCCTCCAGCTCCTGCACAACACATTTGATGCCACTTCTGTTGTCATTTGATGCCACCTTTGATGTAAAAACTTCGTGGTCTTTCATTGCCTGAAAAGGCCAGCTCCCAAAATGGACCTGCTGGGACCCTGTGGGTTCTGCCTCTGTGCAAAGCTGATTATCCTAACAGGATAGTGACGTGAGATTAATTACAAAATTGTGTTCCAGGGGCAGCTCCCCAGGAAATGAGGCCCCTAAACACTCCCAAGGGGTTTGTTCCTGGTGGAGACTGCAATATCTAAAGGTTCAGGTTGTCACTGCCCCCTTGCAGTCCTGGGGTTTGGCTGTTATGGGCACTGGTTTCACACTTCTGCAGTTTCAAGTATGGCTTTATCTCCATATATAATCCTGATTTTATTTTTTTACATGCTGAAATGATGCAAGTTCTTAGTATGTGTTGGTCTGTCTCTTGTTTTCCATTTGTTTGTTATGCTCAGACATGTACATGTACCCCCATAGCAATGTATAAAGCAGTTTGTGCATTTTCTGAATATTTCTAGGCAGTTTTGTAAGAAAATAAAGAGTTCTATTTTTTTTTTTCTCTAGAATTTCTCTTCCATTATTTGTTTCAAAGCCTTTGCAGCTTTACAGAAGAGGTTTCTTGGCATAGTCTGAACAGGTTTCTGCCTGGCGTGGGATTGGGATTGGGACATTTCTCTGCCATTAGGACGAGACAAAATCCATAGAAAGTTCTGAGGAAGCATGAATATAGCTTGAATTTTTGCAGAATCGGAAGAAATTATGCATATTATAAAAATGCCATCCCCCAGCACCATTCCTGGCAGGGTGAGGGTGACACTGAGAGCAAAGAGGATGGGAAATCAATCCCCAGGGAGCTCAGGCTGAGGTGCAGATCCATGTGGGGGATCTTCCCAAAACCCTGGGACGAAAACCCACACAAAAATCTCTTTTTTATAATTAATAAATAATTTCTTTATTTATTTAAATAATAATTTAAAATTTAAATTTTATTTCATTAGTAATTTTATTTAATTAGTAATTTTATCTAAATAATAATGGTAATTAAAATTATTTAAGAAATAATTTTAAATTACTATTACTGCACCAGAGCCAATGGAGCTCTGCCAATATGGAGTGAGTGCTAAGAGAAAACAGTTTGTTCAGTGGCAGGCTTGTCCCACTGCTCACAAATGTGATATTTGATTTTAGAGGCAGCCAGAGAGCAGCGCTGTTATCTCGTTGGCCTGACCTTGACAGCCTGGTTATCAGCTCTGTCCAAACCCCCCATCGCCCCCGGGCAGTGAAGCACAGGTTGATATTTACTGAGCTGCTCGGGGGTTTTTGTTATTTAAATGGAGTGCACTCAAAGATCCACTGGGCTGCTGCCCGTTTGGGGTTTGGACTCTGCAGGAGCCCGGGTGCAGATGTGTGCTCTCTGCTGGCTGAGCAGCAGGACAATAACCACTGACCTGGAAAATGGAGTTCCCGAGTCTTCGGGAGCTTTTCGGGTTCCTGAAGTTTGCAAAGAACTTCATTAATCTCCTACCTCCGAGTAAATGTCCAAAGCAATTTGCTTAGGAAACAGGTAATTATCAAACTCCACACATAATGAATGACCAAGCCAGGCTTCATTCAGAAAGCAGCAGAGCTTGCTTTCCCCTCGTGTTTCCGGAGCAGAACCCCAGCAGGATGCCCTGAGATTAATAAATATCTGAGAACCTTCTGCTGTCCTGCAGGACAAACCCAGCCCAGTCCTTTGCTGCTTTGAGACTCACTGAGAATTTCCATTCCAACCCCACTGCCCTGTGACCATTTCTGCACTGCTCCTCGGGGGAGGGCAGCTGGATCAGAACTTTAATCCAATTAATTGGCCTCCACATTCCCTGTCCCAGCAGGGAAGGGAGAGAGGCTTACCTGTCCAAAAGGAAGTGAATTCTGCTCAGCCTTTGGGCATGTTGGAGTTGAAAAGGCAAGGCTGGAGCCAGTAATCCACACTGTTCCATTTGTCCAGGCCTGACAAGCTGGAATTTGTGATCTGTGCTCCACTCCTGACAGGCTGATGCTCCCAGCCCTGAGTCAGTCCCTGCAGAGGGTTTGGGCTCCTTTCCCTGTCTTTGGGCTCCTTTCCCTGTCTTTGGGCTCCTTTCCCTGTCTTTGGATTCCTTTCCCTGTCTTTGGATTCCTTTCCCTGTCTTTGGATTCCTTTCCCTGTCTTTGGGCTCCTTTCCCTGCTCTCACAGTGACAGACAATGCTCAGGTTTGTCCCCTCCAGCCCAAGAAGGATCTTTGTGCTCAACAACCAGAGGCAGAATTCACATCTCTGTCAACACTTTAATTAAAGGTGCAAAATAGCCCAAAATCTCAAAAATTAATTCTGTGAGTTGTTCACAGCTGAAGTTCATTTCAGGACAAGCATTCAGAAAATTCAGCCCACGCCTCATTTTAAAGATGTGAAACTTCATTTTTGATTCAGTGGCACTGCACGTGGCTGGGTGGGTTTTTCATGCACCAGCACTCCTCAGAGAAGGAGCCAGTTGGACAATTTTCAGTCCTTTGTGGCACATATCTTGAAAATTCATGGAAGACTTGTAGCTTTAGCTGGTTTTGGCTTCAGGTAATTGAAACAAGAAGTTTATTGAGGTTGAAGCCACCAGCAGCTCTTTATTCCCTTCCCCTGGATGAGTGAATTTCTCTGAGAAATTGAGCATTGATAGCTCGAGGTGTGGGTGGCTGCATTCAAATTTTTTTAATGTCCCCTTTCAGGCAAGGCTTGGAGAAAAGTGCAAATATTATATTATGAAATTGAGCATTGTGCTTATTCACTTTTGTTTATTCTCAGGTATTTTTGAATATCACAGTTGAAGAGGGTGAAAATCAGAGTTTTTCTTTCTTGTCTGTCCATTCACCTAGAACTTCATGAATGCCTCATACAATTCCTGTATGGATTTTATCTCCTATATTCTCAAAGTCTTTGCTAGAAGAGGATGGACTACATCGAATTTCAGCTCTTGCCAACAGCTTTTAGCTGAGCTCTGTGATCTTTGAGGCTTTGGAACAACCTAACAAGTTAAAATTCAGCTGGAGGACTCAGATCCAGAAGGAATTTTAGAGAATTTTACATTGTAGGGTTTGGATGGAGCTGAACACTTATGGAGCAATAATTCCTGACAGGAAAAGCAACAATGAGGCCTCTCTATAAAACAAAATATTTTTCTCCAAGGGACAATGTCAAAACAAGTGTGGAATGGAATGTGTTTAATAATCAGGGAAAATCATCCTGTGCTTTCTTGGGCATGTTCCTCTCAACAAGTTCCAACTCTTTGCCTCTAATTTCCCCTGTGCTGAGTGAACTCCAGGCAGTGGGAAGGGAGAAGGGAGGCACAGGAGCCAGCTGCTGCCAGGGCCAGCAGCAGGGCACTAAAGGGGAGCCAGGAGTACAAAAATGACCCCAACCTGGGATCTGCACGGCCATGGCACTTCACCCTGCACTGCCAGCTGCAGTGGAATGGGGAGCAGAGCCTGCTCTGATTCCTGTGCTGCTGAACTCTGCTCCATGGACAAACAGCAGCTGGGGCACAGGACTCTGGGTTTCAGGCCTGGAGTGTGTGAGTTTCTAAAACCCTGGTTTTCTGATGGTTGGAGTTCCTGAAATGTGTTCCCAAGAAAAGCAAACAAACACCAGAATTTGTTTTTGTAATGATATTCATATTATGAATTCTTTCTAGGAAGAGAGAGTCTCTCCTGCTGCCCCTCTGGTTTGACCAATGTGGGTGGAGAGGTTTTGCCTTTCTCCAGTCACAGTGGGCTGTGGAAAATTGTATATAAGGGGACACATTTTTAATAAAATCAGCCTTTGAGAAAAAAATCACCGAAGGAGTCTGTGCATGTGTTATCCCACAGCAACAGGGGCCCAAGTTCTGGCCAGAAGCAGAACCAGGAGGAGTTTGGGAGCAAGATTCTGGGCAGGGTAACAGGATAACTGGGATCATCCCCACCTTTTCAGGAGGTGCCAAGTTTTGGGGCTCTGGAAGAATCCTGTCTCTCCTCTGGCTGTGGTTGAGCAAGTGGGAGGAAAAGCTTTTAATGCTCCTTGGAACACTCAGCACTTCACTTGTAACTCCAACACAAGGGGAAAGCTTCAAAGCACACTCCACCAAATGAAATAAACAGCAGAAAACAGGAGATATTTCCTGTGCAGTGGATGATATAAAGTTCTCAAGTAATTGGACAGCCTGGACATTCCTCCTGGGGGCTCCCACTGGCACTGGGGGTGGCACTCAGGGCTCTGAGGTGCCAGGGTGGAGATTGGGCAGAGGCTGGACCCTTGGAGGTCTTTTCTGACCTAAATTCCCCTGTGATTCTGGAATTCAAGACATGCAAAGGGAAGCTGGCTCCATGAGAGATCAGGCATTTGGTTTCCCTACGAAAATTTAATATTTCAAAGTTCTCCTCTAAGTGCTCGCTCCTGGAAGGGCTGATAACAAGTGCAGGCTGAGGGAAACGTTTGCAGGCTAGTGAAATATCATTTTATCAGATTCATTAGTTCCAGAATGAGTGGTGCATCCTACCTGCCTGTTAAACACCTATTTGTGTGCAGATTGAAAAGGATTTTTGGGGATAAAAAGACCTACAGAGTCACAAGAAGAATTCAAACCTGTAATTGTAAGGGTATTTTATTCATTGACCTCTTTACAGATGATGCTTTCATTTAGACACCACGGGCAGCAGTTAATGGGAGTTAAATTCCCCTGAAACGGAGAGAACTGCTCCCTGGGAGCTGCTCACACCCATCCCAGAGCAGAGGGTGGCCAGGGGAATTTTTCAGGTGTGGTTTGCTCGCCTGCAATAAAAACCCTGCACCCCAGCAGCTCTGTGGTTCACAGGCTGCTCGTGAGCCCTTGTCCTCCCCCCCTTTGTGAGCAGGGATCCCGGGACTTTGATGCAGACAGAAACCTTTTTGTGCAGGGCTGTTTTGAGCAGGCTCTGAGTCACCTCCTGGCTGCAGAAGTCACCAGCAGGAATTGGCACCAGCTCCTGCCTGGGCTGGGAAGGGCACGACCACCCCCACGTGCAGCCAAAGGAACCAGGACAACCCCCAAAGCCCCTCTTGAGACAATTCAGGTGCTGAATCATTTAGTTTGAGATGCAATCCCTCAGGTCCTTAAACAGCAAAGTGAAATCCAGCCACCTACAACCAGCAGGGTTTTAGTTTTTCTGTTCCAAACGCTAAAATTTCGCTTTGGAAACGCAAGAACCTCTCGGGGACTTCCCTTCTGGTCGGGAGGAGAAAAGAATTGATTGCAAAAGGCATTTTTGCTGCTGAACAGTGGCAAAACAACTTCCCAGCACAGGGCCAGGCTCTGAGGGGAGCCTGGCAAGGAGGACAAGGGAAGGTGTGCCCCAAGACATTTTCCAGACGGCACAGAAGCTCCAAATGCAGTTGATTCATAACTCTTGCAAAGCTCTTTTTGCCCAAAGGCAGAATTGAAAGGGAAACTCATTGCTTAAAGACTCAGAGCTGTGAGCCAACAGATAACCACTGCAGTGGGGAAGTTTTATTTGTGTGTGGATAGAAATGAATGGAATAAAGGTTTAAAAATAGCACATTATGCTGCCTGCAGGAGGAGTTGTTCAGGCTGGTGCCAAGTGTTTGAGCTGTGCTTTGATCCAGCAGCAGGGCTCTGGCAGGTGCCCTCAGAAACAGAGCACAGAGGGGTTTTTTTGCATATTCAAGATCCCCCAGGAAAGCTGCTGCTTCCTCTGAGCCCCTCTGGGGTTGTGCTTGGCACCCAAAGCGGTGCCAGGCTGGAAAACAGTTTGGGTTTTGTCAAAAAAAAAAAAAAAAAAAAACCAAAACCAATACTTGTGATGTTTCTATTTATAGAAGTCAATGGCATCCAGGGAAAAAAACCCAAACAATAGCAGAAGGAACTGGATTTTCTGGGGGAAATCAGAGCCCCTGGGCAAGGAGAGATGTGGGAATGTGGGAATTTTCCTGAGGAAGGTTGAAGCAGGGGGGTCCCACCGTGGCAGTGCCCACACCAGCCATGCTGAAGGACAGTGGGACCCAGGTTTGCTGTTTTTCTAGAAAATCCTGAAATTCAAAATTCTTCTGTGCTTGGAAACCTGATCGAAGCGAAGTGTTGGCTTAGCAAAAGTTTGGGAGAGAGAAAACACATCAGCTGGATGCAGAGCTTATGGGAAGGGATCTTTTGGTAAACCTGGAGATGTTTTTAAGATTAGCAGGGCTCTTACAAGAGCTTCCTCCAGGACAGAGATTTTTCATCCAGCCAAGCTCCAAACCCGCAGCTTTCAACGCTGTTATGTCAACAACTCTTCATTTTCGCTCTGAAAGGGCATTTCATGCAAACCACCTCAGCCTCCGGGAGTGCTTTGGTTTTTAGAAAGCAGCTCCACCCAAACCCCTCCAGGCACAGCGCTGGTGGGACAGGAAAACTTTACTTCTGCCAAAAGTTGGACCTTTTTGGTGCGTGGATAGCACTCGAATTTTCAGAAATCCGCAGCCATTTCTGCCTTGCTGCTCCTGTCTGTGCAGAGGGATTTCTCTCCAGTCGGTGATGCAGAGATGGAGCTTTGCTCATAAGAGCCAGGCTGTGACTGGGCAGAGCCAGTGCTGGGGAAATGCTGCTGAGCCTCTGCCAGCAGGCTGGCAGCGTTTTGTCATCTCCTCAGCTCGCACTGAAATCAGAAACACGACATTAATAGTAAAAGTTTTAAAATCTCAGCTAACAGCATTGTGTTAGTGTAATTTAATAGTTTTGTAATAAACTAACTAAAAATCCCAGATTTGTCTTTTTATAGTATCAATAAAAAATAAATTAATAGGGGGATAAATTTTTCCTTTTAATATTAATTAATGAAGTTGTTAATACTTTTAAATTTAAACCTATTTTGCTCTTAATTCAAAATTTCAAATTAGCAAAACAAAACCACTGCGCAAATTAATATTTCCACCAGGTTTCCAACTGAAACCACAACAGGCATGTAACTCCAGGTGAATTATCAAAAGCAGGTGGGCTCCATCTCCTCTGCTTCCTCTCAGAGTTCTCTCCTCTCATTTTGGGCTGCACCTTTCCAGATTTACCTGGAAAAACAGATTTACCATTGGTGAGGAACTGAGAGCCATGGATTCTCCCCCTCAGGGTTTGTCTCTGTCTGAATCCTTCCTGGAATCCCCCAAGCTCTGCCATTCCCTGGGCTGTTGGCTCAGCCTGCCCCAAATCTTGGTTTGGTAACACCTTCAGCTCGTGTCCATCACCAGCCCATCCCTGGTTGTGAAAATAAATATTAAAAAATATTTAATAAAATACATGGAAACCTCCTGGAGCTTCATTTCACCTCATCAGCTGAAAAGTAGGAATAAAAAAGATACATATTAATTTGGAGATACAGCCAAGAGATACTGTAAATATAACAAATGGGGCTTTTAGCACATTTATTCCATGGCTTCTGAGGAATTCGGACGTGAGGGTCAGGGATCAGTTAGTTAGTATAGTATGTGGGGTGTTTTGACTAAAAATAGTTAAAGTTTCATCAGGGTTGGACTTTTGTGAGTCTATTTTTAGCCTGCCTGGGTAGGAGAAGGCACTGGCTGAACCTGCACTCCCACCCTGGGCTCTGCTATTAATAGCAGGGGTTAATGAGCAGCCAGGGCACGGGGTGAGGGGAACCTTGGAGCAGAGACCTTCCCAGGCAGAGCCCCACCAAACCCAGCACAGGGGCAGGGGGGCACTGGGGAATGTCCCTGCCAGCCCCAGGGGCAGGGCTGCTGCTGGCAGCCCCCCAGCTGGGAGGGAAGGCTGGAAAAATTGGGATTGTGCAGCCTGGGCAAGCTTTGGGGTGAGCTCAGGGTGGGCTGAAGGAGCTGCAGGGAAGATGGAGAGGGAGGATTTATAGGGCTGGAGGGACAGGACACAGGGAATGGCTGCAGACTAAAGGAGAGGAGGGATAGGTGGGATTTTGGGCAGGAATTGTTCCCTGGAGGGTGGGCAGGGATTCCCAGAGCAGCTGGGGCTGCCCTGGATCCCTGGCAGTGCCCAAGCCAGGCTGGATGGGGCTGGGAGCCCCTGGGACAGTGGGAGGGGTCCCTGCCATGGGTGGGATGGGATCAGCTTTAATGTTCCTTCATCCCAAACCATTCTGGGATGAACTGCCCCGGGATTCCTGCCTGAATCCCCCAGGGATGCAGGGCAGGGGCAGCACAGGCTGAGCTGGGGCAGCTCTGGGGTGGGGGGCAGCTCAGGGGGGATGCAGGCTCAGCTCCCAGCTGCTCATTTTCCCAGAGTTCCCCAAAATTCCCCTGTGGGCCTGCTCTGAGTCTGCAGAGCAGGGCAGAATGGTGGTGTCAGCAGAAGTGAAAGATCCAGCTCCTTTTGAGGCACTTGGCAAAGATAACGAGGGTCAGGGTGGGACCCAAAAACGCCAGCATGGCACGGGAGGGGGGAGTCAGTGCCAGGGTGGGGACAGCCAGCACATGGGAGCTGTGTGACCTCGGGAGAGGGCAGGAAACCAGCAGGAAAGGCAGTGTGACCCCTCAGGATGGGGCTTGGACTGGAAGGTGAAGAGCCAGAACAGAGTGGTCGTGTTTGAAGGAATGCAGCAGCTTTGATCATCTCCCTGCACATCATGTTTATTGGTGAAAAACTCCAGCATTTTTCTAAGCTCATGTGGAGTTCCTCTCTTCTGATCCTGCAGCACCCTCAGCTTTCCTGGCAGGTTTGAAGGATTAATCCATATTTAGGGTAACTTGAGAAATAAAGTGTTCTTTGTTTGTACATTCTCCAGACTGGACGGGATGGAGGCAAATAATAAAACCAAGCAGAATGACTGCTTGCTCTTCCCTGCTGTCATGAGTTAAATATTCTTTGTCATGGGCACACTCAGAGCAAGATTTCCACCAGCTCTTGCAGTTCAGAGCACAGCAATATTTCCTGGTTTGGCAGTGATGGTTGGAGAGGTAGAGTGTTGGCTGGCTGTGCTGGAAATGACCATTTCCATTTCCCAGAGAGATCATTAAAGCTCCATTAGCCTTTCCCTCGAGGGGTTTGTTCTAGCAGAGAAGTTTTCATTCATTTTCTGTGTTAATTGCTGGGTTTTTGTCAGCCAGAACTGTCAATAAGGAAAATGGTGGACATTTTGTCCAGCAGGGTTTGAGTCAACACCACTTTGTTTGCACAGAGGATACCAAAAATACTCAGAGATGCAACAGTCTTTGTGGCCACTATTCTTTGCCATGAAAATGTTTAGAGAAATATCTCCCATTTCTTTGCAGTTTCACTAACAATTTTCAGCTAGAACTGCTTCTGTGTTGAATTTCTTTCTCTTTTTCTCTCCCTCTCTGTCTCACCCAAAGCACAAGCATCCTAAATCCCACGCCCTAAACCCAAAATTGCTTTTGCATTCTCAGTTCTTCCCCCACCCACCCATCCCATCTCCACATTGCACAAACCTTCAAGCCTGGGTTTGTTGCTACCAACACAAACGTTGGGTAGTCAGTGGTGTGAAAAAGTCTCCTTGAATTCTCTTTAATATCCTTGGGCAACCTGGTAGGAAAAAGCCAGTAGCCATTGGCTGGGAGGAAAATATTGCAAAAGGTTGTTTCTCCTTTTTTACCAGCAATGAACTGTGTGATCTGGGCTGGAATAATTCCCCTTGGAGGATGGATGAGTGAGTTTGCTGGGATTATCAGGCTTGCCCATGAGTAAGAGCACTGCCCTGGCTTTCAGCAGTTGCTGAGCTGAAGGAAAACAGTTCCCATCTTTTATCTTTTATTGGACATTATTAAGGGTGGGAAAAAAAACCTGCTGGAATTTGAGGTCTCTGAATCTCTGAGCTGCTTCCTTGGTAGTGTCACAACCCATTTTAGCAGCTGGGTGATCCACCAGAGCTGCAGAAAGTCCACAAGGAGGTATAAATACATATATTTTATCATGGTGTGGCCCCTCCAAGCACAGCTTTCAGCAGAATTCCCTTTGGCACCAGGCAGACAGGCTGGACCCTGCAGCCCAGCCCTGGCTGTGCCTCCCCCAGCCCTGGAGGATTTGCTGAGTGAGTGAACCCTGCAGCTTTGGGGAAAACACGGGAAAAAACCCAGGGGATTGCCCCGGGCTGTGTGTGCAGAGCAAAGCCAGCTCAGGCCGGGCAGGCAGAGCAGAGCTGCAGCAGGAATCCCTGCAGTGATAAGGGAGAGGCCAAGGAGGGCAGCCCATGGCAGGGCAGTGCCTGACCCCAGGGAAAATCCCTGCCAGCTGCAGCACCAGCCAGCAGCTCCAGGAAAACGGCACTGCTCACATTCTCCCTTCCACTGGGAGTTTGGAGGGGAATATATATAATAATGGGGGGAATATATATAATAATGGGGGGGTTTCTCCCCTGAGAGTGGCCTCAAGCTGTGCAAACTCGCAGGTTAAGTGCTCAATTAAAAGGTCAAATTAGCCAAATAGAAAACTGAAGTGTCAGGCAATAATTGTCTACTGGACTCCGTTACCTGGGGAGTTCATTGCACACTGACCTCCATCAAAGATTGCCCAGACTAGTGGGACGTGTGGTACTTCCTAGCAGTTATTTATAACTCCAAATCTGGAGTTGGGGAAGCTCCAGGGTGGCAAGTGTTTTCTGTGAAAATTTGCAGGACACACAAATACAATAAAGATGCTTTTAGAATTCCCAACCAGTTTTTTTTCCTGGGGGAAAAAAAAAAATAGTTCCTATGTCTCACCAGCATTACAAAAAATGACATTTATGGCAGGGAATATTTAAGCTGTTACTAATACTTGCTGAAGAAGTCTCACTTTACAGAATGCACCCACAATTTTCCTGTGGGATTCCTGCTCTGACTCAACACTTCAAGCTCATTCTTTATTTTTGACCCAAACCTCAGCTTCTGTTGATGCTGTGTGTGCCTCTGGTAGGGGACAGAGACAGATGGGAATCATTCCCTCTGCCATCCCTGCTCAGCACCGTGAGGGTGGCAGGGGCTGGGCTGGGAATCCCAGAGCAGCTGGGGCTGCCCCAGCCCTGGAAATGTCCCGGGCCAGGCTGGAGCAGCCTGGCCAGTGGGAGGTGTCCCTGTCCATGGCAGGGGTGCATGGATGAGCTTAAATGTCCCTCCCAGTCCAGCCCAGCCCAGCCCAGCCCAGCCCAGCC
>VXBS01006714.1:113667-164722 GCA_013400255.1 Sitta europaea | reverse complement strand
CTGTGCACATTCAATCTCTGTGCACATTAAATCCCTGGACACATTCAATCCCTGTGCACATTCAATCTCTGTACACATTCAATCTCTGTGCACATTCAATCTCTGTGCACATTCAATCCCTGTGCACATTAAATCTACATGCACATTAAATCTACATGCACATTCAATCCCTGTGCACATTCAATCCCTGTACACATTAAATCTACATGCACATTCAATCCCTGTGCACATTCAATCCCTGTGCACATTCAATCCCTGTACACATTCAATCCCTGCACACATTAAATCTCTGTGCACATTCAATCTCTGTGCACATTAAATCCCTGTGCACATTCAATCCCTGTGCACACTAAAGGTGCTTCCCAGAGCTGAGTAAGATGCGTGGGTTCCTTTCCCCAGGTTTGGATGTGCTCAGCTGAGGCCCAATGCAGTCTGGTTTCAGGCTTCTGATTTTCTGAAACTCAGGTTTTCTGATGTTTCAGTTTTCTGAAATTCCTTTCCCAGGAAAACTGGACCATCAGAAAAGCAGAGCTTTAGAAAATCAGAGCTTCAGTCCTGGAAGCAGGCTACAGCCCGGGGTGGCTCTGCCTCCTGCACTCAGCAACCCCCAGAGGTGCCTGTCCCCCGTGTGTCCCCTCTGGAAGTCACATGCCAGCTGCAAAAACATTAACCACGGTGTCCTCTGTCCACCCAGCCCTGCAGCAGCTCAGGAGCCCGGGTCCTGCTGTTTCCTGGGAATGTGGGCTATCCCTGATAAGGGCTATCTAATCCCCTCACAGAGTTACAAACAGATAGCAGAACACACACACACACAAAAAACCCTGCTCAAATATCTATTGCTGGTCTTTCTGGTAGAATTCTGTGAGCACACATCATCTCAACACAATGATAAAAAACTCTCCTGAGTCACTGCTGGGTTTGTTGTGAGGCTCCAGTGAGTGAGCCCTGACATATGAGTCACCTTAAATCATTAACCACACCTGAAAACACCAGCGCGGACTCTCTGACCCCAGGGAACAAATTTAACAACACAAAAACTTCATCTGAGGAGAAAAAAAAAAAAATCGAGCTAACTTTAGAATGAGTCTGGTTCAGAGCAAACTGCAGTTGTGAGGTTTGAGACACAGCCTGAGTCATGCCTTGGCATTCGCCTCCCCCTGCACCTCTGCCTGCACGAGAGGCAACAGCTGAAGGTTTTTCATGCCTAAATCGGGATCTTTTGTTCAAAATGGGAACAAAGGGACGAAGCTGGAGCAGGGGTCAATCATAACAGCTGGTTCATTAATGCTACAGAGAGAAATTTCACAGTTTAAGTTGCTCTTAATTACCCAAATACCAATATTCAAATCAGCTTCTCTTGGTTGTATTTCTTTATTTAAAAGACAATCACAATAACAACCTCATTCTCTACACCAGGGCAGCAGCAGGGAGGAAACCCAGAGGGCTTGAAAAGATTCTTTTCCCCAAAGTTGGTAATTAAAGAGTAGAAATGTCACTTCCAGGGTGAGCTGCACAAACGTGCACAGACAGGTGCAGTCCAACAGCCAGGCTGGGCTGAAGGCAGAAAACAGAAAATTCCTTTGCAGGAGGGGGGAAGTGGCTGGAAGTACCTGGAAAGGGTTGGAAGGCACAAGGCTGCTTGGGAGCACTTCCTTTTGAGTCCCAAATGCTCAGAAACTTAAAACTGAGCTTCATTATCTTGTGGGACCGTCTCCCAGAGGGGGGGGAAAGGGTCAGAAACTGAAAACTGAGGTTGATTCTCGTGTGGCACCCTGTCCCAGAGAGGAAAAGGCAAGGCAGGAGGTGTTTTCCAGCCCTGGAAATTGCAGGACACAGATGGCAGAAGGATTTGGGTAAAACGCGGGCTCAGCTGAGCGCCCTGAGCATCTCCTCGCTGAGCGCGGTTTAACGCCGCCACCTGCTGACAGCCTGCCGGGCATCCCGGAGCTTCCGCGGGTGTTCCGGAGCGTCCCGGAACTTCCCTGAGCATCCTGAAGGTTTCCGGAGCATCCCGGAGCATCCCCGAATTTCTCTGAGCATCCCCGAATTTCCCCCAGCATCCCCGAATTTCTCTGAGCATCCCCGAATTTCTCTGAACATCCCTGAATTTCCCTGAATATCCCCGAATTTCCCTGAACATCCCCGAATTTCCCTGAGCATCTCCGAATTCCTCTGAGCATCCCCGAATTTCCCCCAGCATCCCCGAATTCCTGAGCATCTCCGAATTCCTCTGAGCATCCCCGAATTTCCCCCAGCATCCCCGAATTTCCCCAGCATCCCCGAATTTCCCCCAGCATCCCCGAATTCCCCCAGCATCCCCGAATTCCTGAGCATCCCTGAATTTCCCCCAGCATCCCTGGCCATCTTCATCAGCTGATACTGAGAATGGGGTCAGATTTAAAGCTGTAATTGCTTTTTACAAGAGGGGAAAATAAAGGGAAAAAATTACCTGTTATGAGGGAAGGGTAATTCCCAAACCTTGGCCGTAGAGGACAGGTCAGGTCCAGCTCAGGAGTGTCACTGCTGGAGGGCTGCACTCAGATGAGGTGAATCTTCTCCATTTAAAGCTCAAAAAGTGATATTTGGGGTTGAATCCAGGAGCAACTGCTCCAAGCTGCATCAGCCCTAAGAATCTTCTAATTTTATTTTTTTTTACCAATTTTGAGTTCAGATGTGATGAGTTAAAACGAGTTTTTTAAGCTACTCACCTTTGTAGGCACAAAACCCATTTCTGGTTTTAAGGATTTACACGTTTAAATCTTAATTAATTAAATTTTAAATCTTAATACCTACCTGGCAATATTATCCCCTGCAAAACTGTGGAGTATTGCTGGATTTGGGTGTCATTGATTTTACTGCCAGTGAGTCAGGTTAGGCTGCAGGTCCTCAAATTGCACTATGAATTCTGAATATTTGATAACCCCTCTTTGCCTCTTTTTGCAATATTGACAATTTTCTCACCCTGATAATTATTTTTTTAACCCAAACCTGTGGGAAACAGAAAAGCCATAAAACTGTCAGAAAGCTGTGGGAGAGCAAATCTCTGAAATGTGGGAAAGCAAATCATCAGCAGGGTCAGGGAAAAAATAGAGCTAAGTGCAAAGCATCAGGTGAAGCCTAGAAAAAATGTTAAGCAAGAATTCTGAATATCNGAAAATGGGAAAAGGAAAAAGGGAAAAAGAATGGGAAAGGGAAAGGGAAAGAGAAGAAGGGAAAGGGAAAAAAGGGAAAGAGAATGGTGAAGGGAAAGAGGAAGGGAAAGGGAAAAAGGGAAAGGAAAGGGAAAGGGAAAGGGAAAAAGGGAAAGGGAATGGGAAAGGGAAAGCCCAGGGGCGGGCACAGCTCCTGTCTGGTATTCCAGTGGCAGCAGTAAAATGTTATCATACTCTCACCCCTCAAAGCCTTTCACTAGGATTAACGTTTCTTTAAAAAAAGCTTCAGTGGGCTGGGTCGGGGATTCCCATCCTTGCGTTTCCACTCGGCAGTTTAGCAAATCGTGTTTTTCCGGGGAGAAAAACTGGCTCCAGCTGCCAAATCCTGCAGTGACCTGAGGGGCAGCTCCTGCTGAAGAGCAGCTTTAACCCCGTGCCCCAGGCAGCTGCAGGAATTCACAGCTGGAATTGCGGGGAGACTCCTCCTCGGGGAGCAGGAAGCGTCAGGACAAGGTGCCCGAGGCCATCGATGCCTTTTCTTTTTCTTGGGAGAAGTCCAAAGAAAATAGAAGGAAATTTGGACCCTTCCCTCAACCCAAAGCCACGAGGGTGTAGAAACAGAGGTTTGCAAGGAGCAGATGGCAGAAGGGCAGGGGTGTGCANTCACCCTGATAATTATTTTTTTAAACCCAAACCTATCAAAACACTTCTAAACGTATTCAAAGCCAGGCACCACGGAATCAACAAAACCCCCAGGTGCATAAGTTGATTTTTAAATTAAATCAGTGGTTTCACCACCCAGGAGGATTCCCAAGGGTCCCTGTGCTGCCTGAAATTCCCGTTTTGTGTCTCCCCGGTGTCCCCTGCGCAGCTGCAGTGTCACTGCCCGCCAGGGAGCTGTGCTGAAGGACAGAGCTGCCGGGAAACCCTGGAATTCTCCTGGAATAAAACCATGGCTCTCAGCACTGAGGAACTTGCTGAGTAATGAGGAGAGGTCAGCTCAGATGGGGAGAGGGGAAAGGGAACGGGAAAGGGAAAAGGGAAAGGGAAAAGGGAAAGGGAAAAGGGAAAGGGAAAGGGAGAGGGAAANCTAGGATTAACGTTTCTTTAAAAAAAGCTTCAGTGGGCTGGGTCGGGGATTCCCATCCTTGCGTTTCCACTCGGCAGTTTAGCAAATCGTGTTTTTCCGGGGAGAAAAACTGGCTCCAGCTGCCAAATCCTGCAGTGACCTGAGGGGCAGCTCCTGCTGAAGAGCAGCTTTAACCCCGTGCCCCAGGCAGCTGCAGGAATTCACAGCTGGAATTGCGGGGAGACTCCTCCTCGGGGAGCAGGAAGCGTCAGGACAAGGTGCCCGAGGCCATCGATGCCTTTTCTTTTTCTTGGGAGAAGTCCAAAGAAAATAGAAGGAAATTTGGACCCTTCCCTCAACCCAAAGCCACGAGGGTGTAGAAACAGAGGTTTGCAAGGAGCAGATGGCAGAAGGGCAGGGGTGTGCACATGGCTTCAGGGGTCTGCCAGGACAAACCTGGCCGTGGGATCTGCTGCTCATGGCTTCAGGGGTCTGCCAGGACAAACCTGGCCGTGGGATCTGCTGCTCCCAGCCCTGCACATCCCACCAGAACAGGCTCAGCCTCGTGCCTGGCTCCTCCTCAGGACAGGAGAACATCCTGGACCAGACCCCCGTGGATCAAACTCCCCCAGAAATCATCACTCCTCTTCCCCTGCTGCAGGAGAATTAAATACAGAGTTTACAATAGGACTTTTTTCACTTCTTTTTCTTTTTAGTAGCTGCAGCTCCTCAAATTTTCCATTTTTCAGGCTTGGGAAGGGGAAGGGTGAAGCACAGGCAGGGGAAAGCAGAGCCAGGGGGTTCAAAGCAGAGCCAGCTGGGGAAAGTTGTGACCCAGGCTGTGCAGAAGCTGCACGAAGGAAGTGAATATTTGACATAGTATTGTTATCATCACTGCATATTTGATAGAGACTTCAACTGCTCCTACAGGAGAATAATTGTGGTTCAAATGCCTGTTCCACCCACTGAGGCACCATGTCTACAATAACTCTCTGTCTCAATCCTGACATAGGAACCTTTTATCTGTTCTAGAAGCTCCCACATGGAGAAATAGCTGGTGTAGAGTCTGTCATTCTCCCTGTTTAAAAATAAAAGAATGGTGCCAGCAGGAACCTGGGGGATTTTTGTGATGGGGGAAGAAGAGACAGTCAGAGCAGCAGCTCCCTCCCTCCATCAACACTGTGAGTCACAGTCTGCAGAAACTCCAGGCTGAAATGTCATTTAAAAACGCTGCTCAGGCATCTCTGGGAAGCAGAATGAGGGAACTTTTCCCGTTGAGCTCCGGCTGGGGTGCGTGAGGCAGAGGCTGCTGCCACCCCCGTGGGGATGTGCAGGGATTCCTCTGGGTTTGGAGGAGCTGCAGCAGAGCCAGCCCGCAGGAGAGCACGGCAGCATGGCAACAATTCGGGATATGAGGATGGGGCTCCTGCGCTGCAGGAATCACTCTCTCCTTTTCATTGCACTCAGACCACCCTGGAGAAACCCAGGCAGAGCCAGCAGCGCCGGGAGCTCCGGAAGAGGCAGCGGGGAAGTGCTGGAAACGAGCCTGGGGCAATCCCCAGAGCCAGCAGCTGGAGAGGAGCCAGCCCCCAACGAAGCTCAGAACTCCAGCAGAACTTCAGCAGCACCAGTTTTCCCTGGAGCTCCGAGCCAGGCCGTTCAGGTTTGCAGGAACCTGAGCTCAGATGCGATTTCCTTTCTCAGTCCAAAGCAGCACCTGCTCCCCAGAGAGGAGGAGGTCTGTGGTGCTGGGGATGACTTTGCCTCTGCACCGCGTTTCCAGCTGGTGTCTGTCCCAAGCACATGTCTGTTCCATGGATTTTGTCATGGATATATCAGGAATTCAGGAGGGCCAGCACCTTCTTTGGGGTCTGGCAGCTGCAGGAGCCCCAGCTGTGGAACAGCAGCAGTCACTGCACTGCCTCGGATTTTTGGGGACCTGCTCCAATAGGTTGAACTGACACCTGACCCTCAGGGGGGTCACTCTGAGAGTTTTAGGAATGCAGGCTCCACGTGAAGAACCAAACCCTGTGACCTCAGAGGCCCAGGGGCTGGGCTGGCTCTGGGATTCAGGAGCCATCAATCCCTGCAGATGCTGGGCTCTCTCATCCAAAACAACCCACAATTCACTCCATCCATCCTCCTCGGAGCGCAGCATCAGAGCTGACTCAAAACCTCATTTCCATTTTGTTCCAAACTCTCAGAATTCCACTGGAGTTATGCCTAATTTTGCTTTTTTGCTCAGCTGCTCTCCTGCAGGTTCCTTCTGTCCTCCCTTTCTGCCAGGGGGGTTTTGCTGCTGATCCCTCGAGCTCTGCTGAGTGAACCTGGAGAGCAGCAGCCAGATGGAAACCCTCACCTCCAACCCACACAGCCCCACACCACGTGTGGCAAAAGCAGATGCAAATATAGACCAGGAGTCATCTGCTCCTCCACTGTCAATATTTGAATGCTCTTGGCTCTCGTTCTGGACAGCAATAAAAGGAGCCGGTTAATCATTTGTAATTGTTGGGAGCTCTGTGCTATTAATGAACAGGAAGTTTTATGCAGCTGTCAGATGCACGAGCTGAGCATTTCCTGCAGGGGAGGAAGATTTATTTGGTGACAGCTTCATTGGAGATTTTCAGAAAGAAAAAATAGCATTTTGAGCGCTGAAAAATCATGAAAGCAGCACAGCTTCCTGTGCTTTGGAGATGATTTTCTGTGGCTGCCACCCAGATAAATAATTCCCAATTTGGCAAAACAAATTGTGTGCCACTCTGGTCTGTCCTTGATGAAAACATGGGATGGCTTTGAAATGACTGGAAAAGGATATTAAAGAGTTAAACCATCCTCAAAGAATGGATGGTTCACTGTCCACACAACTGGGAAAAATTAAGCAGGATAAAGCTCACTGTGATGGCTCAGTTCAAGGAAAAGCCTTTTTTTGAGGAAAAGGAGCACTGTTATCCTGATATTCACAGGTGAAGGGCATGATAATGCAAATTATTTCCTTCGTGATTAAGGTTTTAAGGCTGAATTTGAAGACATTTTAGGAGCAAATAGATCCATGAGAAGGCAAAATATGGTGCAAACTTATTGTGAATTTAATGACCTTCTCTTACAGAAATGAAACATTTTGAAATTAAATATTTACATCTTGTATTTCAAAATCACTTCACGATAATATTTTAACCAGGGCAGAAAGACCAAAAAATAGAAGTACAAAAGACAATTAGTCCAGCATTACTGCCTGGGTGAGTGCTTTCCCAGCCAGGCTGGGATTTTGTGCCTCAGCCCGGGGATGAGTTCTGTTTCCAGCACCCCATGGACAATCCAGGAACCATTCCTAAATCATACTCTGGCTCTGGATGGAATGTTGGGGCTGAACTCGTGGGATATCACCTGAGCTTGTTGCAGACAGGGATTTACACCAAGGAGAAAATGAGAAAGGTGTTTGAGCCAGTGCTGGAAGAAATGTGGGACTCAGGATCCCGCCCTCCCTGCTGAGGGGCTGGGTGAGGATTCCTGCAGCCCTGAAACCCCTGACCCTGCACAGCCCTCGTGACAGGCCTGCTCTCCTTTCTTTGTCAGGATTAATATCAGAATTATACCCAAACCCATGAAGCAGCTCCGAAATAAAAGTGCCAGCTGGATGGTGCAGGCAAGGCAAGGGGAAAGAGATCCCAGGGATTGCTGTGGTGTTCCTTCCAAACTGCAACCCAGGGAATTTTCTCCTGGTGTTTTGACTGCCTGTGCAACCCTCGCTTTCCAAAGCCAGGTTTTATTGACTGAGGGGCTGTGAAAACTGAGAACAAAGAGCTCTCCCTGCTGCAGACACCCCCAGAGTGAGCGTGGGCTCCGTGACTCACCTGGGGAGCAGCACATGGTGACATTGCCTTTGAAATATCGGCGCTCAGCCAGCCTGCACCCTCTGCAGGGGATCAGGAACCACCCCAGCACAGCAAACAGGCGGGCCAGGCAACGAACCTCGGGGTTCTCTGCACTTTGGGAAAAGTCTGCCTTGGGAAGGGGTGTCCAGCACAAAGTCACCATTCCCAAAGTGGTGGTGAGGGGCTGCCCCAGAGCCTGGGAACCTGAAGGGCCTTGGAGCAGCTTCGGGTGGCCAGAGAGCTGAGAACAGAAAACGCCTGGAGAGGGCTGGGGGGGCACGGGGCTGCTCCACCCCGGCTGTGTTTGCACCCGGTGTGTGCGAGCGCTGCCCGGGCGGACTGCGGGGCAGAGAGGGACAGGGACAGGGGCAGGGACAGGGACAGGGACAGGGACAGGGACAGAGCAGAGACAGGGACAGGGGCAGGGGCAGAGCTGTCAGGGTGGGTGAGCAGCACCTCACCTGCACCAGCTCCAGCTCCCAGAGGCTGTCCCAGCCCCTCTCCCCCAGGTAACTCCTTCCTAGCATCCTTATCCTTCCTATCCTTCCTTCCTTTCCTATCCTTCCTTCCCTTCCTATCCTTTCCCTTCCTATCTTTCCTCCCCTAATGTGCAGCTCTGCTGCTGCTGCTTTGGCTTTTCCTGGGTTTTGCTTTTGCAAAAGCATTTTTTGCCTTTTGCTGCTCTGCTCTCCTGCTCAAGTCCTGCCCCTGCCCTCCTGCTCAAGGACCTTGGGAGCTCCTGCCAGTCGTGTTCTCTTGCTTTGGGCTTTGGAGCCCCTGCTCTGCCTTTCCCCCCGCCGTGCCCCGGCTTTTCCTGCGGGAGGGCAGCAGCATGGGCAGCACAGCTTTGGGGCAGAGCCTTTCCCCCGGCCACACTGGGGCTGATTGCTCACCTGGTGCCACTGTGGAGCTGTCCCTTCCCTGAGAGCCCAGGGCGTGAATGTTTGAACTATTTTGCTTTTCCCACTTTGGCTCCGGCGTGGAGTGGCTGCAAGAATTGTCTGAGACAGTCCCGAGAGGCTGCAGGGCTGTAATCAGCGTGCCCAGCCCCTGCCAGGCTGCAGTCGAGGAGCTCCTGGGTGTTCCTTGTTTGCTGTAGGTGACTCAGCCCGAGCCTTCCTGCTCCTGCCCCTCTGCTGGGTGCCCACTGCTCTGTGCCAGGGCTCTGCCCAGCCGGGTGCCTCTGTCTCCCTGCAGGACCAGCAGAGCTGCACTCAAGGTAAGCAGAATTTCTCTGCTCTGTCCTGTTCTCAGCCCTGTCCTCGCTCCACAGCCAGCAGAGCTGAAAGCTCTGGTGTTCCGCCTGCATGTGGCCACGTCCTCAAGCTCACCTGGCTTCCAAGGGCAGGAAAATTGGCTGTTTGCTGTGGTGTTTAAATGCAGCATATGGTAGGGTTTAGTGAGGAATTGATTGTGGACTTTGGGCATTAATAGGCGTGAGTGATTGTGATATTCCAGGCTGGTCAATACATCAGCATTGCTGCCTTTAGCAGATTTTGCTGACATTTGCTCTCATGTTTTCAAAGCTTTTCCCATTCTGCCAGGACCAAACCAATGATTTTTGAGAGACAGAGAGTGAAAAAGGAGGATTTTCCCAAGCCCTGAACTTGGCACGCTGCGGTTCACACAACATTAAAACCAATTAAAAATACATTTATTTTCTTTTTAAATTATTTTCTGCATTACAATGGAAGCGGTGAAGCATTATTTGGGAAAGGGATTGTTTCAGAGCTGTAGAAGCTGGCAGCTCATGTTCCTTTTGGAACCAGTTGAGCTGGATTGCAGCTGGCCTGAGGGAACCCCCCACAAGGACAACATCCTTGGAACTTGGAGGAAAACCTGTACCTAGAGAGGAAGGCCAAGGATAGGAATTATTCCAGCTCCTCCTGACTTTTAAGGGCTTCCCTCTCATTTTGAGGAATGTTCTTGTGTCAGAATCATCTCTTTTCCCCTCTCAGTCCTCAAAATTTGTGTTTTCCTATACAAGTTGTCAAGTTTTCTCTTGAAAGAAAATTCTTGAAGAATTTCTTTGCACAGAGCAGCTCCAGGGAGGGTGTGGCTCTCCCTCTCTGCAGACACCCGACCCCACCTGGAAGAATTCCTGTGTCACCTGCTCCAGGTGGCCCTGCCTGGGCAGGGTTGGACTGGGAGAACTCCAGAGGACCCTGCCAACCAAGTTCTTCTGCAATTCCCTGATTATCTCATTCACAAACACATTTTCCAGTAAACCTCTGTGCCTTCTGTCACTGTAGGATAGCACACAACACAGACTCCTTTTGTGATTTTCTCTCAAGGCTGTGTAAAGTATCCTTTATTAGAAATTATCCCCCTTATATGCCATTTCCCACAGACCAATGTCATTCGTGAGAGAAAGACAAACCTTGTATTCTGGGTTTTTCCAGGCCTGCAGTTTCTATTTCTTCGTGATGTTTTGGGTTTTTGAAGCTTGTTCTCACAGCTTGAACACAAACATCAGGTCTGTGTTTATGGAATGAAATCTTTGGTTTGGGTTCTTTCTGTGGCATGGACTGTCTTTGCTGTCCCTCTGGTTTGGCCAACGTGGGTGAAGAGTTCTGTCACTCCCCCACCAATCACAGTGGCCTGGCCAAAAAGATATAAAAAGGGTTGGAATAAATAGGAGTGAGAAGAGAATGTTTTGAAGAGAATCCGTGTTGTGTTGTTACTCGTGACAGCAACAAAACCTCTTCACCCACCCGAGGGACACCAAGAGAGACCCCTCCTCCCAGGAGGAATGTACAACATAGATATTGTAACCAAAACAATGTCCTGGTGTTTATGTTCTTTCTCTGGGAACAAGTTTCAGAAAACCCAAAACATCAGAATACCAGAACTTTAGAAAACCAGAAACCAGACTTCAGCCTTCACACAGACTAACTTCAGCTCCAAAACATTGTCTAGAAAATGAGAGAAAAACGATGTGAGCACAGACAGAGCAGTCTGGGCAGAGCAGAACGATTCCCTGGGCTGCTGGGGCTGTGGGCTGGCACAGCTCTGGAGCACTCCCGGGGACCAGCAGCTCTGCAGGAGCTGTGCTGTCACAGCAGGGCTGTGACATCTCCTGCCTGGCAGCCAGAACCCCTCTCTGAGCCCGGGCTGGGTGTGCACATCGCTGCTGCTGCTGGCTTGGGCTGTAGGTGGCAGCGAGCCGTCGGTTTTCTTTAAAATAGGGCTGAAATGGCACACACGGGTATTTGCTGTGTCGTGGAGTGGTTTGGGGTGAAAGGGACCTTGAAAAGGACAGAAGGGATCCTTGGAAAGGACAAAATGCAGCAGTGGCACCAGTGCAGGGGGATTAAGGAAACAAGAGCACGCCAGCTGTTTAATTTGTGCACAGATCTGAGCCTTGTTGTGCTGCTGCCTCCACGCTGCTCTTTGCTGAGCCCCTGCAGGTGTGACTGCAGCCAGTTTGCCTCCACAGACCAGAAAAGTTTGTTGGTTTGTGCCGTTTTTGGGGAGCTGCTGGGAGCACAGAGGGTTTGGGGCAGGCTGGGGATGGGGCAGGTGCCCTGGGAAGGCAGGTTGGATTTTAGGGATTTTAACAGCCTGTCCCCATTGGCTGTTCTCAACTAGAATTAGACAGCCAATTCGTATTTATGCCAGAGAAAGGGTGATTTGGGGGTTTTCTCTCCTCCACCTCCCAGGAGCTATGGGGAATACCCCGAGTGTGCCAGAGGAAGCTGAGGATGACAACACCTGCACAGGGAAGAGTTACCAGGTGAGCAACCCCACTCCTGCCTCCCCTGGCTGCTGCCAGGGCAATTCTCACCCCTGGATGTCCTCAAAACTCTGCTCTTCATTATTTCAGCCCCTCTCAGAGCCTCCTGAAAGCATCAAAAATGGATCTGTGGTGTTTGCTCAGAACCCTCCCCTGGCAGGGAATGGTGAAGGTATGGACTGGAAACGGGGGTGGGAGTGCCCTGGGGGAGGTTTGTCCTGAAGGAACACTAAATATTAATTCAGGGCTTTGAACTAGGGGATGAACCCATGGTTCAGCTCTGACTTGTGAATGTGGATCTGCAGAAGCCAGAAAAGTTTGAATACAACAAAGAGAAAAATCAGGAATCCTTCCCAAAGTTCTCTGGATGCTGGATGAGAGTTCTGGGGATTTGGTTCTCCCTGGCCCCCAAAAAGTGGATTTACAGAGGGAAGGGGTTTGTGGAGCATCACCAGGCAGGGGTGGTTTGGTGCTGGTCCCTGCTGGGTTTGTGACAAACTCTGCCCGGGCTCTGGGGAATTCCTGGGGGAATTTGTGTCTCCAACGAGCCTTGGGGGAATTGATACTGCAAGGAGCCCGAATTTAGGCTCTTGGAAAGGACAAAATGCAGCAGTGGCACCAGTGCAGGGGGATCAGGGAGATTTGGGGGGTGTGGGGGACACCAGGAAATGTTTTACAAAAAAAGAACAGGTCATGTGTTGAAAAGGGCTAAAAAATCCAGGTCCTGGCTATGTGTTCTCATCCACAGGATGATAAAATCTTAGAAACCACCTCTGCATTTTTTATATATGAACCCATATTTCTGATATTTTCAGCAGTAATTTCCAACAACTGAAATTGCAGAAATGCCTTATTCATGATAGAATCCTCATCCATTTAAACATTTCCATCTTATTCTCTTTCTTCTGATCCTGTGTTCTTGAGCAGGGATGTTGCTTTGACTTGAAAGATAATGAGCAGTTATTTATTAACAATTAAAGTTATATAGGGAAGTGTTTCTGTCTTGTTTTTAATTTAAGAATAGAGATTGCCTGGGAAAAGCACCTGACAGAGGCAGGCATTAAAGCTGCAGTGAAGCTGTTAAATCCTTTCTGATGCTGAGCAGGCCCTTAGTGAGTATTTAATGTACAGAACCCATCCTTGCTCTCATTTTGGAGGTTGCAGCCCTTCCTGAAGAGAGCAGGGTCCATCTGAAACCTCCAGTGAGAGCTTCACCACCAAATTTAGCTGTTTAACAAAATTTAACAAAACTCAGCTGCTGAGCCTGAGTCCTAGAGCATTTAGAGTAAAGCACAGTAATTTATTCTTTCCCTTCACACTAATTAAATAAATTCTCTCCCTTTTGTGGGCACACTGTGAGTGTAGAGCAGTGGATGGGGGTGAGTAAAGCATTGTTAACCCCAGTTCAGCCCAGTTTGGGTGGGGGCAGAGGGCACTGGGTTTGCTGGGGACCACCCCAGCCTGCAGCTGGACCCTTCCAGTGCTGCCATCTCAAAATCCCGCTGAGGATTTTGCAAATATGCCAGAATATGCCAGCCACGCGGCCTGAGCACTCAAAAGCCATTTCCAAGGAGTTCTGAGAAGTTCTCTGCACATATTCGAGGGCGATGACTCTCATGCCCAGCACGGGGCTCTTCTCGCTTTTCAGCACCTCATTAATTCCTCCTTCCACCCTTCCAGAGCAGAGCCCTGCCCGAAATTCAGCCACGCTCCCTGGCACTGCAGCTCCTTTTATTTGCAGGATAAATAAACCCCAACAATTCCTCTGCCATCTCATAAGGAAAGAAAATACTTTATAATTCAATGGTGAGAAAAACGCCTTACGATTTGTTGTTACGAGAACTCTCTCAGTCTGGCACAGGCACTTGAAAAATCTAAATTTAGGTTAAAGTAATCAAAGGCTGGGATATGCAGATGGTTCTGCTACCAGCTCAGAATCGCTGCTCCATGGCCCAAATTTCCCAGCGCCATCCCACCGTAAGTCACTTTGTGCAGTTCCCTCTCTCTCTGTGTGTTTTTTTTGGGGGGTTTTTTTTCTGGTGTAAATCAGCAGAGTTCTGAGGAGGAAATAAAAGCCAGATGATTTACACTGCCTGAAAACGTATAAAATACATGTACACTTTATTCCTCATATGTAAAATGGAGCACATGGGACTGCTTTACTGAAATGGATTACCTAATTAAAGTAATTGCTAAATCAGTTTAAGTAGCAAGTTGAAAAATTAGACGTTTCTGTCTTGATGTTTCTTGTACTTTAACTTTTTTTCCTGTTTGAAAAGCAGTTTAAATCTCTGAGATACAATTGTAATCTCCATGCTTGTGCAATGCAATCAAGGGTTTGGAGAAACAAAAGTGATAGAAGTTATCACTACGAGAAACATAGTTGGTAGAATTTCTAAAACTAAATACTGCAATAAATAGCTTTTTTGGGGGGTGTAAAGTGAGGATTTGGAGGGATCCAGCGCAGAAAAAAGTGAACTTTTTTGTACTTTAGGTAATCAAAGCACTTGGTGAGCAGCAGGTGAAGGGGGAAAGGTCGGAGCTGCAGTTTTGTGTCTCTGATTTGCACAAGACAGAGCAGAAATGCAGCAGCGGGACAAAACAGGAACAATCCCTGCGGGCTTCGGGTGGTGATTCCGTGCAGATTGGAACAACGACCTGCTCCTAAAAAGAATTACAAAGGAGTTAAAAAGATTACAAAGGAGAAAAGCTGAGTGGAGATGCAGCGCCTTTGTCCCGGAGGATAAATCCCATTCAGCAAGTGCTGCCGGCAGCCTGAGCCCAGCAGAAATCCTGATTGCAGCAGCTCCGAGTGCCTGTGAGGAGATGGGAAGGATTTCAGGGAGGTTTTTAGAGAACGATCGCTGAAATTCTTGCTGCTGGCGCCTCTCCCCTTATTTCCATTAATTTCTGGAAATCTGTCGGTAAATAACAATGCAAGTTAAATACGTGAAACAAGGTGATTCTTAGGGCAAAAAGAAATATTTGCATGGAATAGTGGAGCAAGATGGCAAAAGGATATTAGTGTGTTCTTTATTTTTTTCAAAGGCAGGGGCAATGTTTTATTTTGGATTAGTATTTGCTGCAGAAATTAATTCCGGGCACTTGTCCCCACTGTGCTGGCCTGTGCTGCTGGAATTCCTGGTGCCAAATGTTGCCTTGTAGCCCTTAATGTTCGTGGCCATTCAAATATTTTCTCCACTATGATCTGAACACCAGGGCAGAAAAAAAGTGCTTCGTGGCTCTAATTGTATGGCTAAGCAAAATATTTGTTTGTGGCTGGCTTGTACTCAAAATAGAGGAGTGAGATGAGCTTTTTGGTCCCTTCCACCCAAAGCATTCCATGGTTCTCTGATATTGCATTAACCGGTGATCTTCTCTATTTTTTTCTTAAGTCAAGGAAAAAATGTTGGTCTAATTTGCCAAATTCCAGAAAAAAAAATCTCCTTGAGCGTGCTCTTACAGAAGAGGGACTTTGTGTAGCCACAAAATTTCCTTTGTAGCACACCCTGATGAAGGGAAGGGGAAAGAGAGAGGAATCTTCTGGAGTGTGACTGCCTTTTGTTAAAGAGCTGAAAGGCAAATGCCCGAGCAGGAGTAGTCTGAAATGCAGCCTGTAAATTGTGTATTGATTTTCATTTCAGAGCAGCTTTTAATCTCAGTCACAACGAGCAGCTTTGATCTGCCTCCAGACCTAGCCCAGAATTCGGCTTTTGCTTATCTTTGCAATTCTGCCACCAGATTGAGGAATAAATCTGGAAAAAACGGCACTATGAAAAACAAAAATATCGCACACTTTTCACCCAAATACTGGAATTTCAAGGCTTTTCCCCCTCAGTTTGCTGTGCCTGTGCAGTGCAGCCCAGCCCAGCACTGGTGGTGGGATCTGCTCTGCCTGGGCAGAGCAGCTGTCCTGACACAACACACACAGCAGAGCCCATGGCAGTGACATTTTCCAGGGCTTCCATTCCTCCCCTGATAATCAGAGATAAAAGGAGCTCCATAGGTTCCTGAGCTGCTACTTGTCTAGCTGGTTTTTCTTAGTGCTCAGCTTATATCCTCATTTTTGTGCTGCAGCCAGTTCTCCTGTGATTCATTTGTTATCTGTTACATAAAGCAGAACTTCAGCATCTCTTACAATTATTTTCCTATGGATATTGTTTCTCCTTTCTTTAGCTGGGGAAGATTTTTTTTTTTGTTTTTTGCTTCCTTCCCAAGTTTCCAACTATAATTAGAAGTTCTTTTTCAAACATTACTACAGGAGGCTCAGGAAAGCTCCTTAGTGGCCCCAGCTGAGGATCTAAATAGGTGCTGGAGTGGCTGTAATTTGTACTTTTGCTGTGCTTGTCAGGACCTTGAAATTGAAACTGAAAGATTCCATTTCAATGAAATTGAAATGAGAGATCACAGGAGGATATTGCTGGCCAAGGATTTCTACCACTGGAGTCACTCCCTTACAGGAACAGCAGCAGAAGAATCCAGGAAGCAAAATTTTCATGTATGCCCAGAAACTGGAAATCTCTTTGCCTGCCAGAACAGGCTGTGCAAGGGGAGAGTTGGGAGCCAGGTCCTGGCAGCTGTGGGGTGCTGGGGCAGATGTGGGGTGCTGGGGCAGATGTGGGGTGCTGGGGAAGCTGTCCCCACTGTCCCCACAGCCCTGACAGTGTCAGCTGTGTCTCTGCTGCTGGCAGATGTTTGGGTGAAGTCCCTTGAGGTGGTGCTGGCACATTCCAGCACTGCCCCACGGCAGCCCCAGCACGGGAGGGACCTGGAGCTGCTGGAGAGTTCCCAGAGGAGGCACCAGGCTGGGCAGAGGCTGGAGCAGCTCTGCTGGCACAGCTGGGGCTGTTCACTGCACAGGAGAAGCTTTGGGCTGAGCTCAGGGTGGCCTTGGGGGGCCTGGAGCAGCTGCAGGGAGGATGGGGAGAGAGGATTTACAGGGCTGGAGGGACAGGACACAGGGAATGGCTGCAGGCTGGCTGAGAAGAGGGATGGATTGGATATTGGGAAAAAATCCCTCCCTGTGAGGGTGGGCAGCCCTGGCATAGGTGCCCAGAGCAGCTGGGGCTGCCCTGGATCCCTGGCAGTGCCCAAGCCAGGCTGGATGGGGCTGGGAGCCCCTGGGACAGTGTGGGGGGGTCCCTGCCCAGGGTGGGATGGGATGGTCCCCAAGGACCACCCAACCCAACCCAACCCATTCCATGATCCTGGGCTCTCTGGAAAATGCCCCTTCCAGCCCCTCGGGACCAGCTGAGGTGCAGGGTGCAGTGGGGATGCTCAGCCATGGGATTAAGGCTGTGGGAAGAGGAATCTCCTGGCTGGGCCCTGGGCTCTGCTCTGCTGCTCCAGGGACGGTCCCAGGGCCCCGGGGGGCTGCCCTGGCAGGACAGAGTCTGCTGGGGACAGACACAGCAGCTGCTGCTGTTCTGTGGGGTTATCCAGAATCCCGGGGCAGGGGGGAAGCCAGGGGAGTTTTGCTGTTAAAGCCAAGGGGCAGCTCTGAAAGCTGGGATCTAAAACTATTCTGTTTTCCTAATCTCAAAGAATTTCAGACTGGTGGTTTGTGCTGTGTGGAAGATGTGTTTTAATCAGGGTTTTTGGTATCTAGGGTTTTCTTAAAGGGAAATATGAAATGCATAATATTGACTAGACTGTTACAATTATAATTTGAAATAATTTCAATTCTGCATTGAAACCGACAATTTTCCCGTTCTAATTCAGCAAGTCGGTTTGAGCCTGTCAGTTTTCCCCAGTTATAATTAAATAAATCTAAATTCATCCTTGAAACATGGGGATGACTGACAGGGAAATCAGATCCATATTCCAGTCCAAGCAGGGAAGAGAAGCTGAAGCTCAGGAGGATTTCCCTCTCGACAAGACCCGTTTTTATTGGGGTTTCACACCAACATCATCTGTGCTTCTGCCTCCCAGCCACAAACCAGATCCAAGCAAGATTATTTTTTCTTTTGTCTCTTGTTTCTTTTGTCTCCTGTAAAGCAGGAGCTGCCTTTTCCTCTGTGAATCCCTTACCAGGGATTTTCACCTCAACTGTGTTACCAAAGCACCATTGTTTTATAAAATCGTGAAATATACTCTGAAATCAAAAGGGGGGGGGGTTGCATCTAAGGTGTGATGGTCACGTGGAATGATTTGTGTGAATTTTGGAGGGGGAAATGTGATTCTGAGCCACAGTTTGTGGGTAAAGAGAAGAAATGGAAAATGTAAAAAGAAATGTAAAGATAAGAAACCTGGCTTGCATGTGATTTATCAGTATTTAAATCGGGCTTAAAATAACCTGCAGGCAAAGGAGAAGTGCAGGTAGGAGCTGCAGGGAGGAGAGCAGGCAGGAGTGAGGAAAAATGAATGAAATCAGTTGTGACTGCAGAGCCTTGCTGGGAGTTTGGCCAGCCAGGAAATGGGATCAGTCCTGGGGCCTTCCATTCTTTTTGTTTCTTTAGCTTTGACAGACGAGAGGGTGAGATATTGATATATATCTCAAGTTATTGATACACAACTGTCTAGAGTTCAACTGGGGTTGGGATTTTTTTATGTATCTCTAACTTTAATTTGCAGTCCACTGGGGTGAGTAGTGCCAAACGGGGCTGGCAGCTGACTGACATTGTGAGGGGATGAGCTGGGGGCAAAACTTGCACTGATTTCAGGGTGCGGGGCTGGCAGGGAAGCAAAAATCAACTCCAGGAGATGAGCAGGGAGTAAAATTTGCACTGATTTCAGTAGGGGATGGCAGGGGAGCAAACACCAGCTCTGAGGGATGAGCATGGGTGAAATTTGCACTGATTTCAGGGTGCAGGGCTGGCAGGGGAGCAGAACTCAGCTCTGGGGGATGAGCAGGGGCCAAGCACGCTGTTCCCTGCTCTGAAGCTGCCTTGCCTGTGGGTGCTGGGGGGCAATCACTGCCTCTCTCTGTTCCAGTGATGCCCAGGCAGGTACTGGGGTGAATCCTTGCCTCTCTCCTCTGTTCCAGTGATGCCCAGGCAGGTACTGGGGATAACCATTGCCTCTCTCCTCTGTTCCAGTGATGCCCAGGCAGGTACTGGGGGTAACCATTGCCTCTCTCCTCTATTACAGCAGACTCCCCAGTGGATGTTGGGGGGAACCATTGCCTCTCTCTCTGTTCCAGTGATGCCCAGGCAGGTGCTGGGGTAACCATTGCCTCTCTCCTCTGTCCCAGCAGGCTCCCTGGCAGGTGCTGAGGGTAATCACTGCCTCTCTCCTCTATTGCAGCAGAATCCCAGGAAGGTGCTGGGGATAATTCTTGCCTCTCTCCTCTATTACAGCGATGCCCAGGCGGGTACTGGGGGTAACCATTGCCTCTCTCCTCTGTTCCAGTGATACCCAGGCAGGTGCTGGGGTTAATCCTTGTCTCTCTCTGTCCCAGCAGACTCCCCAGTGGATGCTGGGGTTAATCCTTGTCTCTCTCCTCTATTACAACAGGCTCTCCTGTGGATGCTGGGGTTAATCCTTATCTCTCTCTGTTCCAGCAGGCTCCCCAGTGGATGTTGGGGTAACCATTGCCTCTCTCCTCTATTACAGCAGGCTCCCCGGCGGGTGCTGGGGTTAACCATTCTCTCCCTGTTCCAGCAGGCTCCCCAGTGGATGCTGGTATTAATCCTTGTCTCCCTGTTCCAGCTGGCTCCCCTGTGGATGTTGGGGTAACCATTCTCTCCTCTATTCCACCAGGCTCCCCGGCGGGTGCTGGGGTTAACCATTCTCTCCCTGTCCCAGCAGGCTCCCCAGTAGATGTTGGGTTAACCATTCTCTCCCTGTTNTGGCCAGCCCGCGGGCCGAGCCCCTGGCGCTCCTGGGCAGGATCTTCAGGCTGCAGAAGGGCGAGGGCACTTCCCAGCTTCGAGGGGACCCTGGGCAGGGCGCGGCCCTTCCCAACGGCGGCATCGACCGGGGCCCGCCGGGCAAGGCAAGTGCTTCCAGGAGATGCCCGCTCATCTCCTTTCCATCCCCATTCCAGGGAAACATCCCTGTTCATCCCGGCTGCTGAGCGAAACCTCTGGGGAGCGTTGGCAGAGCGGGGGGCTCGCTGTGGGGTGGGAATGGAGCGGGGCTGCCCTAAAAGTGACCCCGGGGTCCCCGGCTGGGCCCTGGCTGCACTGAGGGGAGGAGGACGAGCCTTGGCCAAGGGGTGATGCTCTGCCCCTGGCTCAGCCCTGACCTCCTTTGAATTTCATTTATAATTCCCTGAAAGGTTCGGGCAACACAGCTCCAGCTGCCCGGAGGAACAGCTGCCAGCTGCAAATGAAAGCAAAAAACACCTGAAACTAAAAGAGTTTCTTGTGCTTTAAGACTCTGGAGTTGGACACTGGATGGTTTTCTAAAAGTTCTTTGGTGTGTTTTGTGCCATTTTTGCTATAATCCTACTTCTCGAGCAATAAATGCTGGATGCCCTATTCATTAAAATCAGGAATATCGTGCAGCAATGATTTTTGTACTCCAGCTTATTGTGATGTTTTCGTCAAGGAAAAGTGGCTCATTAGAAATGATTTTTCAGGATGGGATTGTGATATAAGAAACTAAGGATCATAACTGAAAAACACACTGATCAAAGGAGCTGAACGTTAGTATGAGTTTAGATTTTGCACTGCCTGCCGAGTCTGATGTCAGCAAGGGTATTCTAAAATTAATTTTTAGGGAATTAACAGCAGGAAAAACCCATCCTCTGAAAGTGAATAATGGGGTAACTCTGAGTTCTGCTGCAGAGGTGGAAAACCAGAACTGGTGATCAAATTGAAACCCTGTCTAATGTCAGGGGAAGGAGGAAAACCCAACGTGTAAATACCATTCTAATAGCTGCTTTTATTGCCCAATTCGGGCTTACAAATAAGATTGTGATCACCGATACCTTGGGTAGTGTTGAACTTAACTCATGAGATACTCACTGCTTACACTGCCAGCAATGCAAGTTGCCCCAAAATTCTTTTATTTTTAATCTTATTTTTCAGAGAGTTCGTTTTTTAAACAGAGGCATTTTTCAGCCCTGCCCTTCAGGAGTGCTCCCATCACTGAAGGATTTAAAGGATCCATAAAGGCATTCAGCACCTAAGCAGAACAGGGAGGATAATTTGAAATAAATCCTCTGTTCAGGGCACACTGGCACATCTGTGTTCAGCCCCTTAGAATGAAGCTTTTCAACACCCCGAATTCCTGCAGATATCTTTGATTACCACACACAAATCTTCCCCGTGGCTTGCAGGAATTGTCTCTTTTCCCACCAAATGCCAAATTGTCATTTCCTATTTTGCTGTCACTGCAGTGACACTGCTTTAATTTACAGAGTGGGGAAGGTCACAGCTGGTGCTGCTGAAGGAATGGTGTGAAAGTCTAAGGAGAGAACAGTTTAGAGCAGTTTTATCTAAAATTCAGGGTTAAACATTGCTGGCAGCAAAGAGCCCTGTTGAAAGCTCAGGTGAGGCAGGGGGGAATCTAAATCATTCTCCCAGTTCAGACAGGGGAGCACTGCTCATCCAGATCAAGCTTTATTTTATCAATAACACCTGGATTTCTTATTAATTCCTGCTGATCTGCAGTTCTGCTCCAGTCCCCGGGCACCCATCCACATCCTGGAGGTCCCTGGAGGGAATAACCTGGAAATCCCGGAGCTGTGGCTGGTGTTGGGTCTGTCTGGGAGTGTCTGCAGGACCCCAGCAGCTTTTTTGAACCCAGGACCATTCCTGATGGGCTGGAAATCCATCAGAAATGCCTCTGCATCCCTTAGGTGTGTGCTCAAAGCTGCACCCTGTGAATCTTTGAGGACTCCCAAAATCACCGTTAATAAACGACAGATCTGGATTGCAGGGAGAGGAATTTTAACCTCGTGCTTGAATTTGTGGGCTCTAATTTTGCCTTTGGTTCTTCAGACATGAAAAGGAATATGTGGTGGGGACAGAGAGGAGTTAAGCACCTTTTCTGGGGAAAATACATCAGCTAAACACTGCGATGTGTTGCCAAATTTAACTCAGCCCCTAAAACAAAGGCTGGGGCTCTGCCTTGCAGCACAGTTGCCTTCTGTTCCCTCAGAAGTTGCAATTCTGCTGTTGGATGGGAGAATGACCAGGCCTAATTTAATTACTGTTACTGTGGTAACTACAAACTGTTACCGAATAATCATACTAAAAATCAAGATATCGCTGCCAACAGCTCCTTTTCTCTCCCTCTCTCCCTCTTTTTTTTTCCTTTGTGGATTATGACTTGTAGTATCTGTAAATGCTAAAAGCAAAGTTTCCCTGCACTGAGTGCCAAGACAAAACAAACAGCGTTGCTGGTGAGTAAGAGAGAGGCTCCACAGTTGTAGCTTAAGAGCTGCACAAACATTCTGTGTTTGCTGAGCCACTCTTTATTTTTGTGGTCTACAAAACTACATTCAGAGCGCAGCATAATTAAAACAAGGGCAGAATTCATGAATTCATGAAGCATTTACTATGTAAGCCAAAGAAAAGATAAATTATATGCCTGAAATGTTTCACTGAGCCATGATTCATGCAAACAAAAGTGCTGGCAGGAATACATTCTTTTGATATGTTTGGGTGTTTTTTTTCCTGGTGACTGAACTGAAACTACAGTATATTTAAGGTGTTTATTACCCCCAAATTTAGCTTCTCAAAGACATGAATTGAACATTTACATAGCATCTATTAACTCCTAATACTGATCTTCTGTTATTCCTGGGGTTTCATTCTTTATTTACCCCCAGGGCTTTGAGCTGGGAGCTGCCACAGAGGCTTTTGTGGTGATTTTGTGGCTCTGCAAACGTGATCCTGTAATGATTTCATTTTCTGTGCCTGCTTCCTGCAGGAATATTCCCCTGGGAGCTCAGGGTGGATCCCAGTCCCTCTCCAAGGCCAGATCCGAGTGATTCTCTGTAGCCAAGAGAATCACAGAGAGGGATCCTAGGGCAGGGCAGGGTCATTTTTAGTGGGAAAAATTAGAATAAAAGCGTTCTACAGAACCTTTCCCTGTGCTGGGTGGTTAAAGCAGCACAATGATTGTATCATACGGATTTCTTTATGTTGCCAGTGGAAGGAATTGCCTTTAAATGCTTTAAAACTTCCCAGGGATCAGGACAGCTGGATGTGGGGTGGGCAGTGCCAAGGGGACACAGGGGTTAAAGTGTCCAGTGAAATGGGCCCATCAAATGGGGCACATTGACTGAGAGGTGGGAGTTCAGGGATTTTGGGATGGCCCCAACCCTCAGGACCTGCAGTGGCTTTCTCTTCAGTGTGACTTTGTCAGGGACATGCCAGAGGTGCTGGAAACAGCTGCGAGCATCCTGCTGAATTACATCCCAGAACCAGGGCTTGGCTTGTCTGTAATTAAAATAAATATTAAATCTGCTTATTTTTCTTGCAGTTACACAGAGTTACACTGCTGGCATTTCTCTGCAGGCTTTAACCCCTGTGTTCCCTTGGCACTGCCCACCCCACACCCAGCTGTCCTGATCCCTGGGAGGTTTTAGAGCGTTTAAAGTCAATTCCTTTCACTGGTGACATAAAGAAATCCATATTATCCAATCTTTGTGCTCTTGTAATCATTCATCACGAGGGAAAGGTGCTGTAGAATGAATTTATTCTAATTTTTCCCTCCAAAAAAAGCACTGAGCTAGAATGGGCTGGTTAGGGAAAAAACCTTTGATGTCACTTAGACACCCTTTGATGTCCCCCTTTCCTGCACAACACTTCTGTTGAGTTTTCCTGTGAATGCACAAGGCAAAAGTGGCCAAAATGGAAGGTAAATTCAGTGTGAGAGGTGCCAAACGCTCCAAAACTGGTTCAAGAAGTGTTTTTTTAGAACCAGACCCTTGTCCAGGTGTCCAAACAGAAAACAAGTCCCTTAACATTGTGAGTTAAGGGCGAGTTAACTCACTCATTGCTAGTGAGTGCTTGAGCACTGGGATACTTTTTGGGGCTCTGGGAACTGTAATTCCATGAAGAGAAGAGGCAGCTCCATCTGGCTAAGGGGAATTACTTGGATTTGTTGCCTTTTTCCTTCTTTTAACGTGTGTCACATTTGTGTTTGATGGATAAAAACGATTCCTGCCGTGGCAAACGAGAGAATCAGGAGCAATCTTTGCATGGTGCACTCAGACACGGAGCTGGCAGAGGCCAAAATCCCAGCATGTGCTCCCATTCCTCACAAGCTCAGCCTTGCAAAAGAGAAAACTGGAGTTTGGGGCTGGCCCTGAGCTTGTTGTGGCTGAGCACAACATTCCCCAAGTGCTGGATCTCTGGGGAAGGAGAGGGATAAAAGCTGGATTGTTCTGGCCGTGGGCTGGGCAGGAATGGTTGGAATGGCTGTTGTGACTCCCAGCAAGTCACAAAAGTCACTCTGGCATTCCACTGGCAATCAGGCAAGCTGGCACTGAGCAATCTCTGCCCCTTTTTGTTTTTTAGGAGCTAGATGAGTGCACCCCCCAGGAGCCTGGGCAGGAGTGTGCAGGTGAGCAGGCTGCTGCAGCCCCTGGCAGGGCACAGGTGGAGCAGGACAGTGCCCAGGCAGCTGCAGGACAGGGCTCAGTCATGAGCTTCCTCAAAACACTGGTGAGTTCTGCATTTCCATCTCTTTGTGTGTCAGTTGTTGCCAGAAATCCCCTGTGGGATTGAAAAAACGGGATAAATAATGGAAAAGTGTATAGAGAAATGTAAAATGTTCTCTGTCCTGGGCACTTGGAGGGGTGAGTGTGGGGACAGTGAAATAAATGATCAAGTGAGTGCCACCTGCTCTGCAAACTTCACTGCTGCAGATCTTGAACTGTCTCAAAGACTTTCTGCTTGATATTCCTTTTGTACCTCCTCTAAAATTTAATTTTTATTGATCAATTATAAGCTTGAATAGTAAATATTCCATCCAGGCATTTTTCATTTTAGCCATTATGTTGTTCTCAAGAAATGTTTGCATTTTATATCTTCCCGCTGGAGGGAAGCAATATTTGTATTTTCCCTTTGTGCAGATAAAACTTGCTGATTACAAACTTATCTTTTTGATGCTTTGAAAGGCTGGGTTGAGTGACTGTTTTTTCTCAAATTCTTTTAAGGTCTCCCCAAGCAAAGCTGAAGCCAAAAGTGATTCTGAAGATAAGGTAAGCAGTTCCTTTTCACACAGGGATTTCCTCTTTATTTTCCTGGGGTTTTTCCCCAGCTGATGTCATCATTTGAAGTAATTTCAAATACTTTTCCCCTGGATAAATTGAAAAGGAAGAGACTAAACAGTGCAGTTCTTAATATCATTGGTTACAATCAAAATCTGTAGTGTTTTCTGCAAGCTTGGTGATGATTGGTGACACTTCTGGTTATTTCTATGTCTTGTCCTTGATCTAAAATTTCAGTCCACAAAAAAATTCTATTTGCTCATAGAGCAGTTTTCCTTGTGCCTTGAAAAAACTTCATTAAGTAACAAGGAATAAACCCCTAAAAATGGAATAAACCCCTAAGGAAGGAAGTGTTTTTCCCATGCAGATATTAGCCAAAAATTACAACATTTTTGGGGTTTCTCCTATTTTTTTTATTCTTTAGTCCTATTCAACAATCAGCCTTGGCAGCAAGCTTGATGAGTACATGGAGGATTTAATTCTGAATAACTCTGCAAATTATTCTCAATAATTCTAAATAACTCAGAAAATCATCAGACAGGATAAAGGTTTTCCAAGCTAGAAAATGAAGTTATTAAAGTGTGCTGGCTCAGGGAGCCTTGCAGCTCTTCCCAGAGGAGGGGAGCAATCCAATTTGGATGGGAACAACCCAGTTTGGATGGGAAAAATCCCATTTCCATCCCTGACTCTGTCACCTGCCCCTGTGCCAGGTGTCTGCTGGTGCTGCTGTAAATTTGGGCACGAATATTTGGTTTGCTGGCACACCTGGCAGGGCAAACAAACCCAGGTGACTTGCAGGATGTGCAAACTCCTTACAGGAGGTGAAGTGGGGGTTCTCTTTTGCTGGGAATTCCTTTCTATGATACAGCATTTGTATTTTAAGGAAGGGGAAATATGTTTAGGAGGTTCATTTATCAGCTTCCAGGGGGAAAAGCTGCAGATTTTTTGGCTGATAGGAAATAATGCTCGGGTTTCTTTTTTTTCCCATAAAAAGTGTGTTTCCCAGTGCAAGTGTGTTAAGGTAAAGCTTTGCCAGGTGAAGTTTTCCTGAGTGCTGCAGGGCTGTTGGGGGGCTGCTGTGCCTTCAAATCACAGAATGATGGAAAATCCTGGAGCTGCAAGGGATCCAGGGAATCATCCAAGCCCTGCACACACAATCCCAGTGAGAGCCCCGGAGCTCTGGGAGCTGTGGAGCAGGAGGAGCTCTGGGATTGCCCCCTCCTCAGGCAGTTCTGCAAACCAAGAGCTCCTTTGGACAAGGTCTGCCCCAAATCTCTGCCTGACCCTCCCGTGGCAGATGCCAAGCTGAGCCTGTGTCACTCTGCCTTCGGGAATTGGGAGGATTTTGCAGGAACAAAGGTCAATTTTATTGTGAGACTCAGTAAGGAATAATCCTTCATCCTCCTCCGTGCCAGGTAACCAAAGGCAGCTTTCTGCTTTAAAGCTTTAAAAAGACCTTGAACAATTAATTTATTAATTTCAAGGACATTAATGCAAGCTTGAAATATTTTAGGCAGTGTATATCATGAATATTCACACTGCCCTTTTCCTAAGTAATGCATTATATAGAACATTTTAAAGTCCCTATTATGCTGCAATAAAAAGACCAAAGATTCCTCCAAAGATTTATATAATTTACCAGTTTTAAAATGATAAATCCTAAATTGCTTCTACATGACTTGAAAATACAGAAGTTTGTGGGATTTAAGTTTCAGTTTAGAGAAGATTTTAGAAGGAATGTTGTGCTTTAATTTGCAATCAGGTGGGTTTTATTTTGCTGCTCATGTGAAAGAAACTGAAAACAATCCTAAATTGCTTCTACATGACTTGAAAATACAGAAGTTTGTGGGATTTAAGTTTCAGATAAGTGGAGGTTTTAGAGGGAAAGTTGTGCTTTAATTTGCAATCAGGTGGATTTTATCTTGCTGCTCCTGTGAAAGAAACCGAAAGAACAATCCTAAATTATTTCTTCATGACTTGAAAAGACAGAAGTTTGTGGGATTTAGGTTTTAGTTTAGAGAAGATTCTAGAGGGAAAGTTGTGCTTTAATTTGCAATCAGGTGGATTTTATCTTGCTGCTCCTGTGAAAGAAACGGAGGAGAACTAAGAAACCACTGAGGAATAAACCCCACCGTTTGCCCAGGGCTAAGAGGGAATACTTGCCATTAATGCCACGCGTGTGTGTGATGCACAGTGTCTGTGCTAAAGCAAACCTCTGCCCCCACGCCTCACTGCTGCTGCTGTTGTGCCCAAGGGCTGCCAGGCGGAGAAGGGTCCGGGGGGGCAGCCCGGCCCCACGGCAGCGCCAGCATCGCCCTCCAAAGGAGCCAAGAAAAAGGCGGCCGGGAGCCCCAGGCTGGGCACCTTTAGCAAACTCTTTAGGCACAAGGTCGGTATGAGCTCCAGGAGCTGCAGAACCCTGAGCAGCCACAGCTGGCTGCGGGCCGAGAGCGGGAGGGCGGCGCTGCCAACATCTGGCCAGCTGCGCCGAGCTCGGGAGCGTTTGGGTGGAAACCAGGCTGGGCTGCAGTGTTCCTGTCTCGGGGCTCTCTGTGAGCTCAGGGTTCGGCAGCGATTCCTGGAGCCCTTTAACTGCAATGCCCATTTACTAACACGGACTAAAAACCCAGCTGAAATCCCAGGTGCTGGCGAGCAGTGCGTGGTGTAGGGGTGAGCAGAGAGGAAACCAGGGGGGTTTGGGGGCTCAGCCAGCCCCAGGTCAGGGTTTGTGGCACTCATGTGAACCAGAACTTGGCTACAATTGGCATTTTGGGGCGGGTGGTACAGCACAGAGAGGGTGCCACGTGGTATTTCCTGCTGAAATAGGGATTTCTCCCTGCAAAAAGAAAATTAATTTATTTTAGCCCTATTTTAGGTTGAAATCGAAAAAAAATCTGGGTTTGGTGGGTGATTTAAAGTGCTTAAAATGCACAGTCAAGCAAATGGCTGTTTCAGAGGATGTGAGCTTTTAAAACCCAAAATTCACCCAAAACTTCTGGTCTCAAGCTCTGTATTTGGGGATTTCTGCACTCTCTGAAGATAATCATGGCAGGGAAGCAGAGAATTGCAGCTTTTCAGCCCAGAGAATGCAGGAGCAGAGACCCTTGCAGTGGGGGAGGAGCATAATTAATATTTAATTCTCCCTCCAGACACCCACGTGGAATTTCTGGTGAGTAGGGGGCTTTATAATCCAGGGCATAGGCCATCCTTTAACACATTTTAAACCCAAAAATGTTCTTTCTATTATCTCATTTTTGAGAAAAAGAAATAATCTGCATATTACTGAAGGAATAATAATATTCCAAATACATTAAAATGTGCAGTTCTTGCCAAGAACTTAAATTTGAAATCTCAGCTTAACTTCTTAATAAAATTAAAATATCAGTTACTCGTTCATAATGAGTTAAAGCTTCCTGGTAAGAACCAAACCTGGCTGGCATTTTTTAAAGATTCAGTTCCAACAATTAATCTTGCAGTAAGTTGTAGTAAGAAAATTCCCTGGAATATTTAATGGAAGCTTAAAGAGGTTTTTTCTCTGGAATGACAACACTTGAAGGAATTCAAGAGCAGTAAGTTTTTTCATCAGTAAAATCCTTCTTAGAAAATAACACTTTTAAAATAGCTTTTTTTTGTTCCTACATTTTTTTTTGTTTTCTTTCCACACCCAAAATGCAGAAGCAGGAACTGAGATCTCATTTGTGACCTATTAGGAATCAGGGAGAGGGATTAAAATGATGCCAACAATTTGCTTGTAAGGCTGATTAAAAGTGGGAATTCAACTCAGAGAGGCAACAGGCAGACCTTGGAGTTACTTCTAGTAAAAAATAAAAACTAAAATACAGTTTATATCTTTAAATTTGCAATGCTTTCCATGCTGTATGAATTGGATGGCTTGATAACCAATTCTTTGACTTGAAATGATCACTTTAATCGATATATTTGTGTTTAAACACTTCAGTCTCCTCTGATAGTGCTTTCCCTACATGTCCAAAATACATTTCTCTACCTAAACCCAGTTTGGATTGGCTGTGACTTAACACAAACATTGTTTTTCAGGCTCCTATGTTGCAAAATCCTAACTTTAACACAGCTTGTGATGCTCTTCCCATCCGTGCATATTTACCCTTCACTCCATGCTAATTTTGCAGTATAACTCTGCTCATTTATGGAATTTCCCCTTGGAGGAGAAGGCAAATCCCTCACTTACAGCACTAACGCTGAGAGCAGCCCAGGGCATCCTCACCCTCGGGCATCCTCACCCCCGGGCATCCTCACCCTCGTTCTCTCCTCCCATCTGGGGGTGGTTTGTCAGAGCTGCCCACAAAAAACACTTCTTGGCTCCTGCACAAAAACTGTCCTGCAGAATATCTCACCTGCCCTGCAAAATATCTCTCTTGTGCTGTGGAGAGCTTCCCAAAATCCCTGCCAGGCTGGATGGTTTTTGGTACAGCTCAGGTAATTCTTCATGGCTGGGGGTGAGAGATGCAGGGTAGCATCCCTGGCCAAGGAGGAATTGAACGGGGTCCTCCTGGGTTGGTGTGTTCTGATGAAATCAGGAGCCCCATCGCTGAACGTTTGCACAGAAGGAAATCCCACCTCGTGCCCAGCATGAGAGGATGGGTGGAACCACAGCCCAGCACCCGCAGAGCTGCTCTTTGTAGAGCTGCAGCTCCTGCCCGAATTCCACAGATCCGTGCCCTGGGTTTGCAGGATTTTGTGTCCTGCATCCCAGAAATCCAAGCCTCCTGCTGGAAGGCGGCGGCAGCACATCCCCGGTGATTTTCACGGGATTCCCATGGAAAACACCCAGCTCTGGTGTCCGTGAGCGCTGGAAGCTGCAGACACAGAACAATCCGTTAATACCTTTAAATTCTCTGTAGAGATTTACCTGAGCTGAACGGGAATGCGAATATAGGAATACATACAGAAATATACATATTTTTAATTAAGTTGAGGACTACCAGCACAAAGAATGCAGCACCAGGCAGGTGCAGGTACGAGGATGGGACCTGGCTTTCCCTCCCGCAGCCTCCACTCTTCCAGGGATAAGTTTCCATGATGCAGGAGCCAGGACTTGCACACACATTCACTTCAAATAAAATAATTGGTGCCACAGGCAATTCCTGGCCTGTGGAGCTGCAGTGCTGCTGTCCCCTCACACAGACTCATCTTTGTGTTTTGTTTCCCTTCAGGCCACGAAAGAAACCCAGCAGACAACCAACACCAAAGTGAGTAGGAGGGGTTGAATTCTCTGTGCAACGCAGGAAAAGGGGAATTCTTGCTGGCAGGTTCAGCCTCTGAGGGTTTTAATTTCTCTATCTGCATTCTGGGTTTGCTGTGTCTCCTGGATGAAGCTCTGCTCAAGGATGAAGCTTCCTTCATCCTCCTTGAGCAGGGATGGATGGCAGGGATGCAGCGAGCGGGGAGAGGTGGTGCTCACCTGCCCCAGCTGATGCCTGAGCGTGCTGGCTTTGTCACCCACAAAATCCATGTCGTCTCTGTCCCCAGAGCCCCGAGCAGCCTCCTGCCGCCTGTGTGAAGCCCGACAGAAATGTCCCTGCCCCCCAGGAGCCTCCAGCCAAGCCGAACCCGAAAGCGCCGGAGGCGGCGGCGCCTCCGCAGGGAGCGAGCCCCGAGCCGCCCCGGGAGGGCACCAGGGACAAGGGCTCGGCCACTCCTCTGCCCCTGAGCAAGCTCTTCTGGAAAAAGGTACTGCAGCTGCCAGCTGCTCCCTGCAGGCCTGCGAGGTCGTTCCAAGGAGCAGCAAACCAGCGTTGGGTTTTTCACTTCTCCCCTTGCCTTGCCCATCCGCATGTCTATTCCCATCCCTGCATGCCAGGGATTTCCTTAGGGATGAGCTATTCCCTGTGTCAGAGCAGAGCTTCCAGTGGGATGGTGCATTCCCCTGTTGCTGTTTCACAGACTCTGGGAGCAGAAGGCTGAAAGTGAGTTTTTATTAGGGATGGTTCTGCCTTATATCCAATTTCACACAGCCCAAAGATTGGTGAAACAAAGGCAAAGCTCTTCACTCACACTGGTCAAACCAGAGGGGCAGCAAGAGAAATCCCTCTTATCAAAATGAATGAATAACATAAATATTATTACAAAAACATTCCAATGTGTTTATCACACTTCCCTGGGAAAGAACATCAGAAAACCAAAACATCAGGGCTGAACCCAGACTCCAGGCAGCAGCTCCCACAGCTAAAGATCAGCAGCATGTATTTATCTGGGGTGTTTTTCTTGGTTTTATGGAATCAGGGATGGTGTTCTCTCTCAGTTCAAGGCTTCTGTAAAATATCCCTCAGAGATCACAGAATTCTTTACTAAAATTTATTGTTAATAGAGAGAAAGCTCTAGAACCTCATTTCATTTCTTTGCTTTAAATGTCTGAAAAGCTGGGCTCAGGTGGGTCTATTCTTCCTCATCAGAAAATGGTCTGTGACAGAGGGGTCAGCCTTAAGGCTGGGGTCTCAGTTGCTTGGGCAGACACCTTGTTCCTCAGGTTAAATAATGATTTTAACTAAATTTAGAGTTAACTCTAAAGCCACAGTTCCTGTTTCCACCATCCTTGTGGTTTATTAGCTGCAGTTTCTTCGTTCTTAATTTCATTTCATAGAAGGGCTGTATAAAACTTCACTGAGTCACTGGCTGTTAAATAACTGCTTCTCTGGGCTTCTGCTCAAGCTCAAATCCCAGAAATTTGCTGCTCCAAACACCCAGATGCCCCTGAGTGGCTGCTGCTCCTGCAGCTTCTTGAGCTGTGTTTTCCCACTGGAGATGCAGTGGGAATACTGGATAATTCCAATATCCAATATTTAACATAGATCAAATATTTGGATATTGAATTTATGTTAAAAAATTAAGGTGTTTAGGTATTTACAGAGTAAACATGCTTGAAAATAATCAAAGCTTCAAACATTTGCCACTTAGGGCTGAATTTCCTGGGGAGCTGAGTGAATCAGGTGCTTGGAATGAGAAGAAATTTGGGAAGAAGAGGGAGAGGGAGGTTTTATCTGGAGTTTTTGTTGTACAGAAACCTCTTCCTCTGAACAGTCCAGCTTATTTGAAAGCAGAGCTGGGAAGCAGAATGTGTGCTGAACATCAGGATGAAATAAGGGACAGAAGAGGCCTCCTGGCAGGCTGCTGTGTGTAGCTTCAATGTAAAAACAGCAATAAATCTGGTCTGAATTCAGTAATTTCATAATGAAGTATCAAGATCTTAAAAAAAAAAAAAAAAAGAACATGTAAGAAGGGAAAATTTTCTTGCAGAAAAATAGTGAAAAATCACTCCTGTGGGGCAGAAATCAGTGGTGGTGGCTGGTTTAAAATATCAGTCTGATAAAGTTTTGGTAAGATTTCAAAACCTGATTTTGAAATTTTAACCCAAATTCATTATAGGTGTTTTTACTCCTGTATAATGTAGGCTCTGCCTACAGCAGCTCCCCAAATCTCAGACCTAAAATTGGGCTTGGTACCTGCCCTGAGCACCTCTAACCCTGTAAAAATCTTCAGTTCTGGGGTCTCAAACACCTCAGGGTATAAACCTTGGACCAAAATTGCCTTTGACTGCTGTTAGTTGATAATGCAGGGTTTAATTTCTGGTAGTTGATGATGCTGGGTTTCATTTCTGGTAGTTGATGATGCTGGGTTTAATTTCTCCTACACCACCCTCAGCTCTTTATATCAGGACAGAAAGTTTTGTAGGGAATTCTCTACCACTCCAAGCAGATTTTGTTGCACCCAAAACCCATAAGGGCTGGTTAAAGCATTTACACAAATGCACTGAGTTACAATAGCCTGTGAAATCTGAGCTTTCTCAAATGAGCTCCTTGCTGCCTGCTTAGAACTTCTTGGGTCTGGGATCATGCTGAGACCAAATGTTTTTGCAGAAATTCCCTCCAGAAAACTGCACTAGAGAACTGGACTTGGTCCTAAGAATTTATTTCTTTTTTAAATCTGCCTGCTTGAGCATTGAATCCTTTACCTGTAAAAAGCTGATGTGGCCTTAGTGAGTTTTCTTGGCAGAGAATAATACTTTATATTTGCTTTGGTGAAAGACCCTGGTGACCCAGTCAGCTCAAAACTGAATGAAACAAGGAGAGATGTACAAAAACCCAAAAGGAGCAGGTGGGCCTCACACTCAGCTTGGTTTGAAGATTCTGTGGGGTGTTCTGCAGTGAGTTTCTCTTTTTCTGGCACATTTAATGCCCTGTCCTTTTGCTAGGACAGAGAATCCAAGCTCAAATAGGTGGAGAACTCAGAGCCAGGAGTAGCTTTGCTTTTGAACTCACAAACAGCAACCACAACACCCAATAGAGCCAGGATCCAGCTCCTTTTTCCAGGCAGTCTCTTGAATATCCATGCTCTGATGAGCTTTCACTTCAAAGTGCAGCTAATGAAGTGCCTGTCAACACGTGGCACTTAATGCTGCAGCTCTGCCTGCAGAGGAATAAATATGGAAAGGGAAAATGAAAAATTCCTTATTCAGCTTCTCAGCTGGGAGCCACTTTGTATTTGCCCCATTTCCTGATCAGTCTTCACGAGAATTTTCAGAACTGTTACTCAAATATTTGCTGTGCCAGCAACTTGCTTTTTTTTTTTTTTAATTTTTTTTCCAGGAGGAATACAAATAGGGAATTACAGTGGCCAATTTCCAATATTTGTGTTGGAAAGCTGCTTTCAAGGCCTCATAGCTATCTGATCAGGGCACAGAAACATGATGCTTCACATTTATCTGATCAAAGCAGGCCAGGCCAGGGTGGAAGGTGATCAAGGCAGCATTATTTAGACTGCTCTGGGATCTGTCTTTAAAAGCAGATGTGTTTGCTTTAAAAACTTGCATTTTAAGCAACTCTTGTCATGCAACTGCAGGAAAATCACGTTCTTTTTGCTGATGTGCAAAGAGCAAACTGATTCATTACTGGGTGAAGCAGAACATGGAATCAGGGAATGGTTTGGGTTGGAGGGACCCTAAAGCCCCCCCTGTGCCCCCCTGCCATGGCAGGGACCCCTCCCTCTGCCCCAGGGTGTTCCTAGCTCCAGTGTCCAGCCTGGCCTTGGGATCCAGGGGCAGCCCCAGCTGCTCTGGGAGTCTGTGCCCTCCCAGGGAGGAATTTCCTCACTATATCCAACCCAAATTTCCCTTCTTGCATTGTAAAGCCATTCCCCCTTGTCCTGCAGAAGAGTTCCCTAAAGAAATGTGCAGAAGATCCCTGATACTTCAAACAACTCAACCTCTGAAGAGCTGACTAACCCTGCTCTAACTGGACAGGGCTTTTTGGAGGTTGGCACTTGGTGCCAGGGTGCTTTTGTTGGCTGTGCCACCCAAATTCTGTTCAGAGACAAAACTGCTTTGGGATGCAGCAGTGTGAGCCCAACCTGCCCCTCAGGGAGATGAGATCCCAGCAGCTGAGCTTGGCTTTGCTGAGCCACTGCTTCCCCTCTGCTTTGAATCATTTCCTCCCAGCAAATAGATGGGAATTGATGAAATGGATGTGTGAACAGGCAGAGATCCAGAGTAAAATTATTGTAGATTGATTATCACAAAGCTGTTCATAAACAGAAATTAAATCTACAATTTCTCAGGGAAGTGGGACGTGCTGCAGCCATCTGAGGCAGCAGGGGGTAAGGAATATTTATTCCCTCACCATTCTTCTCCCCACCCCCAAAATGTTTTTTCTTCCACAAAAGAGGAGTCAGGAACAAAGCAAAATCTCTCCTGTTCCTGTAGGAGTCCGTGGTGAGTCCCCTTCCTGAATGTGGAGTTCCCTGCAACTTAAAAAAGTGCCAGAACTAAAAGGTGTAATCCAATATATCCCAATATATTGGATGGTTTCTGTATGAAGGACCAAAAAAATTGGGATTTTATTTGCTCAGAAAGGGAGATGACAACAGCACATAGAAAAACTGCTGTGAGAGGAACAGAAAATCTCATTGTTCACAAGAAAAGTGGCACAGTCCAGAGAAAAGACTCTGGTGACAAATAAGTATAAACAGGTGACAGGACAGGGGGAATGGCTGCAAACTGGCACAGAGGAGGCTGAGGTGGCATTTGGGGAAGGAATTCTTCCCTGTGAGGCAGGGGAGCCTGGCACAGATTCCCAGGGAAGCTGTGGCTGCCCCATCTCCAGAAGTGTCCAAGGCCAGGTTCCAGCAATTATTAGTGTCCTTAGTGGGGTTTAAATCATCTTAATTCTGCTTTTAAGTGCAAATTCCCAAGTCTGATTTTTCTCATATCAACGGGATTTACTTGAGCCTCATCTCCTCAGGACAAGCATTACTGGGTGGAATTTCAATTTAATTCTTTTTACATTGTAATCAAAGCTAGATTCCTGTGATTGAGAACCAGCAACTCCAGAAAGGTTATTTCTTTCACTTACATAAACTGGTGGGATTTTAGCACTTATTCCTTTTCAACTGGCATTAACCAAACCCCTGAAGCAGCACGGAGTGAACAGTGAAGCTGAGGATGCTTTTACGCCCCGGTTGAGTGTAAAATTTTTTAAAAACATCCAGCTCCTCACGGATTGAGTCTGAGTGTTTTCCCCCTTTCTTTGCCGACCCCAGAACTCCTCGGAAGAAGCAGAGGCCGTGAGCAGCGAGAAGGCAGAGGCGGCTCCCGAGGCGGCGGCTCCCGACAGGGACGAGAGCGCGGAAAGCGCCGAGGTGAAACCGCGAGGGGCGGAGAGCAAAACGCCCAAGGCAAACCTGCGGAAGTTTTTTAAGCTGGTGAGAGCAGCTTTTCCTTTTCCCTTCGGAAGCTCAGAGGGCTGGAGGGTGAGGCTTGGAAAGCACTTTGTCTGGGAGGGAGCAGGGATGAGCGATGTTCAGGGATGAGCGGTGCTTAGGGATGCTCGGGAATGCTCGGGAATGCTCGGGGATGCTCGGGAATGCTCGGGAATGCTCAGGGATGCTCGGGGATGCTTGGGGAGGCTCATGGATGCTCGGGGATGATCAGGAATGCTCAGGGATGTTCAGGAATGCTCAGGGATTCTCAGGGATGTTCGAGGATGCTCATGGATGCTCGGGGATGCGCGCTGCTCAGGGATGCGCGCCTGGCACTTCTGCATCTCCCCGCGCATTCCCCGTCCTGCATCTCCCTCTCGCGGCTCCTCCCGGAACGTCCCGAGGGCTCCGGTGGCCCTTTCCCCGCCGAGGTGGCCCAGGGAGCTCCAGGGTCGCCACACCCAGGATGCGCCGCTGCAGAAAGCGCATTCCCCGAGGGGATGCTCCCGGAGGAGCCCCTCTCCAAACCCTCCGAACCCATCGCCGCTGGCCTCCCTGTGCTGGGTCCTGCCCTGCACTGGCTCCGGGGAGTTGTATTTTTAGAGGCACAGCTTTTTCTGGCAGTTTATGTAGGTTAGGTGAACTGGCACGTGGAAGGAAAGGAGGCAGTCACTCCTGCAAAGGTCCATCAGGTGGGAAGAAGAAAAGGCAGAAAGAATCTAATCCTGCTTCCCAGAGGAGAATTGTTCCCAAATCACCTGCACACCCTGTGCTGCCCTGCTTCCTCACATAATCAAACTTTTAGGCAATAAATAGCATTTAGAATTGAAAATAACTGGTTTATGTTGTCACAACTCTTCATGAAAATGTAGCAGGGTCTTGGCTGTCCCCACCCTCCTCCATTTAAAAACTTTAAAAATCCCAATCCACCCTGCTCACTGCAGAAAACTTTTTGGGAAGCCTTGGCCAGCAGCAAGCCCAAGTGACCAGAGGCAAGGACAAGAGGTCAGCAGTGCTCTGGAGAGAAATCCTTGGGATTGTTTCATCCTCGTCTCACTGGCAGCAAGAGGCAGCTTTGTCTAGACCTCAAGGTCTTTACTCTGCTATTTTTGGTTAAAAATAATAGCAATAATAAAAATATGAGGTGGATTACAGAGGTTGCCAGAAGCAGGGCTATTTTTATCTGTTTGGGGGGTTTATAGGGCAAAAGCTAACACCCATTGCTGGTAGAGCAGAATTAATTTTTTTTCCTAAAGGCATTTGATGACTTGCTAAAACACAAAGGCAGAGTAGATCTTATCACAACCCATCTCTATCAGAACCCATCTCTTATCACAACCCCTCTTGGTGCTCTCTGGACAGGGTTTGTCCCCAGCACAGAGCACTCTGTGCTTCCTCCCCTGCAGCTCTGCAGCCTTCTGCTCAGAGGAAGCACCAACACACGCCAGGCTCAGCACTGGCACCTGCCAGATTTTCCCCACAAAACCCATGAATCATCATGGAGTGGTTGGATTTTCCCTCCTCCTGCTGCCATGTATGGATTTTTGTGGTTTTCTAGGGAAATCAGGGTCTGGGGGGCAGTAACCCCCTCTGTGGGATCAGGCTGGTGCTGTTGTGCAGAGCTGCAGCAAACCACAATTCCGCCCCAGATAAATTTAGAACAAAAGTCACATCCTTTCATTGTTTTCATTGAACTTCTGCAATGAAAAATGACATTTAAATTTGGGCACTCTGAAATCCTGGAGTTTATTTTACGCTTTGCTGCTGAGCTCTGTGGATTCTGTGGCACCCAGAAGAGCATGCTGAACTTTCCAACATATTTTTAAACACAAATGCTCATTCCTGTTGTCTCTTTAGTAGCACTAATTGTAAGTTAAGCTTAACCTAATTCTCACAAAGCTTGTACTATTTACTCAGTTTGGTCAAACTGGGGTTTTTAAAAATCTAGACAGAAACAGGGGATTTTACCTTAAAAAGATATTTCAGAATCAAGGTTTGCTCCAAGTGACCTTCCCGTGCTGCAGCCTCAGGCTCTGCTCTGATTATCCTGGCTGGGAAGTGTGAGAAGCAAGGAGGATTATTATTTAGAGATTTCAGGACTGCAGGAATAAACTGGAAAGCAAAAATCAGCATTAAATGGATGCTGATGACAAAATATGAAAACATCCCCCTAAAGCTGAATGGGCTTTAATTCTTCACAATTCAAAATTCCAGCAGCAGGTTCTTGTTTAGTGGCTGAAATGCCCCTTGCTTTCTTGGAAACCTGCCTGGCAAGAACAGAACCAGCCAAATGCACCCTGGAGATGGGGATATTCCCAAGGTGGAGTTGCTGAAGTGCCTTCAGACCTTAATTCCTGGGGGTTTTCATGCTGCCTGAATGCCTCAAAGGGGATCCTTTGTCATTTTAGTCAGTCAAGGGTGATGGAGGGACCCCCAGACCAGAAGAGGGAGATGGTCCCAGCCCCAGACACCACCATGTAAGTGGACTTTTCATTTTTGGCCTGGGTTCTCTCATCCTCTGGTGATGGGTTCTCCTCACCTCCTTCAGCTCAACCTCTTGAAATGTGAAAATCACTGAGAGAAAACTCACTGAGCTTCATATAATTACACATAGCTTATCTGTTTCTTTTATCTATTCATAATATTAAGCAAGTCAGCATTTAAAAAAAAAAAAAAAAAGGCTTTTCCCAGGTGTGCTCCTTTTCTTAAAAGAATTAGTGGGTTTATATTCAGTCTTCTGCCTCTCTCTTGCTGCTTTTTGATTTTCTGCAAGTACCTCGGCTCAGGCAGTGGAACTAAATACACACAGAATTATTTTTACTTTGTTGATTTACTTGTCTTCTGAGGAAAGAATCATTTAGGTGGAAACTCTGCAAAAAGGAAATGAAAGTGAGAATGAAAACTGTTCTCTGCAATGTGACAAAAGCCATGAAAATACTTGTTTCTTGTTCTGGTTTTGTTTTTTTTCCTTTCTGTGTTCATAAAATCTAAATCCAACCTTTGGGTGTGCTATTTGCATTCTGTTCTTCATGGCTTTCAAAATGCTTCAGAAAAAATCATATTTTCCTCAGAAATACTGATTTTGTTATCCAGAAGAATTCATTTCTCAGTAATGAGAGATAAAACAAGGTTCTGTCTACAGTTTTCTTTAAGAGGAAAACTGAAGTTGCATTCAAAACTGACATTTCAGAATTTCCTTTTTAAAATAACTGTAATATTATCTCTCTCTCTTCCTATTTTCACAATGTCTGATGACACCAAGGTTATTTTTTGTGAATTATGTCTCTAAAAGCATTCTAAATATAGAAGGGCCTTGTCTTGTGACACTTAATCCTTATTTCATACAAGAGTTTTGTGAAGTGATCTGGGTAAGACACCAAAAATTTCATCCCTGGATCTATTTTATTATTTTAGTGAGCAGCCAGCTTCCTTCCATGTTTGTAAATCACTTTATTGTTCTTCCTCCTCCTCTCCCTTGCCCTGGTGTAAAGTAGAACAGCTTTATTCCACAGAGGAGCCCAAGGAAAACTGGATCTGCTGCTGACTTCTTCCTTTTTTGGGGATTCTGAGAGGATTTCCTGGATTCTGCTGCAGTGTCTCTGGGATGCTGTGACCCCTCTCCCCATCCCACCCCTGCCACTCTGCTCCCTCCAGACATTGCAGCACAAATCCTGGGCTTAAAAACCAGCCTGGGGCCAAGGTCTCCTGTAGGATAATGGGGGAAATGCTGTCCCTTTTCCCATTTTTATTTCAGTGGCACTGCTGACATCGAGGGAGGCAAAGCAAACTGCCCTTCCACAAGGAGCATTAAATATCTTTCATTATTCCTAGCCCTCACTCCACATTTCCTGAGCTGCTCCCATCAATATCAAATATGCCAATTTCCTGCCTTTCAAGGTTAATATGAAACACCTCAAAGAGATTATCTGATAGGGTTTGAGTTGTTTGGTTTTTTGGTTGGTTTTTTTTTTTTTGGCCTGGAAAATGTATTATGAATATTTTTGAAAAGTGTTTTGTCTGCCTGACATCAAAGGCCCCACCTGCTCTGGGCCATGGGGACCCTTCTGCTTTGGCTGCAGCGCTGTCTCAGGCACGTGTGGGGAGGAAAACTCGAATTTTACACCCACAGAGCAAAGCCACAGATTTCACAGAGTGTTTGTGAGGGTTCCAGGCTCTGCTGGCCCCTTTGAACTCGGCTCAGCCCCTGAGCTGTGGCTGTGGCTGCAGTGAAGGTGAACATTTGTAATTCCACCCAAGAATCCTTTCAAAGGGGAGCTGAGGCAAACGAGCAGGGGGTTGGGATGGGAGTTTAAAATTTCTCACATAATGATCTTACACCTTTCAGCTGCGGGGATTTCTTCTCGAAACAGAGAAACGGGATTGCTGAGTTTGGTGGGAACTGCAACAAGCATCATTATTTTTGAATAACACCATCCCTGGGTGTGTTTCAGGGCTGTGGCAGGGGCTGGCTGAGGGCTTGGGGCTGGGTGATCTTGGAGGTCTTTTCCAACCTGTGTGAACCCTGTGAATTCTGAACTCTTCCCCACTAAAACTAACGCTGTTTGAAACCACTGCAGACTTTAAACGCCACGGAGAAGCCTCTTGCCCCTTCTGCCAGCGACCCTGGGGGCCAGAGGAGCAAAGAGGGCTCCAAGGACAAGAGGGGCACAGAAGAGCCTGGCAGGCAGAGGGGCAGGGAGCAGGCAGAGCCCCGGGAGCAGCCAGCAGCCCAGCCCGACCCCTGCCCCAACAGCAGCGACACCAAGGAGCCCTCCAGGAGGACAGAGAAGAGGCAATCCCTCGGGGGCTTTTTTAAAGGCCTTGTACGTTCATTTCTCGTCTTCTTTTTTGCCCTTTCCCAGCTGGTTGAAGCACTCAGATCAGAGCCAGGGGGGATTCGTGCCTTAACTTCACCAGCAGGACTTGGGCCAAAGAGCAGCAAGGTTTTGGGGGAGGAATTTGGGGAATTTTCCTTGAAGGAAGGATGTCACTGGAGGATAACACACCACACAGGCTCTTTTTGTGCTTTTTTTAAGGTTGTGTAAAAAGATATCCCCAAGATTACCAAGAGCTAAGAAGCTCATTCTGCAGTGCTAAAAAAATAATCTCCTCACCTGCTCGGTGATCAGGTGTAATCATTGATCTAAAAGTCTTGGATCACACACACCAGCCAATGCCAGCATTGCCAGCACAAGAGCTCAGCTGTCTGGGAACAACTCAGCAGGAAAATTCAGCTTTTTGCTGATAAAATGGGAGCAGGAGCTGTTGAAGGGGGGATGCAGCAGCTCAGCCAGCCCGTGCTCCCTGCACAGCTCCTGTCCTGTTCTTTGGCACCACCGGGATCCTGATTCCCCCGGGAAAGGCTCGGAGCAGGAGGGAGTCACCGTGCAGGGATGAGCACTGCAGCTCCTGCTGGGCTAAAAATGCTGGAATTTTGGCTACAAATGCTGAAATTTTGGCTCCAGCTGGAGCCGTTTATGCAAGCAAACAGCATCACTGCCCTGCTGCAGGGTTTGAGCACAGATAAGGCTGTTCTGTGCTAAAAGAGATTAATTTATAAGCTGTAGCAAATGTATTTAAGGAGTCTTTGAAAGATTAGATTAGAAAAAGAAAGGTGGTGGTGGGGAAAGATTAATAACATTGTTTCCTGTGCTGGAATAACTCATAGCCCAGTTGTCAGGAGCTGGGAGTGCTCAGCACATGGAAAGTATTCAGATTTATTCTGATCAGAGTATGTGCTGCACTGACCCAGGTTTCTCCTGAGCAAAAGCTGGGGGAAAAATCGCTCCAGCCTCACGATTTTGCTGTGTGCACTTTAAAAGGCTCTGCCCAAACCAGCACGTTCCAGCTTCGCTGTCACCGAGCTGGTGCTACCTGAGCTCCTGAATCCCGGGGCAGAGCTGGAATTTGTCCGTTAAAAAAAAAGGGCAGAACAAAGTTCTTCCTTTCACAAGAAAAAAAGGGTTTGGAAATTCCAGTTCAACGAGAATCATCAGCCAGTCTGATCTTCCTGCTTTAATCAGCAACCACCTTGAGAACGGGTGCAGCAGGGGACTGCAGTGAGCAAATAACCTCTGTGAAATGAGTGCTAAATGAGGCAAAATGGGGATTATCTGCGAGGAGCCTCCGGTTCTGCCTCCTCCCTTTTATAGGGAGAAAAGCAAATCGGATCATTTTATTCCCTAGATCAGTTTAGAGGTGACTTCATCCTGCTCAGACAGGAGCTGCAGCTGACAGACCCCATTCCTCCTGAGATGTGGGAAATCTTTATCTGATGTGGAGGTTTTCAGGGTTTCTGAGTAAATTCGGAATGAGTAGCTCACTTCGTATTGGTCGATGGAGAAATGATGGATTTGCTGCCACCTGTAAATGGCCAAACCCTTCTATTCTGCTCTAGAGCATCCTCCAAACTCAACATCAGGGGAAGCAGAAGCAAAACCCCTGCAGCCAGCTGAGCTGCACAAGGTTACCATCAGTTTTAGACGGGATTTTTCAGTTTTAGACGGGATTTTTCAGTTTTAGACGGGATTTTTCAGTTTTAGATAGGATTTTTCAGTTTTAGATGGGATTCTTCAGTTTTAGACGGGATTTTTCAGTTTTAGATGGGATTTTTCAGATTCAGATGGGATTTTTCAGATTTAGATGGGGTTTTTCAGTCCATTGTGATTTTTGGCTGTTCTTTTTCGTGCTTAGATCCTCCAAGGTGAAACATTAAAAGAAGATCAGTGAGGTGGAGCCTTATCAGTGTGAAAACCTTGCTGTTTTTACTTCCCTGAAGGGGACGAGGAAGTGGAGACCTTTCACTCTCCATGTGTAACACAGAACGGTCCTGAAGTGGTGACTCAGGTTTCCAGGAGAGGACAATTCAAACATTATTCTGCCCGGTTCCTATGGCAGGGAAAGCACAGGGTCACCTTTAGCTTTGTCGTGCTGGATTTTCTGCTTAGCAAGGCACGATTTGGGTTACAAACAGCACTGACAGCCCACGGTGGTAACAGTGACCTCAAACACCGTCTGTGCGTTCCTTTTTGCTGAAGTTTTGGCAGCTTCGAGGCCAGCAAAATTAGGTCAAGCACCTTAAACCAGAGCCAAGTTTTTATCAGTTAGTGAAAAATGTAGTTGGTATAGTTAGAGCTATACATTTCCTTCATCTAAGCTGGATTAGTGCCTTGGAGCGGTTCCAAACCCAGAATTAGGTTTGCAGTGTTAAAAAAGCTTTATCACTCGAACATTGTCGAATACCTGTCATGCATAAAAGTATTTAATGTTCCTTTAACCCAGAGCAGAGCAGAGCTGGTTATAATACACCATTCATCATGCTTGAAGGACTCTTAGCAGGCTTGCAGTGAAGCGTTTAGGGCAGGGAAATCTTAGAGAAAGTGATGCCAAAACTCCCAATACTACAGGCACACAGCAGCCTGGCTCTGGTACCTGAGCCCAGTTCCTGAGAACAATTGTTTCCATGCTAATTGAGACAATTATATTAAAATAACCCCCACGTTTAGGCAGGGTCACAGGCAGGAACCCGGCGTGGTTCTCACGATGCAGATGGTGCTCGTATATTGGTGTATTTGAAACAAAGGGCAAACGAGGAGAAGCAGGGAGATTAAACATCTGGTAGCAAAAGTCTTAAGACACAATTCCAGACCTGAGCACCCTGAAACACTTGGGAGCGTTTCTAAAGGTGTCTCTCCTGTTCCACAGGGCTCCAAAAGGATGTCGGACGCAGAAGTGCAGACAGACCCCGTGTCCATCCTCCCTGCTGGGAAATCCAAGTAGTGCCCAGCCGTGGCTGCTGGAGGGAGGCTCAGCAGCTCTCTGGGAGCTCCTGGCAGCAGAACTGACTCCTTTCCCTTCCCAAGGCTGTCAGCAAACGCCCGAGGCTGAAGCAGACCCCGGGAATCATTGCAGGTTGGCACTGGCAGCGTTTGTTCCTGAGCTGTGGAAAGCAGCTCGAAGGATCCCCAAGAAATGTGTTTAATGGAAAGTGCTGTGGATGGCTTGAAGTGTGCAGAGAGGGGACAGCAAGTGGGGTACGAGGGTGGCAGAGAATTCAATAAATGGCAGAAAAACCAAGCAGGTGATGGAGGAGGGCAGCGAATCCTCCGCTTCTGGGAGCTTGAAAGCAGCCAGGGAAGGCACAAATCCTGCGGGATTCACGTTCTGCTCCAAGGGAACAGCAGCCGAGTCACTCCTGGGGGGTTTCCAGAGAGCTGAAACCGGAGCCGAGCCCTTCGGTCACACGGAACCCGTGGGGATCGAGTCCTGCTCCCTGGGGGTTATTAATGTAAATTAAAACGCTGAAATGCAAAGGCTTGACGTTGATTGAGGCGGCTCCTCTCTTGGCCGGGTGTGGTGGGATAACAAATTAAAAGCTATTTAAGGTTCTACTAGGACACAAGAGGGCACCCACGTCCCCTAACGCCGGGCTGTGCCTGCCAGCCGGGAATTAATGTTCCTTAGACAGTAGGAAACTTAGCTGTTCATCCTGATATTTGTTTGTATCCATACTTGTAATTAATCCTAATAAAAACCAAAATCAAAGCTGCCCAGGCAGCTCTCTCCTTCACAAGCCTCCTGTAATAACTGTAGTTAATACATTTTACAGAAAATTAAGATTTCTGTTCGTTCTATCCTAGCCTGTACAGGGAACCAGGGGCCTGACATTTTAATCCACTCTGATCTTAATGATACAATACTGTATATTTTGACATCCTTATCTTCAAATAAACTAATACTTATCCTTTGAAACAAAAACTCAGTTGCTGCTTCAATTTTCATACAAAGTTTGTTGTTCACATCTCAGTGGCCTGATGATTGATGTGACATTAAAGCCTAAATCAGCACAGACAAACCTGGCCATGGAGGGAATAATTGTTGTTTTCTCTTTATTTGAGTGAAGATTACACCTGGAAAGCAAGGGACAAATCTGTAAATTCTGCAGAATTACGTTTCTGACTAATCAGAGAGGCCAGAGGTGAAAAGCCCCTGCAGTTCAGTGGGATTTTTGCTGTGGGTTCTGCAAAGCTGCAGGTTTGGGGTGGCCTGTCCAAAGCTGCTGCTGGTGCTGTGCAGAGAGCACAGACCAAAGGTTCCTGCTGATAACGGCACTCCTGCTCCCTGCCTGGCATAAAGGGGTTCCATGGAGGTTGCCCACAGGTTTGCAGCCTGAGCCCCTGCCCAGGGAGGGCTGCAGAGCCATGAGCTGCTCTGGGAGTGCCTGGAAAGCTCCAGCTCTCCCTGCTGACCCTGCCAGGGGCAGGGACTCTGAGCAGGGCTTGCCCTGGGAGGTGAAGATCCTTCCCTTCAGGAGCTGGGGCTGCTCCCACCGAGCCAGGACCTGAGCTGCAGGCTTTGTGTTTCAGCACCACAACAGGTTTAAGAGCACCTGAACGCCTTTGGAGATGAATTTGGATGTTTACAGCTGGCTTTGAAGCCATGCCCCAAAGTCCCTGGTTTCCTGCCTGGCAGGATGGAGCGACAGGAGATAATCCCAGAGGGGTGGTGGCCGTGGGGACTGAGCCCCTGCCGAGGCTGAATTCTGCACTGAGAACACCAGAGAACGATCTGGATTTGGTTTAGACTCCACCTCTTCTGGATAACACACCCTGGGCTTTACTGGCAACTTCAACAGCTCAGCAGTTCTGAGAACACGAAAACAGGAAATTCTGCAGCAGCCCTGACGGAGGCTGAAGATGCACACGAATTCCTTAAAGAAGTGTCATTTTCTGAAAACAAATTATCAAAAGCCTCGGAGAAGAATAAACCTCTTATCACCACTCTTTGCTTTTACTTAATCATTTCCTATTAAATCTGTCATGAAGGGCAGAGGAAAGAACCTCCTGCCCAGGAAGCACCAGAGATTTGGCTTTAAACCGGAAAGGCACAAAGTCCAAATTCCTCCTTTATCACCTCCCAGGTGATGCAGAATCCAGCACTGCCCCCTCCCCTACCTTTCCACACAGCAAGGGCCTTGGCTCTGATCACAGGGCACAGGGAGATAAGGGCAGACCCTGAACACAATGGCATTTCAAGCACAATTGGAGTTTTGCAGACTCATCTTTGTTCACCAGTTTCAGGGTGTTTGTGATTACTTCATTGGAGCTGTTTGGAAAACAGAAGAGAAGTGGGGATTAAGCTGCAGAGTTTTCACTTTTTTTTTTTTATTTTTTTTTTGCTATCAGCAGTTTCGAGTCTGTTGGAGAAATAGATTCTGAGCTGATATAGGCTGAAATTTTATTGTTTCAGTAAATGAACCTGAAGTAGCCCAGAAATCTGGGACTCTGTCATCACAAGAAGGTTTCTCTGCAGCTCTTGAACCCTGCCAGTGGCTGCCATGCATGAGGGAGAAGAATTCCTTGTGAAAAACCTGCTTGTAAAATTGAGCTGAAGCAATCTTTTTTTTTTATTATTTTTTTTTAACCACTGCTTCACATATTGAAAAAGCACATAATTATCAAATGCCCTGTTCAGGAACCCTTCATCAAATTCAGTAATCAGGGCTAGATGACTTTATTACTCCCTGTTTATTGCCACAAAACGCTGTATCAATATTCCCAACCCCAGCCACGGGGCAGAACCAGTCTTAGAGGTTATAGAAAAAATTCTCTTTATCCCAAGAACCCAGGGCTGGGCTGCACCAGAAGGATTTTGGTGCTTCCAGCAGTGAGTGGAGCAGCCCTGCCAGACTCACAGCCACACAGATTTCATTCCAGCCAGACTAAACCCATGCAAAGGCTTTGATTGCCCTGTGGTTTGGGGGGTGTCTCCCCTGGAGGTTTTGGGGTGAATCCCCTGTGATTTAGGGGGTGGTTCTCCCATGGTTTGGGGGGTGAATCCCCTGGCATTTGTGCAGTGTCTCCCCTGGAGTTTTTGGGGTGATTCCCCTGTGGTTTGGGGGATGATTGTCCCATGGTTTGTGGGGTGTCTCCTCTGGAGTTTTTGGGGTAAAACCCCTGTGGTTTTTGGGATGTCTCTCCTGGAATTTGTGGGGTGAACCCCCTGTGGTTTCTGGGGTGGTTCCCCTGTGGTTTGTGGGGTGAACCCCTTGTGGGTTTTGGGGTGGAATCCCATGTGTTTTCTGAGTGGTTCCCCTGTGCTTTTTGGGGTGAATCCCCTGTGTTCTTTTGATGAATCCCCTGTGTTTTTGGGATGAATCCCCTGTGATTTTTTGGGATGAATCCCCTGTGTTTTTGGAATGAATCCCCTGCGATTTTTTGGGATTAATCCCCTGTGTTTTTTGGGGTGGTTCCCCTGTGATTTTTTGGATGAATCCCCTGTGTTTTTTGGGGTGGTTCCCCTGTGTTTTTTTGGATGAATCCCCTGTGTTTTTGGGATGAATCCCCTGTGATTTTTTGGGATGAATCCCCTGTGTTTTTGAAATGAATCCCCTGTGATTTTTTGGGATTAATCCCCTGTGTTTTTTGGGGTGGTTCCCCTGTGTTTTTGGGATGAATCCCCTGTGTTTTGGGGGATGAATCCCCTGTGATTTTTTTGAATGAATCCCCTGTGTTTTTGGGATGAATCCCCTGTGTTTTTGGAATGAATCTCCTGTGATTTTTTGGGATGAATCCCGTGTTTTTGGGGATTAATCCCCTGTGTTTTTGGGATGAATCCCCTGTGTTTTTTGGGGTGGTTCCCCTGTGATTTTGGGATGAATCCCCTGTGTTTTTGGAATGAATCCCCTGTGATTTTTTGGATGAATCCCCTGTGTTTTTGGGGATTAATCCCCTGTGTTTTTGGGATGAATCCCCTGTGTTTTTGGGATGAATCCCCTGGGTTTGGGGTGGTTCCCCTGGCAGTGCTGTGCAGTCCCTGGGCTCCATCCTTTGGGAAGTGCTCCCCCCCTGTGCCCAGCACACCCCTCTGCTCTCCCACCTTTCTGCTGGAACCCAAAATGTGGCCTTGGCCACCTGATTCAACCCTGAGAGCAAAAATACCCCTGACCTCCTTAAAAATCTATTTAAAGGTGAACAGCAACGCTAAAATGTGAATTTAGTGGAGCCTGGAAGAACATTTATCAGAAATAACAACTTTTTAAAGTTGCCTTTCTGGTAAAATGTGCTGGAAAGGAGGGGATGAGACACTGAAGCCTCTGAGAGACCCAAACAGGGCTGGTATTGAGAATTTTGATGTGAAAAAAATGGATTTTGGTACATCAGCATCAGAAAAGCTTTCTTGGTAAAGGAAATTGTGAAATATTCTTTCTTGGGTAGTCTTGGTGGGAAATTGTTTTATTAATTCTCAACAAACAAAATTAGCAGCGTCTTTGAAGTTTTTAACTGACTTGATTAGTATAAAGAAATTAAAAATGGTGTAAAAGGAACCTGAATTCTGTGTTCAGAAAAGCTTTTTTTGGTACAGGAAATTGTGAAATACTCTTTCTTGGGTTAGTCTTGGTGGGAAATTGTTTTATTAATGCTCAGCAAACAAAATTCTCAGCATCACTTAAGGTTATAACTGCTTTGATTAGTACAAAGAGATTAAGAAATGGTGTAAAAGCAACCTGAGTTCTGTGCACTCAGGGGCTGTGGCAAGGTGAGGGTTAAGGGAAATCTCCTTTTTTTCCCCCTGGTGCCGTGTCAGTCACAGAGCTGCCCTGCAGTAACACAACGTGGACAGCGGGGCTTTTACCAAACTTTGTCGTTTTTAGAGAGAGCTGTTTGTTTTAAGTGAGCCCCAAAATCAAGCATTCACCATCCTGTACAGCACATTGTTCTAGCTTGGAAAAAAACCTGCAGCTAAACCATGTGCTGAAAGGGGGAGAATTCAGAGAAATTTCCTCACTTTCCATCCACTCTGAGCCTCTTTTTTTTGAGCTTCAAGGGGGGGAGAAATGTCCTTGCTGTGAGGATGGTCGTTGCTATTCCCAGAGCCTCACACAGAGTAGGTGCTTTCAAGAACTTGGAAACAAACGTCGCACTAAAATTACTGCTGGTTCCTGGCAGAATCGCTTGTAAATGCCTGCAGTCGAGGCTGGAAATAGAATTTGGGGGTTTGCAGAACGTGTTCCTCGGGCTTGTTGTTCACAGATGTAGCTTTGTTCTCACGGGCACGCGGCTGCCAAGAATTTCCCAGGCAGCTCCGGATTGTGCAGCTCCAGATTCGGGGGGTTCTGCTCGTAATTTCCCCAAGGATGGAGCATTCTGTAAACGCTGCTTCTCTGGCAGTGAGGGGTCGTGGAGTCACCCCCAAATTGACGTTGGTAGCTCGTTCTCAGCTCCTCCTTCACCTTGAATTTCCTCCTAACTGACTCTCCATGCCATTGTGCTGTTAGTTCCTATAAAAGCTGAAAACCACGATGGCAGTTTGGAGCTGGGCACAAATCACTGCTTTCGTGATTTGCCTGTTTTTAATTTATTGCTGGACTCCACGTATCGACCACATTTATCTAAGTCCTTTTTTATAACCGACTTTTAATGCATTCAGTTGATCTCTGCCCTGCCGACAAGAGAACACGAAGTTCTCCTGAGGGATCTCACTCTGCCATCTCAGACAGTTAAAACTGCTGGGGCAGCCTTGCTGTTATCACCAGCAGATATTTACAGGGAGATTTTTATCCCAGTTAGCCCCAATTTAGATTTTGCTGTTAACTGTCTATAGAAAAAATAAAATAAAATAAAATTAATTGGTAGTTTTTGCAAGTTAATGCAGTGTTGATTTCAAACCAGCACCTCCAGGGGGAGAACGCTTTATTCTTCCTACACTTATTTACCTTTCTTGGATGTCTTGGGTTTGTTTTTTTTTTTTACATTCAAGGCAGAGGTAGAGCGACCACACAATAAGACAGCTCCATCCACTGTCTAATTTCCCTTTTCCCAGTTTTTATTTCACCTGAGCTGCTTCTCCACCAGCCAGCTTTGATGCCAGAGCCCTGATTCCCCCCTGGCCAATCAGGTGAGGGGTGTCCACACTTTGGCAAGACAAGTTTTTCCTTTTTTTGCTTTTTCTTTACTTTTTTTCTTGTAGCTTTCATCCTCAGCATCAGTCCTGAGCGGTTTCTCATATTCATATATTTATTTATTTTTAATATATTTATATTAAATATAAATATTCATATACTTAATACTATATTTATCGTAAATTAAATGCTCATACATTTAATATCGATCCCACTGGGCCAGGGGATGAGCAGTTGGAAAAGCAGAAAAGCTCAGGTGGGAGAGTGAGGGTGCCAAAAGGGAGGTGAGCCCCAGCTCTGCACCCAAACTGCACCCGTGGGCAGCAGAGAAATATTAAAGATTAAGCCAAGAAATCAATCCTGGCTATTGGAAAATCAGATTCCTGCTAAAGGCAGGGAGCAAACACCAGCAGGAGCCCCGGGCAGGGAGAGCCCCTGGGCTTGCTGCTGAGCAGGGCAGCTCTGGGTTTATTTTTATATCAGAGAGGGGAGCAGGATTTGAGGCTGTTTGGAGGCTGATTCAGAGCTGGTGACCTGGAATTCTGTGTGATTCGCACAAATTCCAGTCTAACAAATGCAAAATACAGGTTTTTTTTTGTTTTGTTTTGTTTTGTTTTGTTTTGTTTTGTTTTGTTTTTTTATGACGTGTGACCCCGGGCTCACACGAAGTCCTGTCACTCTCCCAGGCAGGTCTCAAGGTGTGCAGGGATAATTTAATGTCCAAAAGTGCCTTGTTCTTACTGTCATTAAATGGGTGTACAGCAGAATTCCCTGACCTGATCTCAGCAGGATCCCAGAGTGCAGAACAGAAGCTCTGCTGCAAATCCCTGTGGATCAATATCCTGAATTAACTGGGCTGTGAGCATTCTGGAGCAGTCCTGGAGCAGGACACAGCCCCAGGTCTGCAGTGGGTGACCCCAGGCTCTCCTCCCCTCCCTGCTGGCACCAGCCCAGGCTCTGATATTTTTAACCCCCAGTTTAGCAAATTTTGCTGCTTTTTTAAAAGATTTTTTTATACCACTCCCCTGCTGTTAATCTATAATAATGTTAGCTTGGTTTGAGTTTTATGAAGGCAGTTCAGAGGATCCTGTGGATTACTGAGCTCAATAAAATCTCAATTTCTTCATCCTGCAAACTCAATGTCAGCAATAAAATCCTAGATGCTGCTTTCCTAACAGGGCAGGAATGAGTTCTATGCAGAAATGTCTGCCTGAAACAGATTTTCCAAGCAGTGTTTTGTCACACTCTCACCATCCCAGCATTCCTGGGACCTCAGGGATTAAGTTCCCATAAGCATAGATGATATAATTTCTTCCAGGACCAGATTCATGTGGCAATGTCATTGTTGCACAACTCAGCTTTAAAATAACAACACGAACACTAAATAATCAAAAAAGATTTCTTCTCCCTTGCCTCCACCACTAATTTTTCCAATGAGAAATTGAAAAGGCCAAAATATAAAAAAAAAAAAAAAAAAAACTTTA
>VXBS01006714.1:62790-100590 GCA_013400255.1 Sitta europaea | reverse complement strand
AAAAAAAAAAAGGAAGAAAAAGAAAAAAGAAAAGTTGTCCGACTGGTTTTGTTGTTTCAGCTGTGCTGAAGGGGGAAGCAAACAAAGCCTCGGCATTTCAATTAACTTTCGACTCTGCCGATATTTTCAAGTAAATATTTATCAGTGTTGATGCCCCCACCCCTCCTCCCAGTAGCTTTCTATTTTAATATACATCATATATATAATATATATATATATTTAAAATATTTCATTTTATATTTAACAAATTCTTTGCTGCTATCAGAGATAGGCATTGCTCTCAGGGAGGGAATATTCCTCTCCATCCTTCCCCAGCTCTGGAGCTGTTGTCTCTCTGCTGGGATTTGTGTCACATCTCTTTTTCAGGGCTTGCCCAGATGGCTGGGTGGTGGTATCAGAGCTGCCCGGTCTCAGCACAGCCTGCACTAATGTGGGTTATTTGTTCTGTCTCAGGAAGTGGCTGCCAGCCCCTGAGCTTCTTTCTGCTCCAATAGCAGCGACAAACACCAGAAGATGTCAGGTCAAACTCTCATCCCTCCCTGGCTGGCCTTAAACAGAGAATAAAAGCAGAAATAAAAGTTCTGCTCTGCTGATTTTAGCAGAAATCTATCCCAAAGCATTTTAGTGTTTCCAATATTCCCAAGAGAGCTCCCAGTTCCCTGCCAATAATCCCAAACGCAGCGCTCAGAGCTGGGGGTTTGCTGGGACTTGGCAACTTCAAAGTAGCAGCAGCCCCAGATTATCCCATTGCAGTTCCTGCAGCAGCTGTTAAATCTTAAATTGCTGAAACTTTATCTCCCGTGAGGAGGGCAGAGCCCGGCAGAACCACGTGTGAATGTGCAGGGACAAATCTGAAACTCGCACCCGTCCGAACGCCAGGAAAACTCCGATTTAACTGGAGGGGGAAAGGGCTGAGAGAGGGGTGATCAGCAGACAGCGTGGAGACAGCTTATCTCTTTGATCACAAGAGACTGGGTTTAAATCACAGGTAAACAGGCTTTTGAAGTATTGCAGACTATTTAATCTCTAACCACCAACATNTGGGAATTTTTTAATTTTAACCCCCCAAAAAAATTTTTTTTTTTTTTTTTTTTTTTTACCGGTTTTAATCAGGAAAAGTGACTATTCCAGCTCGGAGGGAAAGTGTGGAGAGTGACCCTGTTGTGCTGCAGGGTGAGTGTTTTACCACACCCCCAGCAGCCAAGCACCGAACACGGGAAAATAACCCCAAAAACGCTGCCTGGAGAGAAAACCTCTGCTGGATGTGCCTGCAAGGACCGAGCCTGCCGTGACCTGCAGGGAGCAAACCAAACCACGTCTGCACGGCGCTGTGGCTCAGGGCCAGCGCCCCCAAAACCAGAGGCAGTGTCCCGAGTGATGGGGACACTCCTTGGGGTCAAACTGCTGGACTCAGCAGTGTCCCTAACACTGCTGGTCCCGTTAATGAGCGGGATATTCATCCACACCGCGAGAAATTTTCTGTCTTAGAGATCTCATAATTTAAACATATGAAGAAGGTGAAAAAAGGGAGATGCTGATGTCCCAAAAACCTCCTAGCAAGAGCCTTTATGGGTGTTTATCCAGCCCAGTTATTCTGTTGCTATGATTAAAACACATGCTCGTGTTTCTGTATTTTCCCTGCACCGGTTTAAAATCTGCATTTCTCGTGGGGAAAGGTCAGCCTTGCAGAATTAGGGGTTAGTGTGTGATCTTTCCTATCTCTTGGAGTAAACTCGCCTCCTGCTATCCCTCCCCGTGCATTCTTTTCCAGAGTGTGATTGCTAAAATCAGGGAGCAATCGTTGGAAGAAAGAAAAGCTAAATGCGATTAAAGGTTGAACGGGCCTTTGATTTGCATGCAGATAGCACCATTGAAACCTCTCTTTCTCACAGATTTTTTTTTTGTTTGCTTGTTTCCTGCTCTAAATCTGTGTCCCTCGAAGTTCTAACATCTCAGCGGAGGCGAAGTTGATTTATTGGGGGCTTAGGGCTGTTATAAATGCAGTTCTCTCATTCAGTCTCTCAGGCTCGAGGTCAGGTTGGATGGGCAGCAGCTACAATTTGTCTGGTGTGATGAACTTTCATTATCTTAATATCCCGAGCAAGGTACCTGCTAGCAGAAAACCACTTCCTTTGTATCTCTGGGTTAAAGAAAACAACCCTGGCTCTGGGTATTATTATCTGCCAGAGCTTAAAACCTGCACTTCCTGAAGAAAAAGCAGCAGAAAATGAGCTCGGTGCTCAGCTGGGGAAGGGGGGGAGTATTTGGCAGGTTGATCTCACATTCTATTTGGTAAAACTCTCAAAAGTTAAATCAGTTAATTCCTTTGGTGTGGGTTTAAACTTCAGAAAAAAAAAAAAAAAAAAAAAAAAAAAAAAAAAAAAAAAAAAAGCAAAAAGTAAATAGAAGAAATTGTCAGGCAGCATCTTGAGGTGGAAGATTGCTCTGACGTGGGAGAAGCTGTTCAGGGAAGGGGAGCAGGTCTGGCTCCTGTGTAATCATTGCAAAACTTCTTTTTCTCGCAGTGAATTGAAATAATTTGATCCAAACCTTCCACATTCAGAAGGTATTTTTGCCTCGGGCCATTCTGGCGTCCCCAGAAATGCTCTTTGATTAGTTTGAGGACGTTTTCTGCCTCAGACGCTGAGGTAAGAGGAGGAACAAGGACCATTCTCTCGGCTCTGTGTTAAGATCTTCGCGGTTCTGTTTTGACTGCAGCAATGAAATGCAGCGGTGCTCAGACTGAAAATGATGTTTGGGATAAGAACCGGGGGAGAAAGTGAGGGGGTTTTGAAGGTTGCCCATAAAAGACACAACACAGCCAAAGCCTCCCGGCCGGGCTGCCTGCAGCCCCTGTCACCCCGGCCCTGCAGCAGACCTGGGAAGGGGAGAGGCAGAGCTCACACCTTGGCCCCGTGGCTCCAGGTGTGTCCCAGCAGTGTCCGAGCAGCAGGCTTTGCTGCACACAGGTGTGCCGCCCACCGAAGTCGTCTGCAAAGCAATTAAAAGCTTTTTGTTCTGGCTCAGAGCAGGGAAGCTCCTCCATTTATTTTTAACGTGGGAATAGATGTGTTGCATCCCTGATGTGGACAGGCACGGGCACCCATCTGGATATTGATTAATAATATAAATATTAAATTAAATAATAATAAATAATAAATTTAAAAATTAAATACTATCAAAGCAAAGTTGTTGTTTGTGACTGATCTCGCTGGAGGGGCACAGAACCTTTCAGGGAGACAGCTCTCACGTTTTAATGGATAAAAATGCTGGCACGAGGTGCCTGCCACGGGATGCTGTAACACCCCCTCCCGAGTGTTTGAATCAAAATCATACACGACCCCCAGAGAGCTGCACCGTGCCTCTGTTTTTTCAGAGCTGCACGAATACAGAAGTAAAAGAACAGCTTGGGAAACACGTGCCTGCACTTCTGCAAAGGCTGCAGCTCTGGGGGGGTGGAAATACGGACACAGGGATGCTCTGTGCACTTTTATTTACAAATAAAGGAAAAATCCCCACCCGCAGGGGGATGTGGACTTGGTGGAGCAGCGGTGCAGCTGGAGGAGCTGTGGCTTTGTGCTCAGCTGGGGGAGAAGAGTGGAAATCTTCAAAGGGGGTCGTGGGAGGCTCTGAAAGGACAGTAAATGTCTCGCAAGGTTTCCTGGTGCAGTCACTCTTCTCTTTCACGGGGTTCTGGATTGTTTTAGATTCGCTGGCACAATGTCGTGAAAAGCACCCAGCCAAGGGTTGTTTTCCTGCTTTTCCCTCCTCCTCCCGTGTCCCAGCCCTGGGAAGAAGCAAGGGGGCAGAGCTTCACTAGGCTGCTGCAATTAAACCCCTCCAATGCTTTCAGAGAAAAAAAAAATAAATAAAAATAGGATTAAAGCAGTTAAAGCAGGGTCCTTATTACTGGGCCCATTCCACACCAGAGGTTTCATTTGTATTTCTAGTTGGCTGCCGTTGTTGATAATGGAATATTACCCATTTCATTGAAGAAAATTAAATTATTTGCAATGAGGAAGAGCACAGAAAACCTAAAAAAGGAACAATTTCAGCCCCAATCTCTAATCCTGCTCTTCGCTGCTTTGCCTTCTCTCACTAAAATTCAAATTAAAGCCATGAGAAGCCAAATCAAACGTGCTCTGTAGGTTATCAGGAAAAAAAAACCAAAAAACCAAACAAAACCCAATTCCTTTCTTCCAGGGGTGCAGTGTCTGTGTTTGCAGTTTGGTCGCTGCTGGCCCTGCCCATCTCCCTCACCCTGCAGCATCAGACAATTTTTATCTCCTCTGCTGTCTCTGGGTTTCAAAGCTCCAGCCCAACAATAATTTTACAACTCTGGCACTTTTGGACTTGCTGGAGCAAAGGACACAATCTTTAAATGCAGCTGAATTCAACACTTGTATTTATTAACAAAGTGGCACCCGGCCAGAATTCCCAGCACAGAACCTGTTTGCTCATAATGCTGCCTTTGTGAGGATATCTGAATTTCTGGAATTCAGACCCACCAATTTGCTCAATGAACCAGAAAGCATTTCTATTTCGTGGCAGGAGGAATTAGGAAAAATTACCAGCCTTGCAATTTTATTTTTTTTTCCCCCTGAGTTCTGTAATAAAATTAGTTTTGAACTTTATTCTTCTGAGTATTGGGGTGTTCCTGTACATTCCAGTCATGTCAGGATGACCACATGAGGAGAAGGAGGAAACAAAATAAAAAAAACCCCTGAATATTGTAATTTCCTAGTTTCTTTTTCCTAGAAATAACCTCAGAAATGCTTCCTAAGTAAAAATGGTGGGTGAGGAGGAGGTTTGTTCAGATTTACACAGCATAACTGAAAAAATCAGCAAAGGTTGTAATTTTATAATTAGAAAGAATAATTTTTTGAAGTGGCAAAAAGAGAGTTGCTGAGCTTTAGTTTGTGCCTCTTGAGAAACAGGCATTTCTAAAAAGCATTTTGTCTTTGTTTCCCTTTTGTTTTGATTTTCCTTTGAACAGCAACAGGGATTTTATCCTCTCTGAAGAAGTGTGAAAACTTTCCCTGAGATTTCTTGCATCAGTCCAAGAGGAGGAAAGTTTGGACTTCAGGAAAGTGCCAGAATGTCCCACACAGAAGTTAATGATGTAATTTTTTTTAAAATGTTTAACAAAAAAGCACCATTTGTTGTTTGCTGCTTAGGGGGAAATCCCTTCCTGACTTCAACTTTTGGTTATTATTTGGTGATTTCACTGAGGCTGAGTCCATCAGTGTTTGTGTTTGGGAGCTGCATTTGTAAACAAAATCAGGGGACCCCTTGATATAAATATAAATATTTATGTGACTGTAACTTTTTGATAAAATTCCATGTCTCTTGCATGTATCCATGAAAATTCAGGAAAAATAACTTATTTCCACAGTCATTATGCTCATTGTTTTGTTCTTGAGCTTGGCTGACTGTCAGGTGTTTATAAAGATCAGGGGTCTGGCAACCCAAATAACTCAGCCTGGGTTGAGGAGATTTTGCTGAAGACCTGAGAGGAATTCCCCAAACATTTGGGATCTCTCATTTACCTGGAATGGGAAAGATTTGGGATTGGCTGTGCCCAGGGTTTCTGGGGGCTGTCACAGGAGCTGTGAGCAGAGCTCTGAGTGTCTGACCAGGGCATGGCCATGGCTTTTCCAAGTGCTGCTCCCAGGAAATCCTGCACATGCCTGCCCACACTCTCAGCAGCCACCACTGGCACTGCCCCATTTCCAGGGCAGAGTCTCAGCAAACACTGGCAGAGAGCAATGCTATGAATTATTTTATTTTTTTTTAAGCCTTTCACTTCCCCTTTTGGTTTCCTCCTCGTGCTCACTGGCTCTAGTACTGTTGTGTCACTGTGTGTGTCACACCTTCCTGGCCCAGTGAAGAGCTGAAGGCTGCAGGGGAGGCTGGCTCTGGAGCAGTGGCAGAGAGGGAAGAGCAGCTCTTGCACTCTTGAACCGATGCTCACAGACAGCCAAACCCTGCTCCAGGTGCTGCCCCAGCCTCTCGGGGCTGCTTTGGTCCAGATGACCCCCAGATGTGTAAAAATCTGCTGTCTCCAAACCCTGCTGCTGAAAGAATGAGTCTGAACTCTTCAGCTGATGCTCTCAAGGTTGTTTTATCGTTCCTTATCTCAGATATTTTCTGTCTGGGCTGCCCAGGTCTGTTCAGCAGGGCAGCCCCAGGCACTCTGCCCTCCCCTGGGGCAGGCACTGATTTTATACTCCAAATTCCCTGTGAGTTATTGACAGGGATGATCCAGTGCCCATCCCCTGTGTCAGACAGTTCCATCCTACTCCAATCCCATCCCCAAGTGCCACCATCCCCAAGGAGATGGGGTTGGGGAGAAGAAGGAAGGAGGACAGGACAACACCCAGCTCCCTCCATCTCACCCCCTGAGCCCCCAGGGGAAAAATCCCCAAAATTTCCCTTTTCACTCTACAACTACTATTACCATGCTATCTAGAACTTTGTGACTTTTAATTCTTCATTCTCAAGTGGTAATTTGTTCCATGAATCAAACTCAAAGCCCCAGGGGTCCCTGGCTGCTGCCAGGGTCTGTGCCCCCCTGCCAGGGTCTGTGCCCCCCCTGCCAGGGTCTGTGCCCCCCTGCCAGGGCTCTGGAGCCCCTGGCTGGAGCTGGGCTCAGCCAGGGCTGTCAGACACAGCCTGGGTTCCATCCCCAGCCCTGCCCTCCTGTCCTGCCATCCTCTCACCTTCTGCAAACTCGAGTGTTCCACACACTGTGATCACCACACAGAGCCAGAACAGGTTCACTTCAGGTTTGAGTAGCAGACAAAGAACCTTTGGGGTTTTTTTGTTTTATTTTTGATTTCCTCTGTTTCTGCATGGCTTCACTCCCCGTGTGCTGGTTCTGCCTGGTTTGGGGATCACTCTCCAGGGCTGATCCACCTCTCCCTGTGCCCCTCGTGCCCCTTTGGCACCCAGGTGTGGCACAGCTGCTGTTGTGGCTGCTCTGAGCAGTGTTGGCAGTGTACACTCCTGGAGCAGGGAGGGAGCAGGGAGCTCTCAGGGGGAGAATTGTCCCTCAGCCCCTCACCACAGCACCTGTATTTACAGTCCTCCCTCCTGTGACTGCTCCTTTTCAGAGTGACACATGGCTCCTGTCCTGAGGGTGTGCAACCATTATTTCCTGACTCTTCAGCACAGGTGGCACAGAGCTGGTTTCACCCTGGTGGCCCTGCTCCCCCTCATTTCCATTTTAATAACAAAATAAGGAGAGGGCTGCCCTAAAGATCTGGTCCCTGATTGTGGAGCAGATCAGAGCAGAGACCTGGCATGGAAAGCAGGATGAGGGATGCCCAAAGAGTGAGGAGCAGGAAGATGTGTCCTGTTTCACTGGCAAGAGGCATCTGAAGGAAATCCTTGCTTTTTCCTTCCCCCAGACTCAATTATCCCTGACAATTGGTCATTTCTTGGAGGCTGAGTGTCCCAGAAGATGGTTTGGGTTTGGCTGGTTCAGCTCCCCGTGGCTGGAGGTGCTGGAGCAGGGAAGGGATCCCTGCACTGGGTTAGCTGTAACTGCAGTGTTGGTTAATTTTTGTAGTTCAGTATGAGAGGCCCACCCTGGAAAACTGAATTTGTGTTGTTGGGTTGCTTGGCACAGCTCCAGCTGAGCTGATTGTCTTTTATTGGGCTTTACAGATTTGAGCTGTACTTGATTAGAGCATCAGTTTGATTTCTCTGCCTGATGCTTCCAGCTCTCACACGTTTTCCTCTGCCAGCTCAGCCAGCAGCCCCAGCACGCTGAGTGGCTGCATTTGTTCTTCCCAAGTAGCAATTTTCAAAGAAAAACCACCTCAGAGGCAACCTGCTCTTGCCTAACCTCATTTCTTGGCTTTATCCTTCTAAAGGCTAGACCCAAATCTGTACCTCAGTGTGGCAGGAAGAGGCAAAGTAAATAAACAGAGTGGACTCACAGCCTTGGGTTTGAAGTCCAGCCAGGCATAAAGGTGCTAAAGCAGAGCCCTGTCCTGCCTTGTCATGGCCAGGGATCCCTGGGAGGCCTTCAGGGCTCTGGTCTTAGGGATTCCATGGTCAATAATATCGTTTAAAGTAGCACTTAACCCATCTAAAAACTTATGAATGCAGCAAGACTACAAGGAGCAGTTGTTGGCTCCTGCTGTGGCCGTAGAGCAGAGGTCAGAAGAAGGAGACAGAGGAGTTTCTGGCTTTGATTTCGTATGAAAATGTTTTATTATGGCTTCATTTCATGTCCAGGGATCCACAGTTGAATCACACATCATTCAGCCTCTTAATTTCCTGTAATAAAAATAAAAGTGCTCAGATAAAGAAGTTCAAAGACCTTCTCTTGAAAACCATGGGGTTGAGTGAGAGAAAAATCTTCTCTACTCTTCTTCCAGGTTTTTAACAGGTCTGCACTGTCAGCCTGTGTTTGCTTGGTGTCCTTCCTTGGCACCACTTCCCTTCGGGGATTTCGGAGTTGGCACATTGGATTTGCCAGATTCCCTGTGCTGGAATGGCTGGGGAGGCACAGGCTGGCTGCAGCCCCAGGGGACTGGGATGGGATTGGGATGGGATTGGGATGGGATTGGGATGGGATTGGAATTGGAATTGGAATTGGAATTGGAATGAGAATGGGATTGGAATTGGAATTGGAATTGGAATTGGAATTGGAATTGGAATTGGAATTGGAATTGGAATGGGATTGGAATTGGAATTGGAATTGGAATTGGAATTGGAATTGGAATTGGAATTGGAATGGGATTGGGATTGGGATTGGAATTGGAATTGGAATTGGAATTGGAATTGGAATTGGAATTGGAATTGGAATTGGAATTGGAATTGGAATTGGAATTGGAATTGGAATTGGAATTGGAATTGGAATTGGAATTGGAATTGGAATTGGAATTGGAATTGGAATTGGAATTGGAATTGGAATTGGAATTGGAATTGGAATTGGAATTGGAATTGGAATTGGAATTGGAATTGGAATTGGAATTGGAATTGGAATTGGAATTGGAATTGGAATTGGAATTGGAATTGGAATTGGAATTGGAATTGGAATTGGAATTGGAATTGGAATTGGAATTGGAATTGGAATTGGAATTGGAATTGGAATTGGAATTGGAATTGGAATTGGAATTGGAATTGGAATTGGAATTGGAATTGGAATTGGAATTGGAATTGGAATTGGAATTGGAATTGGAATTGGAATTGGAATTGGAATTGGAATTGGAATTGGAATTGGAATTGGAATTGGAATTGGAATTGGAATGGGATTGGAATTGGAATTGGAATTGGAATTGGAATTGGAATTGGAATTGGAATTGGAATTGGAATTGGAAGTGGAATTGGAATTGGGATGGGATTGGGATGGGATTAGAATTGGAATTGAAATTGTAATTAGAATTGGGATGGGATTGGGATGGAATTTGAGTTGTAATTAGTATTGGGATGGGATTGGGATGGGATTTGAATTGTAATTAGAATTGGGATGGGATTGGGATGGAATTTGAGTTGGAATTAGAATTGGGATGGGATTGGGATGGGATTTGAATTGGAATTAGAACTGGGATGGGACTGGGATTGGGAACTGCCCCATGCAGCCAGGTCTGCAGCCTGCTGGGAAAGCTCTCAGCTCTCCCCCAGCCAGCACACGGACACTGGGCACTGCCCCTGGGAAAAACTGGAAAACCTGGGAGGTTTCTCCCAAACTGGAGGGGCTGCAGCCCCCAGCCCTGAGGGCTGCACCCCAGTTCCTGCCCCAGGAGTGCCAGGCTCTGCCCCAGGAGCCGTGCCCACCCAGCTCTGCTGCGCCCAGAGGGTCCCGGCAGTGCCTGTGCCACCCGGGGCTGCCTCCAGGACACAAAATCGAGATTTCCAACGGCCTGGAGCAGCTCAGGCCAGCCATGCCCGGGTTTGGGGTGCAGCAGTGCCCCAGACCCGTGCTCAGTGCCGGAGCAGCAGCCCAGAGGCAGAGCAGGGATGCAGGGGCTGCCAGACCCTCCCCGCGCCATGGGCGGGCTCCTCTCCTATCACAAACTTTTCCTATTAGGAAAAAGAAGCCAGAAGCCTTTGCCTACCAAAAAAGAATCTTTGATCTGAGCCTTTCATGTCGCTCCCCCCCCCCCAGCCCCCCTGGCTCGGAGGAGCCATGCCAGCATTATAGAAATAGCATCTGCACAACAATTTGCAAAGCTGCCGTTGAATACATCTTGCTTTTCAAAAAAAAAGCAAATCTTTCACGTCGTGTCATGTGGTGATTTTTGTGATGTTGCTTTTTTTTTTTTTTTTTTTGTTCCCCTCGTGGCCTATGTGTAGAAGATGGATGTCAAAGACATCAACCCAACAAACAACTGTAAATATTTGCCTTGAGAAAGCATGTGGTATATCCTGTAATTCTTGGCTCGGCCTCTTAATCTGGAGGCAGCTTAATTAGTTGTTAGTGGACTGAAGCAAAGAAAATCTTTTAAAAATAAATTAAATAAACAACATGGGGCCTGATTTTTATTAAGTGCTATAGTCCACAGTGGCTTTTGTAGAACCTAAGTGTGCTCATCACTCTGAGAACTGGGCCCTGGACTCCTGCTTTGAAAGTTAAAATTTTAGCTGTGCTCTTGGCACTGCCTAAAATCACCCAATTAAGGGATTTCAGAAACCACTGGCAATGCACAGTCCCTTAATTCTATATTTATTTTCCTGAATTTGTAGCCATAACTTCAGAAATACTGAATTTCCTTGAGCTGCTGTAGTTTTTTGGCCCCAAGGAGGGGATCATGATTTGGAAGGCAAAGGTGCTGCAGAACTCAGTTCCCTTTTGTGAAAAAACCCTGATTTTTGTTTTCCTTCTAACAACATCTTTAAACATAACTAGAGATAGCAAATATGTTAACAATTCCATTGACATGTGGTTCCACAGAAAAGGTCTCTTTATTTTTATTTTTTTTTTCAGTGTGAAAAGATATGTGAGCATTATTGAGGGCAGTTCACTGGGTTCAGCAGTCAGGATTTCAATTTTTTCTTTAAAATGTTAAGCTGTATACTAAGAGCTGTGCTGGAAAATAAAATATAAAAAGGTGATGCTGTGATGGCAGCTGGAGTGCTGGGTTCAGCCCCATTTCAGCAAGAAATACTTCATAAAGAAGGGTGGCTGAGATGAGTGGTGTGCTGAAAATGGCTAAAAGGAATTTGGTTTTTATAGCACAACACAAATATTCCACGGGACTCTTTATCACAAGATGTTCTGGGAGCCAGAGAGAACAAGTTCGATGAGTATCAGAAACAACCATGGGAAAAAAAGAAAAAAAAAAAAGAAAAAAAAAAGGAATTACAGCTTCTCAGCCACTCTGAGCAGCTGTGGGTCAGGAAAAAAAACCTCGGGATCTTTTAGGAGATCTGGAGACGCCCGGCTCGGAGCGTTAGGGAGAGTTTCTCTTGTTCGGGATGCTGCCCTCTGCACCTCCATAAATTGAGATTTTTTTCGACAGAATAACGAATTTAGGGCTCTTGGGGGGATCTGCTGCCCTCCAGCTGCCTGCTCGCCCCCCGGGAGCCCGGCAGGGTTCAGGGCACAGCTCCGGCTGGGATTTTACCCCAGGAATTTCTCCTCTGCCCATCCCAAAGGGGTTGGGGTCTTCCGCGTTGATTTACGGGGGTATTTACACAGACCCAGCCACGCCTGAGCACACGGGGGCTGTGGTGGCTTTTTGTTTCTCTTTTGCCAACACAGACCATCACATTAAACCCTAATTTAAGAATTTTCGCCGGCGGTTTTGCCCGTGCTGTTAACAAACTGTAGATGCAAATATTGTTCCCGGTGCCTGACTCCTGAGGAGAGCGCTCCATTGATATGGAAATATCTCCTTTTCTCTCCTTTCCATGACCTAAGGTCTAAACAGCCCCAGTATTAGATACAGTACCGGCAGGAAACAAAAGTCATGCATCATTCCTAGTTCGAAATGAACTTTTCCCGTAAATATTTTCTGGAGGCGCAGTTGGGCTGAGAAATATTTTCAAGTGTGGCAGTTTTTGGGCCATCAGAAATAAAGATTTTCTGCAAAGAAATGTAAAATTTGCAGCCGTCGCGTGGTTGTTTCTCTATTTCCATCCTTATAAAATAGATATGATATCAATCAGGGCATAAATGGTAATTTTTGCTAGAAGTCCCGTTAGTTTGAAGTGATAATATTTGGGGGGAAAAATAATTAGTCGGAAAATAGGGTGGTTACATCTGCAGAGAATTTGGGTGTTATAATAAAGAAATAGGGTGGGTATTTAGAAAACAGATCCCTGCAGAGCAGAAATGTGGATTTTAGGAAAATGCGCCCTGAGTATGACAAAATATTCAGCTGGAATTTGGGAGAACACCCTATTCAGAACATAAAAACCGCACTTGGAACACACCAAATTAAAAATAATTCGGGATACGCTGCTCCTCAGGGTTTGTTATCAGAGTCAGGAAGTCTTTACCCTACTTTGGGACACTGAATTCAGTGGCGAGGTGGGAAAATCTCTCTTTCTGCCGTGTTTGTAGGGCAGGAACGCTTCCCAAGCGAAAAGAGGGGAAGGAGAATTCACCTTTTGGGGAACTGCTGCGGTCAGAGCGGCTGACGTGGAGTAAAAACGCTGAAATTCAGCAGAGCCCTGGCCAAACAAAACTCCCACTTTTCATTCTCGCAGCTGAACGAATCTGAACATCGCTGGGAATGACGAAATTTCCCTTCCCTGGGCAGATGCAGGGCATGATAACGCGCGGCAAATTTTCCCAGCGAAAGTACCCCAAAATATTTCAGATAGTAGCAAGTATTTCTTCAGTGGGAAATCTTGCCCAGGCTCTCGTCACGAATTAGAATGCGCCCATTCTGCAGGGGTTGACACATCCTCCAAACATTTTTAGCGCCAGCCGTGGCTCCGGGGGGTTTTGTGTGAATGAATCATTAGGATGCTGATGGACGGGGGGGAAAGAAAAATTTTTAAAAAATTAAAATAAAAGAGTTTTGAACGTCTCGGAGGTTTCAGACAATGCGTGGCCGAAATCAAACCAGGAGCACTGACCTATTTCAGCCTCCACAAGAGCCCAAGGAGTGGGGACTTTGGTATGAGAGAATTTCGAGCTGCGCAGAGCCGGGGGCTGTGGGTCACATGCTGCTTCTCCAAATCCCAGGGAGCCGCTCCTGCCTCAGATGTGGTTCTGCTTTGGGCCAGAGAGCTCATCCCCGAGTTTAGCAATTCCCACACTTTCCACGTGTGAGCCTCACGTGCTGGCTGCATGGGAATTTCTGTATTTCTGCCAGCAGTCATACAGAATTGCCCGGTCGGGGAGTGAGTGAGAAGTGTGTTTTAGCTGGGGCAGAGCTGCTGGTTGGGTTAGCAGGAATCCTGGGGCTGCTCCTCCCGGGGTGATGGGTTTTCTGTGCTGGGGTAGCACCAAAGCACCCGACAGCTTTCCCAGCAGGCTCTGGTGGACAGGTGTACCTCCAGGGATTTATTTGTAAACGGTAAAATCCAGCCCTGGACAAATCTGAGGATGTTGAGTTGTGTATCCAAGTAGAACTTCCCAATATTTCAGCACCAGTGGGAGTTTTCAGGGGCCCTCCCAGTGAGCCAGGTTTCTCTGTGCTGGCATTTCTTTGGGTTCATCAAACGTGTTGTTGTGGTTATCTCGAGTCTTTATTGCATGTCTTGGTCGTTCCCAGTTCCATTCCTGCGATCCCAGCTCCCAAGCTGTGTATCCCAAAACACAGTTATCCTGCTTATAATTAAAAATATCGTTCTCAAATCCGCTTTATTTACGGAGTGGGCTTTTTCTCTAGGGAAAATATTCCTGAAAATAAATGTTTGCTCTTCCCAAACTCGTGACAAAATAATCAAAATAATATCCTGACAAATCTGGGAGTGTGGTAGGAGCTCCACCAGCTCTGGTTCCCCTCCTGTCCTGCACGCCTTCTAAAGCCACCGATGGGAAAAATTGGGATTTTCTTGGGTCTGGGTGTTCCAGCCGCGAGCAGGAGCCACACAAGGAGGGAATAGTGACGCCTCCCCAACCTCCTTCGGTCTCAGTTTATGTCACTCCTTCCTCAGTGCTTAGAAATGAAAGCCGAGCCCAAACCTTGCTGCTCTTTGCAGAATTCCCCCTCCCTTGAAATTTAAAACGCCGGTGTAAAATAATTGGATTTGTGACTAAATTGCCAGAGGTTTGAGGGTTTGGTTTACATTTATCTGCCTGAGGAATGGCGTTTATCAACTCCTTGTGAGCTGTCATCACCTTACAGGATCTGCTAAATACGCGATGTTCAGGCTGCGGTTCCAGCGGTGCCCCCGCCCTGTCCACTGCAGTTAACATTTTCCTTGGAAACATTGAAATATCTGCACTGGAAACCTTTAATACTGTCCTGCTGCCCTGGAGGGGATGAGCGTCGTAGGGAANATAAAAATATAAATAATATATATTTATAGAATATATATTAATATATAAATATATTGAATAGATAATAATATATTATTATTCTATAATTAGAATAATTATAGAATAATTAATTAGAGTTCTATAATAGAATATATAATAATACATAAAATGTATTTTTATATCTATGTTTTATATTTGAAAATCCTTTCCCTTTTCTGGAAAAAAAAAAGGCATTTTTGAAATAGATTTTACTAAAAAACTCAGAATTCCTCACTCCAAGCCCTGAGCAGCTCTCCCCCATCTCAGCAGGGCCAGGCCATTGCTGCCCCACTAAAACTGAAATTATTTCCACCAGTTGGGCTGTGTGGGCTCAAGGTACCTGAAAGGTTCTTTTCCAATAATGTTCTTTTCCAATAATGTTCTTTTCCAATAATAATCCCGGAATTCTTGAGGGCTGAGCTGAGGCTTTGCCAGGGCTCATCCCTGGCACAGCCGGGCTGGCCCAGGGCAGGGCAGAGGATTATTTGGAATTGTCCTGCTGCAAAAAGGGATTTTCAGAGGCTGCTGTGGATATTCCCTCTTGCCTCCCTCCCCGGGAGCCCAGCTGGGAGAGCTGCGGGATTTTCCTGCTGCCACCATTTCAGAGCAGCCCCGTGCTCAAACCAAATGGTGGCACAAAGGGTGGGCTCAGCTCCTGGCTCAGCCCCAGCTGCCTTTCTGCCTCTGCCACCCTCCTTCTTCTCCCCCACCCATAAAAGCTTCCACTCCGAGAAACCCAGAAAAAATAAAAATTAAAAAAATAAAAAGTCCTTAATCCTCCTGTCCCTGCAACATCAGCCCCAGGTTAAGGCACACTTCAATAATTCAAATCAAAGAAAAGGAGCCTTGGGACAATGGGGCCTTTTAAAAAAACCTCCTCTGCACCTATTCCTAAACCACCTAATCTCAAAAATCCTCATTACCTATCGTGTTACTTTAAATCATGGCCGTGAAGGAAAGGGAGGCTCAGCATTCAATTATCCTGCTTGCTTTAACAAGGTGTGTATAATAAATGAGCAGTTCTTAATTGACTGCAATGCAATTTGACACTGCTCGAGTAGGAGGAAGAGGGAGCCAGAAAGAAAGAAGACACGCAGCTTAAAGATGTTAGACAACACAGTTATTTAGAGCATGAATTTCATGACATTAAATTAATTAACCAGGATTTAAATTAACAATATTTAGTGTAAAAATTATGGCAAGCAGTAATTATGTTTTACATGGCTTTGTGTTGTCAGAGATAATGTATCATCGGTTAAAAGGTAAAATTCTCAAGGTTTTAAATGCAATTTCCTATTTTATGGGTTGCTTTCTTCAAATTAGACCTTATAAAAATAGATAATGCACTAATAAAATCCCTGCTCATAAATATTCGATCTGAGCAGTGGAAGATGCAGACACACAACCCTGAGGAGGGGATGAGCTCGGTGGATTTGCAGCTGGTGTTTGCAAGGGCTGGCCCAGGGCAGGAGGTGACACTTTGGGGGGCACTGCCACAGTGCCAGGAGGGCAGAGGGGGGACCCCATCCCCATCCCAGCCGGGGGGCACTGCCCTGGGAGCAGCAGGGAACCCCAGGAGGAGCCACAGCAGGGACTGGGAGAGCTCAGTAATTCCATGTGCCACACCAGGGGATTTGGGAAAACTCAATTCCATGTGCCAAACCAGGGATTGGGAGAGCTCAATAATTCCATGTGCCACAGCAGGGATTGGGAGAGCTCAATAATTCCATGTGCCACAGCAGGGATTTGGGAAAACTCAATTCCATGTGCCAAACCAGGGATTGGGAGAGCTCAGTAATTCCATGTGCCACACCAGGGGAATTTGGGAGAGCTCAATAATTCCATGAACCACACCAGGGATTTGGGAGAGCTCAATAATTCCATGTGCCACACCAGGGGATTTGGGAAAACTCAATTCCATGTGCCACACCAGGGATTGGGAGAGCTCAGTAATTCCATGTGCCACAGCAAGGGAATGGGCAGAGCTCAATTCCATGTGCCACACCAGGGGAATGGGCAGAGCTGGATTCCGTGTGCCACACCAGGAGAACTGGGAAATCTGAATTTCATGTGCCACACCAGGGATTTGGGAGAGTTCAATAATTCCATGTGCCACAGCAGGGATATGGGAGAGCTCAATAATTCCATGTGCCAAACCAGGGGAACTGGGAAATCTGAATTCCATGTGCCACACCAGCACTGGGGGATGACAGGCCAGGCTGAAAACCACTTGGATTTGCCCACACAGGCAATTTTTCTGCTTTACTGAATTTTATTACACAAGTGGCCCGAGCTGACTGCTTTCCAAAGTGAAGAGTCATCAATGACTCTTCAATATTGATATAACTGGGGTGGCTTAAAGCCACCACTTGCTCTGTAGCAAGGATGTCACAACCATATAAATGAAATGTTATGATTTGTTTGTTTTTTTTTTTTTTTCAGAAGAGCAAACAAAAATGGCATGAGGGCACAGTTAACATTCTGGGGGAAATTTATGTCATGAAAACCCAGTTTGCTTGTTGCAAAGCCAGAAGTCTTTGGTGTAGACAAAGATTGTATTGTAGCTGGTTTGAGTTTAGAAACTTTTTTGAAGTTTTCAGTCCATTTCTGTGTCAGCTCTGTGGTAACACTGCAATCTGTCTTACCAGCTCTGCCCCTCCAAAGCCAGGCCTATTTCCTTGAGCACTTGAAACACGTGTTTAACTTTAAGCACATGGTTCACTGGGTTTTATTAAATAGAATAATAACAACAACAAAAAAAAAGGATAATTGGCAGAGCCTCCCCTCTGCAGTTCCCAGAGCAAGCCCTGATAACAGTGTAATGACTGAGCCTGCTCCCAGCTCTGGGCTGGGCTCTCTGTGGGGAGCACACACAGCCCTGCTAGAAGTGGAAATTTATATCCTGGAGAGCTCTTCCTGCTGCCAAATTTTCAGGGGGCCCAAGCAATGACAGCCCAGAAATCAGGAACAATTTCAGCAACAAATGTAATGAAAAGTTGGGACCCCATTTGGGTTTTATGCCCTTCGAAGCAGGTCTGAGTTAAAATAACTTCAGAGTCAGTTTTCTGAGCTGCTAAATGAACTTTTCAATTCTCTTCTGACAGCCAGCAGTGAACCTCATAGGAAGAACAGTTTCCTTAATAATTTTGCAAGAGCTGCACGGTGTCACTGCCTCTCCCAGGGAGGGGCTGTGCCCCACCTCAGCTGATCCCTCTTCCCTGGGTGGGAATGAGCAGAGCTCAGGGGAGGGGGCACTGCTGGGGAGGGGGCAGGAAGGGCTAAAAATGACCCCAAAGCCCAGAATGTGGGATGGTGCTGCAGCTTCTGCACGTTATCCCCTTCTACCTGAGCAGGTCTTGTTCTCTCTGCTCCTTCCTCTTAGTGCATGTGGTTAATTTTTGGTGAATCCTCTGGGTTTGTTCTCTCTGCTCCTTTCTTTTAGTGCATGTGGTTATTTTTTTGTGAAATCCTCTAGGTTTGTTCTCTCTGCTCCTTTATCTTATTGCAGGTGGTTATTTTTTGGTGAATCCTCTGGCTCCTCACAGCACCTTGGGTTGTTCTGCCAGGCTGGAAAGTCAGGGGTGAGACCCTTGGGGATGGGCTGGTTCTGCACCAGGCCCCCAGTGTGCCCTTCACACTCCCTTTGGTTTTCATTTGTAATTTTCTGCCAGGTTGACTCCAGAGCAGTCACACCCAAGGTACCCTGGCATACCTGGCAGCTGAGTCAGGCTGCACCAGCCCATGCACTCAGTTTCAGTTGTGCAAATTAAAACAAAACCAAAAAATGAAGAAAAACAAAGCCACTGAATAGAACAGATTTGGTGAATAGAAGTCACCAAATCATCTCCCAGAGGGCGAAGAGTCACCTAGAGAAAACTCAGCAGAACAATAATATCTTTTATTCTGGTTTCAGTACAAAAAAAAAGCAGTAATGATGAGGCAACTAATTAATTAGAATAAAGAAATCCCTTGGTGTAACGATTTGGATTCAGATAGGAACTGATCAGTGGCATATCTGCAATATTTTAATTTCTTCATGCCAAGCTATATTCCAAGAATTACTTTCACACATGTGATGAAACCAGCCCACACTGGCACCTCCTCTTTCTGCTCCTGTGCTTGTGTACCACTAAAATCACAGCAGCAGCTGCAGTAACATTCATTTAGAAATTTGGTTTTCCACAGTTCCAAACAGAAGGCCAAGGAAATAAGAGGAAATAGGAGGGTTTTTTTCAGTATCCTCAGTGCAGTGGTTTTGGTTCACCAATTTGAAATTCCCTAAGAGCAAAGCAGGCTTAGACTTTGAAAAGTGTATTTCTTTAGTCTATGTCTTTAGGCTTTTATCTGACTTTGAAGAATTGGATATCATTCACAATTACTCATTATACTTTGGGGTGAATTTCTCCTTATGTAAACAGCTTGCTTTGCAATTAAGCTCACTAATTATCCCATAACAGACTCACTACCTGTTTGGCCTGAAAGCAAATCAGGGAGTGTGTCAGAGCATCCTGGAGAGGGGAGATGTTGAAACCTTCCTGGGGTGTATTCAGGAAAATTCAGAGCAGCTCCCAGTGTGCAGAGCTACAAAAGGAGTTCTTTTATTTCCTCCTGATGGCATCCTGTTCAAAACCCCCTGATTTCCTGCGGGCTCTGCTCCAGGGAGCAGGGGAGCTGCCGGAGCTGGGGACATCCCTTTGGGGTCTGGAGCTGCTGAGATCCTGCCAGGGGCTCAGAGACCCTGGCACACAGCCCAGAGCACCAGTGGGCTCCATTAGGAACCCATGGAGCAAATTGCCACCTGTGCATGAGGAGAGAAAAGCCACAGCAGTTTGAATAGTGTAATAATAATGTTATCACAGGGTGTAAATGTAGGTTTTAGGATTTTTTGTATAGGGGTTTTTGGGGACAAGATGGAGGGAATTGGGCATGTCTAGCCTTTCTTCTTCTCCTTCTTCTCCACCTCCATCTTCACTGATGCTGTTGGCACTCTTGGGTTGGTAGAGTAGAAGCTCACTGTCTAACAGAGGTGATGGGTATTGGGGAATAATTGTAAATATGTCACAGGTAGTTTTTTGTATATAAAGATCACACCACCCTGGGGGCAGGCAGAGTGCCTCTGGCTGTCCCTGGGCTGGCCAGGAAGGAAATTTTATAGATCAGAAATAATAAACAACCTTGAGACCAAAAACTGAGCAGCTTCGTCTCATCCTTTGAAGGTGTGGGCTGAAGCAGAGACCTCAAACAACAAATCGGGGTCCTACAAGGTTTGGGACCCCACAGGTGGATCCAGGGCACGCTGAGCTCGGGGCTTTTTGGCATTTGGGTGGCAAACCCCTCTGAGCCTGAGCAGCCCCAGCTCTGGTGTTTGCCCTCCCCTCGGCCAGGGCTGTTGCTGTTTGCAGTTTGCAAAGTCCCACACTGCAGCAGGCTGTGAGTCAGGGATGTGTCAGCCCCGGTTATCCCGGTATTTACACTGCTCAGCTGAGCTCCTCAGCATCTCAGCTTCCTCCAGCACCGGGCTGTCAGCTGTGGGGTAGGGACAACACGTGGTTTGGCCTGCAGGGATTGTTTTCTTATCTGTCTCCTAAAGAAAGCACAGCCCAAATAAGCACTTTTATATTTAGAGCCTTGTAAACTGTGGTGCTTCTTGGCCAGGAGCTCTTTAAGCTGGGTTGGGATTCTCACAATCCTGACTGTCAAACGGGAAAAGGGATGTTGTTTTTGAAAATAAGTTTTTTTGATTTGTTTTAGTATAATAGAATCAGTTTTTATGAATTGTAAGATAAATAGAGATCATGGTTGTATTCTTTTGTAAAAAGATATTTCTTGATAGACTTTTCAAGTCACTAGTAGAGATGGAGGATTGGTAACTTCTCTGTTTAATCTCTAGTCACTGTCTAGAAACTTATATATATAAAGTTAACAACAAATGAAAGAGTTATTTTCTTTTTTTTTTTACTTGAGCACCTGTTGTGTGTGTTACTGTGTGTTCCTCTCTACATCACAGTGACAAAGGGAAATTTAGGTTGGATGTCAGGAAGAAATCCTTCCCTGTGAGGGTGGGGAGGCTCTGGCATGGAATTCCCAGAGCAGCTGTGGATCCCTGGCTGTGCCCGAGGCCAGGCTGGAGCCCCCTGGGACAGTGGGAGGGGTCCCTGCATGGCAGGGGTGGAACAGGGTGATTTTAATGTCCCTCCCAACCCAAACCCCTCTGTAATTCACCACTGGCATGCCTCTGCACTACCCAAATCATGTAAGATCTCACCACCAATATTTTCTTTCATGTGGGCATTTTCCAGGCCGATTCTGTGGGATGGCTCATGGGAGCTCCATGTCATCGACCACCAATTCCTTTGATCCCTTTTTGGTGAAGGAAATTTTAAAAAAAATCCCTGTTCCTCAATATGTGAGGCAGAGTGCAGCTCTGAGCACTGGATTACAGGGTACAGTGCAAATATTTGATTAATAGTTACTGGAAGCATTTGTAAGGAACTTGATGCATCTGGTTTGAATAAATATCACACGTGTCTGAATTCAGCCAAAACTTCATCATCCTGGAAATACAGCCCTGAGGACGGAACCTGGCAACTCTGGGGATTGGTCTTTGGTGGGAATATCCTCTTGAAATGAGTGAGTTTTGCTACTGATGCCAAAGGAGTCGGGATTTCCCTAGAATTTCCCATAGAAAATAGTAAAACTCAGGCAATCTGAAATCAGGAATTCTCTGGTGTGAATCCCTGGAGTGTGGTTTGGAGCCTCTGCAGTTCACAGCCCATTTTACCCCCGGTCGAATCCCACTCTCCTGCCGCTGTTCTGCTGCACTGGGGGCAAGATAAAAATGCAAATTTTATTTTTGAGTGATCCATGTGTTCTGCTGGCCGTGGCTCCATCTCCACACCCTGCCTGCTGTGGTCTGGGTGCCCCGAGCACATTCCCAGGCTGGGAATTCTGTGCAGTTGTAACTTTAGAGCAGGACATCATTGACAATTTGAGATGCTGCACCTGTAAACCCCAGCTTGGTGCCTCTCCTGTTTCCTTCCAGCAAATAAACATTTTTCTCTTGAGTGTTAAGAATTACATCAGTTTAACTTGTAGCAGACTAATTTTCTTTTTATGCTAGGGGCAGTAAAGCCTCAGCACGGACAGAAATGAGTCCAGATCTTAATCTCAGTGAAAGAAATCATGTTTCTATTTCCTGAAGTGGAAGCAGGGTTTCTTTCATGATTTCCACCTCAGACCGGATGAGAGATTTTCTGAGTTTCTTCCTACTCCTTCTTCATGCCTGACTTCCTCCACCCTCTTTTGCAGGCATGGAGTCCCTCAAAGGCTCCAGTTTGCTTCTAGGATCGATCCCTTCACTGCTTCGCTTTGCCTTTTCTTGGGTACGGCCACAAATTGAGGATGTGACTCTTCAAAAGTTCTGCTTTTGGTTTGAGAACGCTTTTCCTTTGTTCTTTTTTTTCCGGATGATGTTTTGTTTGCTGTTTTCCCTTGTTCTATTTGCCTATTAATACCCCAGACACTTCTAGCTCACTTTTAATATGACATGCAACTTCCTTTTTATGGCTGCCGGCTCCTCCTGCTTTGCCATAACAACTTAAAGACTTTCTGCTGTCTGTAAAGCCGTCGGGTAATTTGAAATCCTCCCGCGGAAGAAGTAAAAGAAAAGAAGAAATAAAATCCACGCCCGTATTTTCCGTTGCCCTTATCATCGAATCTCCTTGAATATACACATAAATAATGTTTTTATCTGCGTTTTCCCCGCCGTCCCTCGCTCTGCAGACAGTGAGAGCAGACACAGGATCTGCCGAGACGAGAGGTCACGATCTGATTTCTTTGCATCAGGGCACAAGAGGAATATGCGGGCGAGAATTGAGAATTTCTCAGTCCCCAGTGCTGATTTTGAGTCGAACCGCTCCGGGACGTTCCGCGGAGAAGCGCTCGGGTTTTGCACAGCCTCGGGTCTTGCAGAGAGGCAGAAAAATCCGAGATGCAGCCAAGCCTCGGGGAGAGCCATGAGGGGGTTTTGTTCCCTTAATGGGTTAACTGCAGTGTGCGAAAACTCGCCTTGAAACCGGCTCATTGAGTCCGGCCCGAGTGAATAGATAAAAGCGCTTTAAGGACAGGTGCCAGCCCATCAGTGCCTTCCAGCAGCTGAGGGTTTCAAAGGGTAACTCACTTGCAAATGTGGCTTTCAATAGGTGAGAAATCCCCGACTAGAATAGGTGCTCGCTGGGCTCGGCCTGAGCGGCACAAAGGGCGCCCAAAGCCGGGCTCCTTTCGCCCAGAAATTCCGTTTATTTTGTTTGTTTATTAACCACCTCAGACTCTATCATTTACACCCCCCCGGTTGTTTCCCGAGCCGGTTCTGAGCTCGCGTTTCTTTGTTCCAGTCGTTGAGAGGAGCGGAATCTGCAGTAATGTAATTTTCGGAGAAGCCGCAAAACTGGCCAGGCTAGTTTAAAACCAGGAGAGTTTAACTCTATTGACTTTCCTGCTTTGCTTTGCTGTTTAGTTGTACTTGAGTGACTTCATTAAAAAGGAGGGCAGTTACTTAATCTCACAATCCACCCGCTGGTGTCATGTGCAGTTCCCCGTTCTATTCCTCCTCAGCGAGCGCTGATTCTCCTTTCCACCTCTGGAGCTTTCATCTGGACCAAAACCTTCCTCTCATCCTGAGATCTCCTTCCCATCCCTTTCTCGAGCCACCACGCTGGAAAGGAGATGTTTTGTGGAAAAAAAGGCGCTTTGTGTTTGGGTGTGAGTGGGTTCTGGAGCGCTTGGTGCCGCTTTGGGATCTCTGCGGGGCACTCACCTGGCACTCACACCCCAGAACATCCAAAACTCCTCCTAAAAGCTGGCTTTGTGTGCCCAGGCTCCCGGCGGAGGAGACCTTGGGTGATTAAATCAAAGGGAAGAGCAGCACACAGAGTTTTAGGCTGCTGTTCCTGCCCTGGAAAGGATGCCGGCGCCTCCCAGCAGAGGAGGAATTTAAGAAGGATCTTGGAGCATCTGGGCTGGCGCTTTTCTCCTTTTTAATCTGGGCCGTTCATTGACACATCAGTGTGTGTTCAGTGCTGCTCCTGGCATTGCCCGGGCACGGGCACAGGCAGAAATCAGGGTGTTGGTGTGTGATATTTGACTGTCACGCAGGGCCACAGGCAGACATCAGGGTGTTGGTGTCTGATATTTGACTGTCACACAGGGGCACAGGCAGAAATCAGGGTGTTGGTGTCTGATATTTGACTGTCACGCAGGGGCACAGGCAGAAATCAGGGTGTTGGTGTCTGATATTTGACTGTCACACACACCAAGCTCAGACTCTGCTTTTCAGGCACGAGCTCCAGTACAAACCCTCCTTTAAGGAATTGGTTTATCGAGGAGAATTAACGAACCTCAGTTTTACATAAAAAACACTTTTATCCTCCTATTCTGCCAGCTTAACACCAGACAGGATTCCAATTCCCACCCTGGAATAACCCTCTGCAATCCCTCCTTTGGTGTCTGTCCTTCTGCCATCCGGGCAGAACCTGCAGGAGGCTGTGGGCAGGAGTGTGCTGATTAATGCTTCAATAAAGATGGTTTTCCCCTTGCTTTTCCCTTGGTTTGGGTGCTCTCTGTCCTCTTCCAACTCACCCATTTTACATAAAACCCCCTAAAAGGATTAATCATCACTGTGATGAATCAAAAATTGATGAAGAGATTTCAGCAGCTCTGCCAAAAATGAGCTGGGTCTTCTGAAAGTGCCAGTGAGGGATAGGAAGGTGTAAAAGAGTTTGGTTCCATCAGCTGGAGGAGTTTGCCCCTCAAGTGCTGGGGCATTTGCAAAGTTTAACCACACAGAGACATTTAGGGAGAGGAAAAGGCAGCACCTGACTGTGTGTAAAGTAAGAATTTTTTCTTACCTGTAGTTTCCAAAGTTACACATATAAAAAGATAACATTGTACAAATACAGTTATATAACAATATGCTTAAATACACGGATTTTTAGGGCAGTCAGGGGAAAAAAAAATATTCTAAATTGTCAAAAATAAGGTTCTAAACCTCCCACCCACGTGCCCTGGCGTGGTGTCCCTCATGCTCTGAGTACCTGAAAAAAAAACCATAATTTCCATCTCCTGTTCTCTGCTGTACTACTGCTTTCCACGTGCTGCTTTATTTTTAGGATTTAGTTAATGACTCTGTTAGAAATCACACTTTGCATCTTCCCCAGCATCATCCTGTGGTGCTTTCCTGTTAGCTCTGCTCTGGTAATTAAAAAGTTGCACGCAATTATCCCACGCACTTTTAGAGTGGCCTGGCAACAAAGGGTGCTCAAGCCCTGTGAAAATAACTTTATCTCCATTTAAATATTGTAAACATCGTGTGAAAAAAGTTCAGGGTGCACATGGGTGAGTCCAGGACAGACTAATTTTTATTTAATTCTTTTTTTTTTTTTTGTAAGCATGAAAAAAAAAAAACCAAAAAAACTCAGCCAACACTTTTTGCTCATAATTGGAAATATTATTGCCTGGTTTGTAGGTGTTTAAATGTTATCACGACTCCCCAGTAAATAGGAGGAGGAGGAGGGAGGGGGTATCTGTTTGTAAGATGAGAAAAGGAACCACTGCCTATTGTTTGACCTGAACAGCTCCCTGATTGACTGGGAGAAGGAATATCTCCATGGGAACAGATGAATGTCTGGTTTTCATGTGGTGAAATCCCCAATCGAGCTCACAGTGCCTTCACTAACGTGCCACTCTAAATTGGCTCTTTGCGTGCTGCTTCCTACCTTTGGCCAAAGGAAATCAGAATACTTCTGCCCAAGTTCTCTCTCCCAAATTCTAATAATGAGATGAAAACACAGAGCCAACCACAGCTCGGATTAATGCCGTCGCTTTGTCCTGTTGGTGTTTTTTTTTTTTTTAATTTTATTTCGGGTTTTATTTTTAAGCAAAGCAGGCAGAATAATTAATTGAGATTAAGCATTTAGCACGGGCCAGTCTTTCCAGCCCCTTGCAGGTCTGGGTGCTGGGGAGGTGGAGATGCCTGCTCAGGGCACGGGGATGCTGCAGCTCTGGGGGAATTTGGAGAACTCCTGAACCCCTTGTGTCCCGGGTTTGCTCCAGCCATTTCCAACACTCTGCTTCCCTCCAAAAATGTCAGTCGGCTTCAACGCAGCTGAATCTAAAAATAATTCACAAACAGATATTAGATGTAACAAAAGAACCACAGTAACAATAAAAAAAAAATCGCAATCCAGGTTGGGCGAAGGAATAATTCCTAAATATTAAAGCCCCAGTGGTCTTATCTGGACCAGCTGCTTATAATGTCTGTGAGGAATGTGGCACATCAAGTGTGTGAACACTGCAGCTATTGTATCCTAACAGGCTGATTGAACCCTGGATAATTGGCATGTAACCTTCTCTATTAATAGTGCAGACAGATATGTGAATTAGCTGAATGCCTCAGACATATGCCATGCATTAACCAAAAGGGCTTACAATTCTCATAACAACTTGGCTAACTATTACACCAGTAATTATTCTTTAGAAGTTGATAATATTAGAGCAAAATCAATCAATAATTTGTAGTTTCAGGCCGGGTTGTGGATCCTCAGTGGCACTGTAACACAATCACCAAGGGCTGGGCTGGGAGGAAGACCCTGGGCTGATAGTGGGCACTTTGATGTTTTTAGAGGGGTCAGAGTGGGAGTCTCTGTCTTTGTTTAGCTCTTGTAACTTGAAGGATTCGAGAGGCATGAGAAACATCTAGAATAATTCCAGGATTTCTGTTCTTTCTGTGGCACAGGACATGTACAGTCAGGGCCATTGTCTTTGGAGAGACAATAGGTTATTTTCCTTTGTGAAATCCCATGTAGAAGGGTAAATATGGCTTCTTAATTATATTTTTTTTCAATACTTTATTCATTCTTAAATTTTTTTTTCCATTTTTTTCATTTTTCATTGTCTTGCTGTTCAGAACTTCCCATCCTTCCATTGCAGTTGTTTGTCTAGAATGAAATGGCAAAGCCACCTTTTACTTTTTAATGAGGTTGTTCTTTTGCTGGAGTGCATGATTCAGCGCTGAGTGATCTCAAAAGAATGCAGCACTGCAACACTTTGAAGGCAGAGAAATATCAACCATGGGCAGAGAATATTCAAATGTGGGAGCCCCTAGAGCTGCACAACCTGTCTGAGAGTGTGAGTAACCAGCTGCTCCAAGAGCTGTCGAGCTTTGTGTTATTTGAGAACCTTTCCTTAGAAAATCTTTTTATAATTTAGTGGAAAATAATCAGATATTTTAGGATAGAAATTCAAGCTTAGATGTTGCAGCATTTCCAACAATTGTGCAGTTGTTTTGCAAATGTTTTAGTCGTTTAAATGCTCTTCTTAGTAACCCACCTCCAGTCAAATCAAATAAACACCGACATAAAAAAGTGTTTTAACCAGCTACAAATACTACACAAATAGACACTTTCGTTTCTGAGGAGGTTTTATTTACATTTGCCCCTCTTCCAGAGGGGCTGGGCTCAGAACAAAGTGTTTGGAAGGTGTTCTGCTGGAAAGGCCAGAGCTCCCAATAAAACACAGGCACCCATCCTCGCATCCTTCCTTGGCATTAATCACCCTCCCTGCAGAAACTCAAACCTTTCTTGCCCTTGTTATTGTGTCCTGAGCTCCCCAGCCAGCAGCAGCTCCCAGAGGTGAACCTTTCCTCCACCTGCTGCACCTCCTCCCCAGCTACCTCAGGATCTGCTGGATACCTTCTCTGTGGGTTTTCAGCCATCACCACCGCTTCACCCACCACTCATTTGGCCTTTGAGAGGAGCTCTCTTCTCTCAGGCCCCAGCTCTTAAAGCCCTGGCAACCTCAGCTGCTGGCAGAGCCAGGAGAGCCCCTGGATCAGGAATGTGCCCCCATGGGATGGGCAGTGGCCACTGGGGCTGATCCACATCCATCTGTCCATCCATCCATCATCCATCCATCTGTTTATCCATCCATCCATCCATTGATCCATCCATCCATCCATCCATCCATCCATCCATCCATCCATGGATCCATTTATAACTTAAAAACTCACCCCATCAAGACAGTGGGATAGAGAATAAAATCTTCATCATGCTTAAGATGGTGAACAACAAAAAAAATCTGAGTTTTTTATTCAGAGTTCTTTTAAAGCAAATCCAAGAGTAGCTGAGGAAGAAGATGCATGGGTTACAAACAGATGTTGGCTCCTGGTGAAATGATAGAACTTGGTAGGCAGCAGGATGCAGTGGATTGGAATTCTGTGTTTTGGCTCTGCTGCCTCTGCCAGTGAGTGCTGCTGAAGCTGTGTCCCTGTTCAGACCCAGACAGACAGACAGACAGACATGAGCTGTCCCCACAGACACCGTGAGTCACAGCTGCTGCCTTCCCCCTGCCAGTGCAGGCAGCAGCTCTGGGCAGAGACCCAGAGTGAATCACTGGCCAGGCTGCTTTCACCACAGCCCCATCCGGGGCCTCCAGACCCCGAGTCTGCCTGGTGCCTTTGGGAAATGCACATTTTTGAGCTGCCAGCACAACTCCTGCAGATCCAAATCAATACAGGAACCCTCAGTCTGTGCTGGTGCTGGGCAGCCCCTAACAAATATTGCTGCAAGCACTCAGGGATTCTCCTGCAGCTGGGATGGGTGCATTGGGCTGGAGCAGATGATGCTTTAAGTTTTAGCTTTTGTATTTTTTAAATCCTGTGCTGTTTAATTGGTTAGTTTGGGTTTCATATTCAGTGCTGCTGAGCTCTCCTCACAGAGCAGTCAGACAAAACAATTCCTGCTCCAGCTTGGCACCAAGGACAACTTCCAGGCCCAAGAACAAAACCAAGGGTGAAGGGAGAAGGAAAGCCAAGGAGGATGGAGCTGCATGGGCTGGAGCTGGGATTGCCCCATGAACTCCAGTGTGCTGTGGAGCAGAACTGATCCCAGTGTGACCCTCGTGCCCAGGTGTCCATTCTGTGCCCATCCTGGGGTCCCTTGGCTGTGGGGCTCTGGCACTGCCCAGGTGTGCCCAGGGAGCTTTTTAATAAATCCCAGCTCTGTCCTTTGGCTCTTCTGGGTTCTCTCCAGGTCATCACACCTTTCCCAAGCCCACCTTGGAGCCAAGGCTCTGCTCTGTGTCACCCTGGGCACACCGTGGGGGGACACAGGTGTCTGCTGCTGCCCAGGGGGGCACTGGGCACGGGAGCAAACTGGGCAGGGGGACACTGGGCACAGGAACAAACTGGGCAGGAGAACACTGGGCACAGGAACAAACTGGGCAGGAACTTCTGCCCCTGCTGCAGCTCCAGCTGGGCGAGCCCAGCGCGCAGCCCCGGCTTTCGCTGCAGCCGAAGGCGATTGCAGCCTGTGCTGGCACATCTGAGCCGCGCTTAAATTGGGCAATGGGGGTTCAGATAACCGTAAAGATGTGAGAGCTCTGCAGCCCGGGCTCCAGGTGAGGGGGTGCTGCTGCTGTCGCCCTCTCCACGGCCCTTTGTGCTGCTCCACTCCAATTCGCAGCCGGTCAAGTGCAGCTCAAGCTGCATTAGTGCAGCCTGATGGCCGAGGGGCAGGAGAAAGGCTGGACTGACTGCTCTGATTGCTGCATCGGGCCGCACCTTTAAACACCCCGATTTTGTAAACCCAGCACGGTTTGCAGGTGTGACTCCTGCTTTCACACACTAATGTGCAAACACGCTGCACTGCTCAGGGGACAGAAGCATCGCCGAATGCTTTGGGCTGGAAGGGGCCTTAAAATCATCTCACTGCAGCTCCCCTGGGCAGGGACACCTCGGTCTAGAGCAGGCTCTGCTCATACTGACAGTACTTCTGAATAAAAGCAACAATTCTGAAACTGCTCTGAACAGCCAGTTCTGAGCCTGTTCAGGAAGCAGTTTGTGAGTAAGAAGTAGGAATTGTTTACAGTGATAACCACAATTAACTTCTCACTCTTCCCTCTGTGTGAAGGCTGAACCAGGCTGAGCTTATTTCTTAGTGAAAGAGCTCAGGTCCTGTTAAACATCTGCTTTTTGTGGCTGTTGCTTTTAATTAAATGAACATTTGTATCAAGAGAAGATGCATTGCAGCATATTCCTGTAGTGATGAGTCCATGTTTTCCACACAGGGCACAGCCTCAAAATCAGTGGGAATTTTCCCGAGACTGTGGCTCAGGCCCGGGGGGAGCTGCACGGGAGATCCCGGGGAAGGGCAGGACCCCCAAAGGAGAGGCTGGTCCATGTGATGGAGACACAAAGCCCAGGCTGGAGCAGCTCCCAGCAGCCCGGGTGTCACTGCAGGAATTTCTGCTCCCTCCGCTTCCCGCGCCTCTTGCAGTGAAGCGGGAGGGAAATCGTTATGATAATGAAGTGGTTAAAATAAGAGTGAAGAAATCTAATATCATCAGGGTTCGGCAGGCACTGGGTAGTGCACAGAGCTCACGCTGATTCCGTGTCAAGAAATTAATTTCAGCTGCAGAAAAAGCCCCTGTCCAGCGCAGGATGGAGCTGCTCCTGGCAGCGCCGGGGGATGCGGGCACCGCCCCGTGATGGGTTTGCTCCAGGGCAGAAATTCGCTCTAAAGGTGATTTGGATGATCTGGGTCACAACACAACCTTGTGGATCTCACAGACATTTGGATCTGTAGAAATCAGAGGGGTGGGGTGAAGCCTGGCCCTGGCCGGAAAGAGGGAGGGGATGGAATGTCTTGTGAATGCTCCAGTCGAAGAAAACGTCCAGAAAGCCCTCCACACCAAATATACTTCATAAGAAAGCACCATTTAACCTGGAAAAGTCGTTGAGGTTTTGTTTATTTGGGCTAAAGAATTATTACTTTGTTTTTTCTGACAGATGGAGAATAGTATCTATTATCATCATATTATTAATATATTATTGTATATTTTTGTGCTATCTTATATTAGATGAATATTAACATATTATAATCTAAGAGCAGGGGCAACATTTCCTCTGCACTTTGGAGGAAAAATAACTTCACTGGGGACTCCACATGTCCAAAGCTGAAGATTTGGTAAGAGGCAAGTCCAGGGAAAGACAGAAAAAAAAAAAGGGAGTGAACACATGTGGGAACGCTTCCTTCCAGCAACCCTAAGGAAAATGCTCACAAAAGGGGGGAGAAATATTGAAATAGGATTCAGAAAATGAAAAGGGAGGGGAGGGATTCTCCGCCGGCAGGCTCGGGCTGGGCTGGAGCTGCAGGGAGCGATTCTCGCAGTCTTTAGTAAAGGGTGCTTCCCCCAAATGCTTTTTTAATCAGTCGCTTTTGAAACAATGCGAGCTGACAGCAGCCCTTTAATATGCATGGCCGAGGCTCTCGGAACGGCGAGGAGAAAGGACCAGATTTCCCTGGATTTCGGAGCGTGGTCTGGAATTTCATAGGTGCCGAGAAAAGGCTGCCTGCCTTTGAAGTTTTCTGCTTTATATGCTAAACAGCGCTGTTGACTGATTTACTGCGATTTCGCATTCAGGGGGTGGGGAAAAAGGGAAGCCACGACTTTTTGTGGGGTGCGATGAGGAATTATTGACAGATCGGGAGACGAGCTCCACTCGCTTGCAAATTCGCTCTCAAACCCCAACAAGTTCGCACAAGCCAGGGCTTGTGACAGAGCCGTGCAACATTTAGTGCAGCCCTGCCACATCTGGCCAGCTGCAAACATCGCCTGCCTTTGCACGGCCAGGGCTGTGCCAGAGGGGAGGGGCAGCATTTGCCGGCAGCACCAACAGATTTTTGATTTTTCTGTAAATTAGTGCACCCCGCTCTTTCCTGGGCTTAGAAAATCTCTTTTAGCCTTTCTAGGGAATGTTTGAGATTCCTGGAATATTTTGTCTCCACCAGAAGATTTAACCAGCCTGATTATGCCTCAGTGGCAGGGATGCATCCTCAGCAATAAATTCATATTCATGGGGGGAAATGAACTGTGGAGCATCTGTGGAGTCCCAAGACCAAAAAAAAACCTTTGGAACAAAGAAATTCCTCCCAAGGAGTGACCCAGGGAATTGTGCTCTGAACACTTGGGTTAGGAAGGATCTCTTCCCATGATTCAGGGATAAATGCCAGGCTGGATGTGGAAATACTGGAGCACGTTGTGCAGTCTGGTGTCAGAATGTGCAGTTTTCAGCGTGGTTAAAATTAAAATTAAAAAAAAAAAAAAGCAATGATATGAAGCAATGAGCAAGAATTGAATAGAGGTTTTGTTTTAGTGCCTCTGAAAGGAAACTGTCTCCTCTAGGAGAACACTTCTTCCTCGATAGCATATCATTAGTTGCTTTACATGCTCTGGAAAGATGTTCCTTTGAATCTTTATGTGTGGCAAGAGGCAGAAAAGGGTGGAGGATAAAAGAGAGCTAAAAATAGCAGCAGCATCTGAATGCACAAATGCAGAACTTGTCTGCAAAACGGGTAACAAAGGCAAACATGCCTTAGCACATCAAAATATTACTTTTTATTAGCGGGTATTTGTGTTCTCTAATGACATTTCTGCTGGGAAGGAAATTCTGCCTCCTCCTCCGGCAATAACCAGCAGGACAAATTTCATTCACTCCGTTCCCCCAAGTGGAATTTGCTCCCTCACAGTCCCACTTAACCCAACCCTCCTGCTCCGTGGTTTCCTGTCTATCAATTGAATTCTCAGGCATGTTATTAAGGCATTTATGTGTTTTTAAAGCACTTGGATGTCTCATAAAAATGATTGCACCAAAGTGCACTTATACTGGTGCACCTTAATAAACCCAGACCATGCCAGGCACAATTAAACTCTTTTTTTACGTCCCACCATGCAAATCTTCCTGTCGAGCTTGAAGTTTAACTTTCAAAGCTCAGCTGAGTTTATTCAACTGATTACTATCTAATCCACCCACCCATCATCCCACACTCCCTCAAAAAAATGTTCAAATCCTGCCCAGAGTGATATTTTTATTTTTAAACTTGAATGTCTAAGCATTCCTCACAGATGTGAGGAAACTTGAGGCTTAATCATTAGAGCAAAGCCTGCTGGCATCGGGCAGGGCACAGCCCCCTGCAGGCCTGGGGGGCTCAGGAGGGACCTGGCAACACCTGGGGGTCCCTCAGCTGCACGAGGGAGAGATGTGCCTGCTTGTGGCACTGCGAGAAGGAGCCACCGTCCCTCTGTCCTTCCATCCCTGTCCCTCTGTCCCTCTGTCCCCCTCTCTGTCCCTCTGTCCTTCCATCCCTCTGTTCTCCTGTCCCTCTGTCCTCCTGTCCTTCCATTCCTGTCCCCTGTCTCTCTGTCCCTCTGNCCCTCTCTCTGTCCCTCTGTCCCCATCCCTCTGTCCTTCCATCCCTCTATTCTCCTGTCCCTCTGTCCTCCTGTCCTTCCATTCCTGTCCCCTGTCTCTCTGTCCCTCTTTCCCTCTGTCCCCCTCTCTGTCCCTCTGTCTCTCTGTCCTTCCATCCTTCTGTCCCCCTGTCCCCCTGTGCCCCTGTCTGTCCCTCTGTCCCTCCATCCCTGTCCCTCTGTCCCCTGTCCCTCCATCCCTCTGTCCCCCTGTCTCTCTGTCCCTCTGTCCTTCCATCCTTTTGTCCCTCTGTCCCTCTGTCCCTCTGTCCTTCTGTCCCTCTGTCCCCCCTCAGTTCTGTGGGAAATATTTCCTTGGATTCCCTGTGCTGCTGCAAAGGGGTGGAACTTGTGGGTACTCAGGGAAGCCATGAATATTTACGGCTGCAGAGCATCCCCTGCGTTCTTTCTAATCCCAGCTACACGAAGAATGGCGATTCGCTGTCAGCAAACCTGGCCGAGGGTGCCAAGGGCCAGCCCCAGAGCCAGACCAGGCTGGGTGAGGGTTCACACCTGGCACACTCTGGGGCACGAAAATCCCAGGTTGTTGTGCTCAGACAGGAATTATCAGCCCCTGGGAGCTGATCAGCCCGGGCAACCAGCAGTGTGGGCTCTGTAGGAAGCTGCAGAGCCTGCCCAGGTGATCACACCTGGCTGGGGCAGCTCAGGGCCCCGACACCCCAACTCCTCCGGGGTTTGGGGCTCTGGGGGGGCCAAAGGGCTGCGGGGTTTAGTGAGAGGACAGCCATTCCAGGAGGAATTCTTTAGGGCAGCTCAGTGGAAAAGCCTCCTGAGGAAGCCCCTGAGACAAAACTGGATTTTAAGGTGTCAGTGGTGCTGTGGGGACGAGCACCCTCCCCTGGCCCAGGGATCCTGCTGCCTTTGGAACAGTGAGGGCTGCTGAGCACAGCCCGGGGGAGGGAAGCCTCTGCCCAGTGATCAGTACCCAGCTATTTGTCTGGGATCTCCAGCCCCTGCACACCTGGGGAATCAGGGGGGTTAATCCCATCTGGGAATGTTCAATTCCAGATCAGATCCAAACCAAATTACAGCATCCCAGAGCTCCTAAAACCCCCCTGAACTCAGGGAACCCCTCTCAGGGTGCTGAGCACCTCTGGGGAGGTAGGGAAGAGCCCCTGGAAAACCCGAAAACCTGGGAAAATCTGTGGAAATCTGGGAAAATCAGGGCTGCCAGGAGTTAATTACAGGGATTAAGGGCCCATAGGAAAATACCAGATGTGAGGCAGCAGCAAGTTTGCAAGCAGCACTATGACCAATCAATACAAAGCTGTGTTTAGCAGGAGATTATGCACCAAACATGGCAGGGAGATTAAAAAAAAAAAGCAAAACTCTTCCTACTTGAAACCAGGTTGGAAATGCTGGCAGTATGCAAAGCACCCAATTGTGAAAGCAGCGTGCTGGGGGAACTCCCCCTTCTCCTTCCTACACAAGGTGAGTTCTAAAAGCTTGGCTTATTTTCCTGGTTTTGTTTTCACTCAGGCCAGAACAAAGTGAAGCACAGGTAACAGAAGTGCCTTAAATAGTTTCTTTGTTGGCAGAGCATAATTTCAAGTCCATTTTGCATTTCTATGCGAGAGTGATTAATCTAAGCTGGAAAGGATGGGAAAAAATAAACATTAGGATAAGCAGATATGATATCAGGAGCTGGCTGTGCTTGAAATTTCTCTTGATTATTGCTGCTAATGCTCGAGACAGACAGGAACTGCAAATAAATAAATGTGTTCTGTTAATATTTGCTGAAATTTTTGAACACATTCCCTTTGGCTCTGCTTGGATCCCGGCTCTCTTCTGCTTTCTGGGAACATATGTGTGACTGAGTTGGAGAACAAATGTTTGGAGAAGAAGTTCAAAGTTTCTAAAACTGGCCCACATTTGTATTTGTGTCAGAGATTTGTGCACTTTAACCCCAGCTCAGGATTCCTGCTCAGGACAGCTCAGGTAAATCCCTGCCTGCACCAGAGCCAGGGGGGTTGGATGGGGAAAAATCTTCTCTTTTTGACTTTTGTGGTGCATTTGTGGGGTTTAAATCCTTCCCCCAAATCCAGAAGAGTCAATGCAATCAGTCCCTTTGGATTTGAAAGAACTTTGGAGACAGCAAACAGTTTCATGTGACTTTGCTCCTTGCAAACTCAAGGATCCAAAACTTTTGAAGTCAGGACCTGCAGAATTGTGGCAAAATTATATTTAAAATTATAAATTTTGGCTCTTTGGCCATTTTGTCTCTTGAACCTATGTGATTCATGTTTGCCAGCTGCCCTGCTATGTTGGTGATTTAGTGAATCAGCTGCCAACTGCACTTCAAATATCAAATTCTGCAGATTATGATCAGCTGGCAAAAATCTTAATTTTTTTGAAGCAAGTTTTCCAAAACACTTTAGTAAATCCTGTTGAACGAGCAAATCAAAACACTGCAGGAAAACTTGACTTTAAATGGACGTTTTTCCAGGAAACAAAGAGTTTAATATGAATTTGTGTTTATATTTCAGAGTATTCCCTAGCTGCAGCTGGAGGTGTGATGTGAAAACCCCTGAGTAGGTGATAAACAGGCAGCCTGGTGCATGCTCTGGGTTTTATCCTGATTTATCTGGATTTTACACCCCTTTAGCTTTGGGAATCACAGGATCTCTCCCAGCTTGCATTCTTCCAGGGATGGGGCAGCCACAGCTCTGGGCAGCCCCTGCCAGGGCCTCCCCACATTCGCAGGGAGGAATATTTAAAATAAAAAATAATTAAAATAAAGGGCAAAATTGGGCTTTGTACTGAGTGGCCAGCAGAGCAGCACCCCCTCTCTTTATGCACTTTTACCTGGGATAAACCAGGCTCAGAGTTTTAGGTGTGTCAAGGCCAAATCTCCAATTCTGTGCTCCAAGAAGCTCCGACTGTGTGACTTAAAACCATCCAGTAATCCTATTTGCTAAAAACATCAATGAAAAGATTCCTCAGGAGCAGGAAAGAACCAAACCAAGCCAACAAACCCCGTGCCACAAGCTGCCCGACTTTCAGAGCTGTCCTGGCCTTTGAGATTCAGCAGCTTCTGGGAGGATGTCAGGGGCAAAGCTGGGAGAAGCTTGGTCCAGCTTAGGGCTTCTGCAGCACTCAGGCTCTATTTGGGATTTAGTGTTTCTTTTTTGTGGCTTTACAGCACCGAGGGGTTGCATTATTTGCAATTTGCAGACTCACGAGGCTGTAAAATACAGCGTGCTTACATTCAGGAATTAAAAAGCCATTTTCACCCATAAATCGAAGCAGATTGGAAGCAATACAAAAATCTGCTCCTTTTAGCAGAAGAATTCAAAGAGAAACCGGGCAAGGGTTCAAAGGCAGAGCACAGCCCGGGCTGTATTTGGGGTTGCAGGGATGCAGGCTGTTGTCATTTGCTCCCTGATCATTAAATCCGCAGTGCCAGGGGGCAGGATGGGATCGGCATTCCTCCTTTTTCTGCTCATTGTTCTTATCTCCCGGACAAGCTGATAAGGGGCAAAATCAAGGCAGGACATGAGTGATTACAAGGTCCAAGGGAGCTGCCTTGCCAGTGCTCAGCCAGATCTGCTCTGCAGGGAAAGGGACACTGGGGCAGAGAGAGAAAATTGCATTTTTCTCCGCAGAAATCATCCGGTCTCATTCCAGCAAAATTCCCGTGGAAACTCCGGGGCCCTCCAGCTCTGTTTGTCAAAGGGAAGTGTGGAGGTTTCTGCTCTGGGTTCCTGTCGTGCCATCCAAGCTCTGTGGCAGGCCAGTGACAAGAACTGCAGGAAATCCTGGGCTCCACCACCTCGGGCATGGAAAACCATCCAAATTTTGGTTGCATTTCTCCACGGAGTGGCAGCTGCTCCCCTCCTGGGGACTGGCTGGATGCACAACTTAAAGAGCTGATAACAGAATATTAGCTGCAAAAACCCTGCTAGGTTCAAATATTGCTTCCCAGAATCCTGAAAAAAAATTCAATTATTTTTAAAATTAGCATATATTTATTGAATTGCCTTTTTTTTTTGTTTTTTTCTTTCCCTTAGTAAGTTTTAGCAAAATAAACAGAATATTTCACTGGCCCAGGCAGGCCTGGCTCTCCTGCCACAGGGTTTGTTGGTTGATTCATTTTTATACAGCAGGGGAGAAAAAAAGAAAGAAAGAAGAAAAGAAAAAAAAGTCTCCCGGATATTTCCTGACTAATTTTGTTTCTGTATCAGGGCTGTTGTAAAAATGCTGTTGGATGTGGAGATTATTACCAGTCACCAAGCAACTGACGGGGGGAAAAGGGATGAGTGCTAGCAGGAAAACACAGATATGAGCAAAGCAAAAGCAGAGTTCTGGTTGTTCCAGGAAATAAAAAAAAAAAAAAAAAAATCACTTCAAAACAAACTCCAAAACAAACACCACTTTCCACTCAGAAAATCCAGAGCAAGGCATCAGCACTCGAGTAATTCCTGCCATTGCCTCTCACCCAGCACTACTCCAGCAGGAAATATCTGAGCTGTGCAAATAAAAGGCATCCAAGAATCTTTGTTTTCCTCTGAAATGCAAGGCCAATAACTTATCTCTTATTAACAAGTTCATCTTTTGTCTCCTCAAGGTGCCTTTTTTAATTTTTTTTTCCCCTCTGAGAGTGTGTGTGTGCTCTTGGCAAAATTGTTTGGAACAAAAAGAAAGCAGCTTCCCCTCTCGTTGTTTTGCTGTCTTTGCAGGCAGACAAAGCTGGGTTTCCTCTGCTGCCCCAAACATCCCAAAATTCCTGTGAATGGAGGCTGCTAAAGGCAGGCTGCTCGGTTTGCAACTTGTTACCACAAAAATAGCACAGGAAAAAATAAAAAAAAAAAAGGAAAAAGAATAAAACAGGGGAAAAAAAATAAAAGGAGGCAGCTCTTCAAATAAAGAATTACATGAGGTCAGCGAAATTGGGAACAAGCACAGGGGGAGGAGGGAGACAGGGGGAGACCCGCAGAGGGCTGGGGAGGAGGGAGGGTGGCCCCAGACCCGAACCCGAACCCGAACTCAAACCTAAACCCAAATTTAAACCCAAATCTAAACTCAAACCCGAACCCGAACCC